>JAHQIW010001275.1:0-144994 GCA_019055375.1 Parelaphostrongylus tenuis
GTTGACGTATTCAGCCTGCGTGAGTGTCTGCGGAGACAAGCGTCTCTTCGTGACTTAGGACTTTCGGCTTTTTTAGCGCCAACGTGAAGATATTCAACGAGTCGATCGTATTCTTCGGTCGATGTTTTCGCAACGGTATCTGTCCCAAGAGCGTCTGACTAATGATTTGTAATTATCCTCAGTTTATAATAGTTCTGGACTATCGTTGTTTTGAATTTAGCGGCTTTTCTCTCCTTCTCCTCGAAAATCGGAACGTTTGCCGCAAGGAGAGCGATGGTCTGATCCCGTGTAGAACTTGGAACAACAGCGTACGTCGGTCAGGCAAAACCCTTCGATTTACTATATGATGCTGATCTATTTCGTTATGGTACTCTCCATTGGGAGACTCCCACGTCCATCGCTGAGAGAGAGCGCTTTTGGAATTGGCGAGTAACCCATGGATGGTTTTGGGTCGTCATGATAAACTCGGATGCCTCTCACCCTGTTCATGTTCCATTCTAGTCCGTGGTCCCTATGTGACGTTCTTCAGACGTTTCTTCTCAGGTCCAATTTTTGCGTTAAAATCTCCGACAATGACCTTGAAGAATGTATGATCTTCTCTGAAGAATTTTTCAGAGGTCCATATAGAACGCCTTCGACTTCGTCTTCGTCATAGCTTGATGTTGGTGCGTAAGCAACGAAGATGGTCAAAGCCGGCATAGAACCACATCGTTTTCAACCGTATCGTCCGATGCGGGTTGTTAGTTGTTCGAACGAATCAATGTTCACGGTCAAATTCGATTTGACGAGGACGCCCAACGCCACCGACACCTCTGCGATCGCATGTTTCCAAGGAACAGTTCTTCTCCGGTGTCATAGACAGCGTGAAAGGATGGCGCCCTTCTCGTCTCAGCCAGGCCAATGACGTCGTACCTTATTCTTCTTGCTTGAATCAACAGATCTTCTACAGCGGATTGTTGAGCAAGGGTTCTTGCATTGTAGGTACAGATCGTCATTTTAGTCCGTTTCGATCTTGGCAGCCTAGTTCGGCCCTGAGATTTTTAGCAGCCTCTCCGTACTCGTCCTACCTGGCGCTGCCGTACCAGGGGCTCTTTCGGGGTCAGGGGAATGAGGCCCATATTTGTTACTGTTTTTGGCATTTTTGATACCCAACGTGTAGCTTGCCAGGCTCTAAACGTGGGGGCTGGTACTCACGAGTAGCTTGCCAGTCTCTCTTCGGAGGAGCGGGAGGAGCTTATTTGTTGGAGGCGACTCCTAACCGCCTCCCATGTACTTTCCAGCCGCTTGATTGCAGGCTTTTGGCCGACTTGACTCGTAGAAATAGAGTTTTTGTCAAGTCGGCACTGCAGAAGCAGGGAGCTCGTCCCCCTGAATCCACCTTGCGTCTCTGGGAAGCACACGGTCGCTTTTGGTTCGCGTTTTTATTCCCCTATCCACCCACCTGGGGACGCGCCACGTGTCCTCGCAGCGACTATAACCTCGGGCGGATCCCTCAAAGAGGGAGGTCCGTGGACATATATATATATATATACTATACTATATTATATATTTATATATATGCATGTTTACATATATTGTGCATATATGTATAACCACTACGTACACGTCGATCGCCACAATCCCTTGCTTTGCCATCCCGCTGCCTGAGTTGGCCGGTAACAAAGTCGCCGGAAGACTGAATGAAATGTGAAGGGAGCAACACCGCCGACTTGTTAGTAAGGGATTGCCTGACCTACCGCGTAGCTCGATACTGATCTGCCACATTATGCGTTAAAACGGCGATATCTATTGTTATTTTACTAAGGATTTTTTTACCGCATCGACAGAAACTCTAGATAGAAACGCATTATTTTCGTGTTACGAAAAATTCTCTATTTGCTGATCTCTTTTCGTGCTTCTAGCGATTTATATTTGTGGTAAAAATGAAGGTCAAAGGCGAGGGGAAAACAAATTCTATTCTGGATGCTAAGCGTTATAGAGAGGTGTATCTGAAAATCGGCAACGTGGAGTTGTGCCAGAGATTTATGCTCTCTAATGGTTACTAACATTCCTGTGAGAAGTTCCTGTCCAGCGAATGAGATCGGCTAAAAAATCTTGTCACCGCCTAATGTATAAGTACATACGTACATGCGTACATATGTGTAAACGTATAGATGCATGCATATAGGCACGTATATATATGTACATATATATTATATGTATAAATATATATATGTCATATATGATATATATATATATGGGCGCATACGTATGCATACGTCTATATGTGTATATATACATATACATGTACATATAAATATATATATATATATGCACGTATAACTATGTACTTATATGTAGTTATGTTTATATCGTATATAAATTTTGCTTCTCATATTTTCACATTCAGAAATCTGTGAATAATCTTTTGACATCTTCGTATCGTAACTTTGGTTGCTCATTCACTAATGAACAAATCGAGAGGCTCCGTCTGAAGCATCGCTTAAAAGTTGTGCAAGTACGTTTAAGTCGTCCTATCTTCGAGACTTCTTACAAAACCTTACAGTTACTACAAAGATTTTTATTCCGTCATCATCACCATTGTGTGTGGTTTCCCACTCATAGTATTCATATTACATTTCTTCATTTTATTTCAGACTTTAGAAGATAGTCAAATGAGGAGCATCATAAGAGGCGTTGGAAGAGAATGTAAATTTACAACAAAAGATTTGGAAGTCTTGTACAATGTTGTTAAGGTAAACTGTGTTTTTTACTAGAACTAATGAGACACTATTGCGTATATACTACATTATTAGTAAATATTTGTGAAATCAGACCACCGCTGAAGCAGTAAAATTTTTTAAAATCCCTAACGATTATTTAACCGTTCTGAGATTGTCCGATTGACTTCTAACAGTTTTGTGAAAAGTTCTTTTGGAAAAGGAACACGCTCCATTCCATTAATTGCGACTGCATTTCACGCAGTTCGTAATAAAAAGTGAAGATTTTTAGGTACATGGGCTTTCTTTTTCACTAGCTTACGTTTTAGAAGGTTTCTTCACGAACAGTTCATCTTTTTTGGCGACAAAGTGTTCTTGTAATCAAAATATCATTATATAATACCAAAAATTCAGCTGTAAGATTTGAAATAACGCACTTCCAAAGTGAAACCATCTTTCTCTCTAATTGTAAAATTGTAGTATGAAGGTCGTTTCACTAACCAAACTGTGCATTGAAATTGACATTTCTCAAGCTATCGAATGATAATTCGACTAAAAAAAAGCAAGTGTGATATACCAGCTCGAAATATGTTTCCCTTTCACAGCAATATAGTTTTATTGTCAAAATTTTAGGATTTTTTTCGGCATATGAATGTTCCTTTTACCAAAAATGTCTTCATAGAAGCCTGATGTATGATATTTGATTGATCTTTTCACAATGCTAATGTCTAAGAACATGCAATTCACCAAATTAATTTTTTCCCATTGCAGCACGAGCCAATACGAGCTGCCCACCCGCGCGGCATATATGGCGCACGTTGTGCCGATGAGGTTGATATAACCCGTTGATCCCCAAGTGTCCTCTGCATGACGGCGCCGCCGCGGCGCCGTGTTTCTGTACTAACGCGCGATTTGATGGAAATGTGAGAATTTTTTCAGCAAACTTGGAAGTTTTGAGGGAATATTACAATGTCCAAATGATGGATATCACAAAGAAACTTTACAAGATAAGAGAACGCTAAGTAATGTCGAAATCATTCCCTATGTATTTTGACGAGAAAACCACATCCTTCGAGAAGAGCACATTACCTACCTGCTCTACAATGCACTTTGTTTCTTTTTTCTTCACATGCTATGTGTTGTCGTTAGTCACTTCAGCTTGCCCGAGAACTTCTGTTTTTATGCTAAGGTTGGTTTGGTAAAACCCTCTTACGTTTAACGTAAAAACAAGAGATAACGTCTTGTTTTCGAAGTTGCTCGTTCCAGCTTCACAGCGCTTTTTTTGTGATTATGTTGTAAAATCTTGGTTCTAAGCAAACTCTGTCGTTTACGAAACAGTGGACTATCGCTAGGGGATTTAGATAACGTGGTTTTCAGTCAAAAAGAACGCTTTCTTCCAACGATAATGTAAAAGTGTTTTGCGAGAACATTCTCCATCGCATTTTCTTCATACATATATCTCAAATCACTTATGTAAAATCCTGCCCAAAACATTCACTCAAACGATCAACAAGTGGCACATCAACATCGACCCATAATATCTATATCTTTCCCTTAAAATATTAGTTCCCATGAACTATACTATTCACATTACCTGACAACAATTGACAGCAATAACATTGCCTTTATTAGTGACAATATTGGTACCAGAGAACAATTTTTCTGATAATTGAATAATTGAGGTCCAATAAGAAGTTTATTTAGAGAGTTTTAGCATCACATTAGGAATGAAAAGAATCATGAGATTTCTCACAAAATGGCTCTGAGTCCCATAAGACAGTGGAACGATTGTTTTCTCAATACCCTTCTGTAGATTTATCAACTCAAGTCACAATAATGGTAAAGCTCATTGGATCAATGACAAAGTGTCATTGAACTGCAATGTGTCAGTTACATTTTTGACAACACTCAATGTTTTTGTGATTACTTTGGCATATTACAACTAAAATGTCTCTGTAAAACCTTTAATGATATTGGCAGCGATTTACTATCTACCAAACCCCCTTTTGTGGCAATAAAACAATCTGAATCTCAATTGGCAATGGTCCAAATTCATGCATATATCCTTCGAGCTCTACGTATTGAGGATTATTGGATTTTGTCTTTCTATAGTAAACGAATGTTTTGAATCTTTTTCAGGAGGAGCATCTTCTCTAGTCGTGGCGTACACTGTTTTAGGTCCTACTACGCTGAAATATCAAACCGGATCACTAAACTGAAAGACCACAGCCTGATCCGTGCGCCAGTCACAGTACTCGCGCAATACAGGTGTTCCAATTCGTGACCACTGATTTCGTGTTACTCTCTTAGCCTACATTACAAATAAAAATTGTGCAGTTACCATATCTGTGTATATGTATATATATTGTATGTACATACATGTATATATCTGTGTATCATATAGTATACGTGCTGTACATATGTGCCCGCTTAGTCGCGAGTGCAAATGCGCAGTCCCCGTAGTCCCAGTTTGCGTGTTGTGATAGGGCAATCCAAACGCGAAACCAAAAGCGAGTGTGGAGTTCCCAGAAGACGCGGATGGGATTCTAGGAGATGGACTCTTTGCTTCTCCAGCACCATTTTGGCATATCCTTCCCTTCTGCGGCAATCATATTGCTAAAGGTTGCAATCAAGTGGAACGGCACAGTATAACTGGACGGGACGGTTGAGGAGTGTCATGAGCTCTTTCTCTTCTCTCCGGGAGAGACTGGCAAACCACTTAATGGGTAACCGGCTTCAATGTTCAGAACTTAATAAATATACCGTTGATGTCACACAGAGTCAAATGATAAAAAAAGGCTTTACCTTGCCTCTGCGTAAGCTCCGAAATGAGTCTTGCCTGAGTTTATCGTGAAGATCAAAACCATTTCGCATAGTACACTATTCCAAACCGTCCAAGTCTCCAGCGTGGAACGGTGGGAGTCTCACCAATAGTGAGTACCATGACGAAGAAGAACTACATAAAAGTCCAAGTAAATCGAAAGTTTTGCCTAAGCCAATGTATAAATTCTGCACTCGGGATAGGTTTCTAGTCGCGTCCTTCACACACGTATCTCGTGTTTTTGCAAAAAGGTGAGAAATCCGCTAAATATCAACCACGAATTTTTAGGACTACCATAAACTGGAATATATCTTGAATCATCAGCTGACTTTTGGGAAGACACAGTTACCTCACCACATCGACTGGCGATTACGACCGGTTTATCCAACATCCTCATACTAGCGTAATGAAAACCGAACCTGACAAAAGTTACCAAGATATTTTGTCTCTAGCAACCTTCGAGTGATACGCCAACGTGGATACGAAAGAGCCGCAAGCAACCAGGCATCTCACGTCTGAACTTTCACAATGCTACGGAGAAGCGACAGAATATCTTTTCAGAAGCGAAGAGCAGCAGTTTACAGCCGAAAGTGTAAAAAGTTTGAGAAGAGCATTGGCAACAGCCTCATCTAAGCTTTGCCAATTACGAGACCAAGATGACTCGACTTCGACGCGTGGAGGGAACACTTCTAGCTTGCACAGGAGTAATGACTGAAATTTTACAGATTACAAGTCGTGTTATCTTTACAGTCATGACATATGACTCTCATGTAAGTAAAGGTGGACGGAGTTGTGGTTTTCACAAGTTCTTTTCTTTTCGAAATCCAATACGAATTGCCATGGCGAATAAAAGAAACTTGGTTTTGACAAGGTAATACCTGAACACCTGCGGAACGTTTTGCCGATTGTCATCACACACAGTTGGCTTCGGGTATTTACTGTACGTGTCATGGGTTGCAAGGGCAATCACTCAGACCAAAATGTAAATTCTTCAACGACAACACTATCAAACGCAAGAACAGGAGTGCAATAAGGCGGTACCATGTGTCGCTAACATGTTCCACCTCAAACCTCCAAGACGTCATGTGAACATTGAATTGATTGTAATATGTAGTTTGAAATTGATAATCGACAATTACACCACCTTCGCTCTCTGTTCTGACATCGATTTCATAATATTAAGCGTCAGCCAAGCGGAACGAATGTTGGTTGATTTTCGAAAACGCTTAAGGAAAGATTGGTCTTTATCAGCAATTTGACGAAACCGATTCCATGATGTACATGACCAGGTTTTTCAAATGCTCTATGCACTCTCACGGTTTAGAGATTTCAAATGCTCTCGTCAACCTTCAACTAGGTCTGGATTCGCCACTGAGATACGATCTAGCTCCCGAGCTAGAGCAAGAGGAAATTATCAGCTTGAGGAGCATTCAAGATCATCTAGAATATAATAATAGAACAAATCCTTTCTAGTACCTGAACTCCGTGCTCTGCCTTTTTGACTTAGCGTTTCACTACCCGCCGTTGTCACACATGCTTCAGAATTCTCGTCGATTTACGTAAAGTTCATTTGCAGATCACTTGGCTTATTGAACGCGCAGTAAAAGGTCGATGCTTAGGATACCGAGTATCTTACATTGAGTGAAAGGATCCGAAGTTCTGACCTACGTCAAGTGATCAAAGGTTGAAGTGCCGTTCTAACCACGCCAGGCTATTGAAGATAAGGTGGGCCGAACTGTTATGCGCCACTAATGACAACCGATCATAACTGCCAACTTGGATTCCTCGCGATTGTCAAGTGCCAGTTGGACAGTAACGTCATTGAATCGATGTTCCAATGATCTCACAAAAGCTTAAAGGAACGCTTGAGCCGCGCGACTATCCGACGAGCGACGATGACACAGGTGATGTCACATGCGTACATGTGCACACGTATTTGTTTAACCTTTTCATACGTACGGACGTATATATACTCAAATATACATTGTGCGTACCACCTAATACTGTCTTCTGTGTGTATACATACAATTTATATATATATATAATGTACACATGTACGTATACTTAGATTATTTTTTTTCACGTATATCACCTCTATCACCTGTTCCTTCCCGTTTGATCGTCGAGTGACTCGAGCGGGCACCAACAACACTTCCATTTTTCCCTATCGCGTGCAAGAGTAACCGAGTGAGTCCTCCTCGCTCTAGGAATTCGCTGAGCATCATATCTTTCTTCTAGTCTTGTCGTGAAGAAATCGAACCATCGAGTCAGGTGGCCTTCCTGTACAGCGCTTGATATCCTGAAGGATCCAGTCGGTAACGGCTCTCGTCCATCGGTTGTCGTTGAAGCGCATCACGTGTCCGGCCCACCTTAGTTTTCGATATTGTTTAATTCGATATTACCACATGTCATATATGTATATATACAATATATCATTTTTATTGTATATATATATAATATATATATATATGACATAAAAATTCATCTCATCGGCTATCTTGAAACCTCGCGCTGGACATTGAATACAGTCTGTGAAAATGTTTGGAACATTTTCGAGGCTGGTATGGTATGATATTACATACATTATGTATGTCTATAATGTATACGTATGTATACGTGTATGTCCATGTGTATGGATGTGTTATGTACATGTATAGTAGCACATTCATTTACATGAATTTCTACGTAAATATGCATATGTATATATACGCACGTATGTATATCTATGATATGTGTATATATATTACATATACATATACATAAACATATATATATTGTATATATAATGTGCGTTTCAGCGAGAGTTCATGAAAGCCCTGAATACTGTGTAAAAATCTCAAATCTACATTTTACTGAACTAAACGGTTCTATTTAGGTTGGATTACGACATGTTTCCGAGGTAATACGTCGTTTTCTTCCATGGCCGGTCAATAGTAACTTTATTGTTCGTTTGTTTAGAGTGCGTTCTACTCATTCGTTGATCTTAGCTATGTTATGTCCCAAAAAAGATGACAGTTATCCTTTTTTTAGTTGTTGGACGTTTCGATAGTGGTTTGTTAACGTTTCGTGATCTTGCATTGACTCTGTCACTGCTGTTGGTTAGTGATGCCACGGATAAACTGGCAGTCATCTACAAATGCCATATTCCACCCGCTTTTTAGTTATCTAGACACAGATGATGTTAGTCCTATGAGTAGTTTGCAAGATGGTTGGTGTGTTGTTGAAGGTGAGGTATTTTTGCACGTTACCATTGCCGTATTAACGCAATCTCTTGATTATATTTTTATCGAATTCTTTCTCTGTAGAAAACATATTGAGCTCCTAAAAAGGGTAATTGCGAGTCTGAAGCTAGCTCCAGTTCTAAGCTTGCTCGCATTTCAGCAGTTTTGTGATTATCTCTCACTTTTGATACAATTTCTGTGGTTCCGCTCTCGACAGCACCTAATTTTTGACCACATGTTTTGTGATTATAGTACGACTCATACTAACCTAGATGGCCGATGTCTGTTTGTTGTGGGAGTCCCAGCATAGGTTTGTTTCTTTTCTCTGTCACGCAATTGTTGTCCATGATGAAGTCAAGTAACATTGGGCATAATACCGTTACCCCCTTAAAATTCAACCCACGGTTTACCTTATCCTTGCTGTATGAGTCGTTTTTTTTTCACGCTTTTTTCAAACTGATTCTACGTTTTGGCTCTCTGAAGATTGTTCCAACGTATTTTTGGAATATTTCCAGTTTCGTGTAAGTGGATGCCAGTACTAAACTATTTCGGTGAATTGGGAGTCAAAGCGATTGTTGTCCATCAGTTTACCGCTAGGGCGCATCATCTGTCCTGGCCAGTTAATTTTCAAACTCTTTAATGTGCACAATCTCTGGATTTTCATTGTTGACGTAGTCGGCCACCGTGAATTTGCTGGCACGCACGTTAAGGAAGAAAGAGTCGTGAGTTCTAGAAGCAGGCACAGAGTCGGGTATTCATTATTCTCCTTCATGCATTTTCGATGATTCAGAAAGCTTCCTGGACTATTCGCTTCTCTTGCTCAATCTTAGAGCTACGTTGTTCATCATATAGACCTTCCGACAGATAGATATAACTGAAGCATCTGAAGACATTCATCAAGTTGAGTGCGAATAGGAGATATCGAACCAATCCGCTCATTTCGTGAGATATCAGTCGAAATTTAATCCTTCTATAAGCGTTGTCGAAGGCGATTAATATTGCTTGCCGTTAGCGATATCATCAGCTACACGAAGATGGTGTAGTTGTCGACCATCAATCTCACTCCCATCCTGTCCCAATTTAGTGTTTGCATAACGCTTAGAGGGTGACAACGAATAGCTCTGGCGAGGTGGTATCACTGCCGCCCATATCTCTTCTTTTACGTTGATGTTGTCCAAATTTCAAGAGGCTTTTCTAAAGCGGACGCGAGGTTGATAGTTGTAATACTAGTGTTTCGGCGAATGAGATCCTTTTGGTTTCGACTACATTTATACAAGCTCTGTCAGTTTTTATAGTGTTTTGAACAGTCGCTGATCAATATTCCGCTCCGGAGCGATGCAACGTTCATATGTTTGATATAATGCCTACGTTGGAATTGAAGTCAATGTTTACACTTCAGTCGATGTATAAATATGCAATAATGGAACTTAAGGAAAAAGTCTCAATTTTTGCGAATATTACAGATCTTCTTGAGCACGATAATATTTTCTGGCATCGATTCTGTTTGTGAAGACGGTAGTGTATGAGAAAGCTCTGTGCATCATTACTTAGCATCAAGGATTACTTTTGCCAGGTTAAGTAAGAATTACCTCATCAACGGGTAATTAAATGGGTAATGGGTTACTAAAATAGGCGCATCTAAGAGTTTATTGGCTCGAGGAGGATATAGAACATCTCTTACAGCGATCACGAAACCGCATAAAAAATCTTTGAACTTTACTTATCATATAAAACTAATTCGAAGTTTTCCGTTTTTTTTTTGCAAAAACCAGATGGACACATACAATTGTTACGTGAATCACTGTTGATTGTATGTGAATTTTTCGCATTTGTTCAATGATTTCAGTGGCAAAAAAAGCTAATAAGTTATCTTTCAATGTTAGAGATCGAAATCAGGTCCGTTGGCTGACGTTTCGGTGATCTTGCCATTTTCACTAAAGAAGATAAGCCTTCCATATTCAGATGTCAGGATAATACCAAAGTTCATAGATTTTGGCTCTATGGTTTATGTGTAGCCCAAGAAAAATTTCATAAATCGAGTATTAACGCTTTGTCTGTTCAGTGCTCCCGTAGCTGCTTCTATTGCAACTGATCGAAAACTTTATTCAAATCAAAGAAAGCAATACAGAGCAGTCTCATGGACTTTCGTGATACTTCAGTTTGTCTTATTGTCTTGTGGATATGATCTAGTACTGGATTCTTTTCAAAACCCTGCCTGTTCAAATGGCGTCCTTCATTTGATGTTCTGTGAGTCCTTTTTTTATGGCTAGAGTTGAGAGTTCTCATACGCGGTAGACAGCAAGCAGTCATCCTATTTGGCAGGTAGCATGTGAAGTGGTGAGCCAGTGCGTTGAAGACAATTGGCGAAATGTTGCTCAAGTGGCCAGCTCTTATCCTGCCTCAAGGAGATCTTGCTTCATTCTTCGCCAATGAAACAGCATGTCTGATTAGAGAGGAGAAAATAGTGGAACGACATACTTATTCATCTAGATTCATAGGAGAATGAAAGGACGACAACTAAAGAAATTCAATTTGCAATCGTGATGATTTTTTTTTTATTATCTTCCTCAAGTTGAGACTATTCTGCCCAAGTGTCCAAGTGCAGGCATTGGTTTTGTAATTGGGAAAGTTTTGGTGATTTTTACAGTTGCTCGTTCCATCTTCTGCTGCGCTGGACTTAGTTTCCTTTCTTTCCATTCTTTTCTGCTGTGTTTTGCAGGTTCCGACGTATCTTGGCTTGTGGCGTATGAACCCATGTTAGCGTAACAAATTATCATCTGTTGAAGACTTTGAAACTCTCGGCTCACTCAGGTCACATGAACATCTTGAATAAATCGGTTGTAGTCTTCATCGTTGTTGTCAATAGCTAAATCTCTCCGGAATCCCAATAATCATCGAAATACTTTTAACTTAAGGTGTTTTTGAGAGACCGTTTCTTACAATCCGGAGGTTCCTCTCCTTTACGAAAAAGGAGATCATTATCCGAGCTCGTGTCGAACAGGTACAATGGCGTCATAGATCAGACAAGATCGTCGATTTACTATTACGCGTCCTGTTTCGTTATGGCACTCTTAAATAGGAAACTCCCTTGTTCACAGTTGAGTGTGAGGGTTTTGGAACTGTGAATTACCGATGTTCGTCATAATGAAGTCACGCAGCCACTCAGTGTTCTGGTTTTTTCCATTCGGTAAATTCTGATTTCATGTTCTCCTGACTTTTTCTTGGGATCAGTATTTACGTTAAAATTATCATGATCATTCCAAAAATACATGCTTGTCTTTATAGACTTTCACCAAGTCCAAATAGAACAATTCGACGTCATTTTCTTCATAGCTCGATGTGAGTTCGTAAACGAAAATAATGAAGGCGATCCCCCATCTCTTCAGTCGTGAGCTTTCGATTCGGATTGTTAGTTGTTCGAACGATTACATGTTCATTGTCTGTACGAATATTAGTCAAATGTACTATTTTATGGTCATGACTTAACTCCTCTTGATAAGAACGCAGATGGCGGCGACTTCTTTGTTATAGATTGTCCTAGAGGTTACCCATTAAATCGACTGTTTCTAAAACCTCGTAAAAAACATTCAAAATAGTTCCAAGAGAAATGAATGTTTTTAGCCTAAACGAGGTTGGTACGCCAGGGCCATACACCGGTGTTTCGGAGGTTTCGGCCTCCTCGTCAGTGACCCCCGCCCCACATTAAGCCGTGCATTGTAGCAAGGAGGGAGGCCTATGTGGTATGTGGTGATGGCATTGTGTACAATGACACTGGTCCATCACCATCAGTCGATGGTTTCGGCTAATAGACCAAAACTAATCCATTAAATCGACTGTTTCTAAAACCTCGTAATAAACATTCAAAATAGTTCCAAAAGAAATGAATGTAGAGAATAGCACTTCTTCGTATCACACACGACGCCAAATGGGAATCGTTTTTTCGTCTCGGTCAATCCAATGACGTAGCTTATTATTTTAACATCCATCAAGTATTCATTGAAAGAGCCAGATGTAAGTAAAGTGCCACATAATCACCATAGTCCCTCTAGATCTAGAAAGAATGAAAAGTCTCTATGGTTTTACCACCCTCTCTTAGCTCGTTCTGTTCTACTTTGTCGTATCGGGGTTCTCTTGGGTCCCTTAAATGAGGTCCATCTTTTTTACTGTTTTTAGCTTTTCTTAATAACCGTAACTTAGCTGAATCTAAAAAGGGGGTGGACATACTCAGGCTGGCTCGCCAGTCCCTCTCATCATAGACAAGGAGTGCATTTGCAGGAGGCGGCCCTTTCCGACCTCCTATGTACTTTACAATCGTGTGATTGCAGGATTTTGGCTTAATCGGCCTGTTGAATGCAGTTCACATAGAAGGTGACACACTCACGCACGTATGTATGCATGAACATGTCTTCGTCAACAGAGAAGGCGTGTGTTAATTCGATGCAATAAATTTCGGAAGTCCACCTCCTGGATCTACCTACATCTATGGAAGCCACGAAACTGCTTGTGGTTCGCGTTTAATACCCTATCCATCACTTAGAAACGCATCAAGTCTCGCAATTACCAGCCGAGCACAGTATGTGTGGTAGCGAGTCATATATGTGTATTACAATTTCTTCGCATACATGTGCATCATAGCTTTACGTTCTGCTGTTTCTATAAAATTCTCTCGAACAATATATATGTAATGGATCTGTTATGACACCTGTCTCCCTGCAAGCGATTGGCTGAATCAAAAGACACCGTGCTACTGATCTGTAATGCACTGTATAAGTACCATGACAGCCTTAATGAAAGGATCAAAATATGTCATCAGTGTATTAAAGTGATGTGAAGTTGTAAGATCTTCAGGATCATACTGAGAATTCAGTGAATGTGCTTGTGCTGGAACTTCTATCACTCCTCAAAAGACATATTGGGACATTTTAGAGATATATTTGATGCAATCTTCTCCAGCGATAATCTCAGCATTGACACACAGAAGCATGATTTATAAACCTTTTTTCTGTAAATTCATGAGAAGATTAGGGAGAAGGACGAGGGCCTAGTGATTGTGATGCTCGTCTCGGTGCGGAGCTGAAAACGAAAGCTCTATGGAACGCCACAGTCTGTTTTCGATTCTGCAAAGAGACGCGCCCAACGATTATTCTACGACGTTTAAGAAGAAGGCGAAGAACGAATTAAATGCTAGAAGTAGTGAGATCACCCTAGTTAGATTAGAAAAAAAAAACTCTGAGTAGATCAAGTGAATAACCATGTGTAAAGTATAGTCTGTGCAAAAAGATGCATGGTATAAATGTTGTGGGTAATTTACCCATAGAAAAATAAGAACCTAATTGAAAAAGAGCGAAAGTGAACCAACACAGTGGAATTGAATCAAATTCGCTTCATAATCATCGTTTTGCATTTACGTATCGTTACTGTGTTTGATTAAAATTGTATAAAAATAGTCATCTAATGATGAACTATGTATATTTCTGATCAGTGTGCACTGAAGTGATTGAACGTATAGAGATAATTTGCTTTTGGCAATAAGCTTGCAGTGATATTCTGCATTGTTAGATCAACAAGCAAGTGGTAGCGCAATCGAGTTCTCGCTCTTGTACCACGTTTCATTAATGGTCTTAAATACTAATGATAAATTGAGTAACAGTTCATTCAGCTCGGAAGAATACTAATTGAAATATCACAGAGGAGCCTCCCAAAGTTGTCATTGATGCTGTAGGCACGTTTAGATTCATCATCTCCTGTAAGTGCCCCAAACTCTGTCTCGCTTTCCAAAACAGATATTTCCAGTGGACAGGTACGTTTCATACTGCTACAAAATTCTACTATCACCTCACTCATTTTTCCTTTTCCTTGATGACTGCTAACGGGAATATTACGGAGCGAAATAAATGAAGTTATGGAAGTCGGTCGTGGAGAACGTACAAATGCAACGTTGATTTATTCACTTGCGAGTTGAACATTCAGAAACCTACCATATTTTCAGATTTCTGAACATCAAATAGAACATGAATCAAAAGAAAACTGTCGCCATATCTATTTAATTATCTACTGACATACGCATAAGTATGCATGCATGCATTTTATGTACATATACGCCTATGTATACGGGTGTAAATAGGTATATATATGAATTTATATACGTACATGTATGAATGCACGTTTACACGCGTACCTTTATATTATGTACATGTGTATATATACATATACATATGTATATGTGTACGTATATTTGCGTATATATGCTTATATATAAAGGATAAAGGATAAAGCTCTCGGCGTTGATCAATCCCTGAGGGATGCGCCATGCATTCGTCTTCAATTTCTAATTTCGTTTGAGGTGATTGAATGCATATCTGGCCTTTACAATGACTCGCGGTGGCCTCCCGCTGAACCGAGTCAGTGCTGCTTATCCTCCCAGACAAGTCTGAGACTTGCCTGGTATCAATTTACCGACCCCGGAGGGACGGATGGCTTGGTGAGCCATGAGCGCGAGATCGAACCATTGACCTCGTGTGCGACGCAGAGCACCTCTAACCACTGCGCCACATGCGCTCATGCTTATATATACAAGTAGATATATATATATATATATATATATCAAAAGATCGACTGTTTTTGAAACCCCGAAAAAAAACATTCATTATAAATCCAAAAAAGAATGCTCTAAGCTTAAACGGGGTTGATACGCCAGGGTCATACACCGGTGTTTCGGAGGTTCGTCCTCCTCGTTAGTGACCCCCGCCCGACATTCAGCCCTGCATTGAAGCAAGGTGGGAGGCGTATGTACCGGTGTATGACCCTGGCCTATCAACCTCGTTTAGGCTAAAAACATTCTTTTTATTTTGGAATTATTTTGAATGTTTTTTACAAGGTTTTAGAAACAGTCGATTCAATGGATTAGTTTTGGTCTACCAGCCGAAACCATCGACTGATGGTGATGGACCAATGTCATTGTACACTATGCCATCACCACATACCACATACGCCTCCCTCCTTGCTGCAATGCAGGGCCTAATGTGGGGCGGGGGTCACTGACAAGGAGGGCGAACCTCCGAAACACCGGTGTATAACCCTGGCGTATCAGCCTCGTTTAAGCTTAAAGCATTCTTTTTTGGAATTATATTATATATATATATATATATAATATATATATACATTCTTTTCCTTACACTCTTTTACAATCAATCGACCTAACGCTTTAGAAGTCTTTAGCTCTGCCTTTTTTGAGATTTCAAGGAAAATTGTTAGCGGTGCTTAATTTGTTAGATGTAAAAGGTGGCTTCAATCCTCAATTATTTCTAGGTAGCAAGATCGTTTTCGAACTTCTAATTACCAATGTATTTATCGCTGGACAAAGCTTTCACACTGGTAGCTTATTGGTTACTCGAAAGCTCACATCTTGGAATTTTGACACATAATTGGTTTCTGAAAAGGCCTTCTTATTACGCTGCAGCGACAAAAACAAAATCATGTTCCACAATCGGAGACTTTGCTTGGCTGGCTAGGGTCTGAAGATAGTTTATCATTAAATAGACTAATACTCATTCAGCAGTACACTTCTCGCGATTCTGGAGCTATATTTGGTTTACGAGAAGGTCTTCAAAGTGCGTGGTAGGAGCGAAAAGAAGATGTCGTTACACATTCGGAGTTTTCTTCGCACGTAAAAGTTATATATGCAAGAGTATATGAGCGTCTAGAAAAAATTATATTGTATCACAGCATACAAAGAACTCATTTTTTGAAACAAAGAAAAATTTTTATAAACCTAAAATTTAAAAGGGTAACGAAAATTGCGCACCACTTGCATTGATCGATGAAGTGAGTCCGAAAAGGCTTAGAGAACGGTCACTGATAGAAGGCGAAGTTAGATCGAGTTTTAACGCGGCAAGAGTGGCAATCGACCTACAGCGATGCGCGTTATCACCAAGATGTTGGAGTTCGAGGGAATTTACGTTTTTGTCTTCACAAGAGGAATAAGTCGTTAGAAAATGGTATTTGGTTGGAAAGAAATTTTTCATTGTTTGTTAAAACATTCAAAATTAATGCATATATTCAGGCAACGAACAGTAAAAACTATTCTTTAAAATACAGGCCATTATTATCCACCAATTTTTGCCATCGATATGCCAGGTTTTGGATCTGATCGAAGAACCACTCCTTCGACTTTGAATCAAAGAACTCATGACATGCTTCTTAAATTTCATCGAAGGATTTAAATCGGCGACCTTCCAAAAAGTGTTGCATTGATCGCAAAACGCCGTAATCATGTGGAACAACGTCTGGACTATAGGGTGGATGCGGTAAAATCTCAACTTCATCCAATTCCTCATACTTTGATTTGGTCTTTCTGGCTGTGTGTGGTTTTGCATTGTCATGCTGAAACAAAGCGCGCTTTCAGCGAGGGACAACGATCAGCAAATATTGACAAATTATATATCAATAGATGCGCAAGAAGAAAACCTTTCAAATGATGTGGAAATCACACACGATTCATGCGAAAAAATGACATTCCCATCCAAAGATGGAAATTTTGTTCCCCACCTAATATAATGTGATGAAAAAAAACTTTGGTAAGGATAGCGGTAGTAGGAGCTATGCCCAAATATTCATACAACAATGAATTGTTTGTCAAAAATGATGCTAAACATTGGATGGAATATCATATCATTGTTAATTTTCGTCGGTTTTCGAATGAATAGTGTTTTTCACGGCTAACATCTCTATGATTTTACTATACACTCATTCTGTGCGAAGCGATCCTCTTTTTAGTCATCATAGCATACTATTGATGCATTTTCAGAGACCGACCTCTAACCACTAAAGATTCCATTTTCATTTTTCAAGCTGTTAAATGTTTACTAATAGGTTAATGAAAAAGCTTTGCACCTGAAAAACAAAAAAGCGTGGCACATTCCACAGAATTCGCACTGAAAAGTAAGAGTTTTGAAGGAAACTGGCCATTTTGTATACTAAAAATAAGTTTGTGGAAGTCCATTTATTTAGCGTCATTTTCTAGTTGCAAAGTTATCTCAGAATCAACATTTTACTATCAAATCTGCTGTGTAAAACAAACAATGGACTAATCACTTCAAAAGTCACACCGCTATGTTGTTTTGTTAGTAGAGCGTACTTGAAATGTCTTCCCACAAACCATGCTTGATAGTGGAGTCTGCATTTCTCAAGTTATCGAATGTATACGTAAGCTTAATCAAGGCATCACGAAAATGTGGTTCATTTCCGTTATCTGGCGCGAATTGATGAAACAGAGGTTTTTGCTGGGTAAACTTCTCATTGTACTTTTAGTGATCATTCGAAGGTTCAAATCTTGGGGAATTGCTATATGCACTTTCTTTGAAAAGTTCTTTTTACAGCGCTTTGATACTAGAAATAAATTATGTTTCACACTTGTTGCACGTTTTTTTGCGTTTTCGCGCGCACATGACAATTTTACAATTTTCACAGCCTGCAAAGCGTCCCGTTCTCCTCCGTTCCTCTCAAATAGGATAAGTATGGTTAGAAATGATTGGAAGAGCATGTTTAGAAAAATCGGTAGCGATTATTATGATACCATCATGCACTCTGAGGCTACCAGCTAGTTCGCAACCATTTATACGACCACCTCTGTACAACGAAACAATGCCAAATTTACCCCAACTGTAGAGACATTGATTGCATGAGTATAAGCACCGTTTATTCAATTCTTGCAATGCGTGTGACAAGAAAAATTGGTGAAACGAGTAGGTCACTTTGTGTCCGAATAAAAGAACACTTAGATGAAAAACGTAATACTAGGCGAGACACCTTGATAGTGACTATAGGACACATGCGCATAATGGAGTAGATTTCAATATAGATGTCGTTATTCTTTACAGGGACGCAATTGTTAGTGCACAAAATTATAGATTCGTTTTGAATTAATATCACCAGTCCAGACATGAGCCACAGTGATGAGTGCCTTGTACCTCGTGATATAAGTCAGTAATTATCAAGTGTGCAAATTTTTTTTTTTGTTATAATTGCAAAATGAAGATACGCAAATCCTTTTGCTTGGAAGTGCGCTAAAAACGCTGTTTATTCATCTACTTTTTATGAACAAGTTATTTTACATGATGATTTTTATAGGACTCTGAAAATGACGACTTTTTTATCCAAAAAACGCCATTTTGAATTTGCTCATTTGTAATTCGAATTACTAATTTCAAGTGATGATCTGACGGTACAATGTTGGGAGCTAAGACGAGTGAGGTCAAACCTCCTAAGGCCCCTCTCACCTCAGCTCTTTTATGACGTTTTTGATCGGTTCTGCAGCACAAATTCGAGCCGTTTTGTTTTATTATGTTTTTTGCAATGAAAATGCATGACCTCGGTATCATTCGATTGCGCAATTTCTGGAGATTTATCACACTTTCAAATAAAAAAATTATTCACATCTCTTCATTTTTACTATCATTACGGCAAAAAAGAAACGATGGAGTTACAATATATCCTTTCATCATTATTTGAGCCAACATGTCATGTGGTCTGGTAAGGGCTCTTGTACAGCCCGAGACACGTGTTTCGTCCTTACACACTCATCAGCCGGGCAGAGATAAAGATGGAGTTACATTTGTACATTTAACAAGACAATTATTCTAATGCGAGAGGTACACTACGAGTCCATGTAATCTTGACCCCGTGTCTCCACTTGAGGATTTGTGCTTGATGTTACAGAAATTCTGGTCTAGTTGTTTGAGTACTCAAGAATTGTACTTGAACGTATGAAATTCCATCTGCTGTATCGCAACGGTTAGAACGTTGAGCTTTTGATCGAGGATCGAAGCTAACTCATCACTCAGCATATCTAAATGTAGTTGTGATATCATACTCTGTAAAAGGGAGACGAAATCAAAACAGTACTAGCTGTTATTCACTGCATATCACTATCTACCGTTGTTATGTTGATCGTTTTTTGCGTCTCAGTGGAGCTGTCGCCCAGTGATTGGTGATGTTCGACACGGCTCGACTCATAATCGATCACAATCCTCCTAGCGCTCTCTGCCAATCAATAACGTGAGTCTTACGGAAGTTCTAAGCCTCGCTCTCGAGAATGCAAGGCAATGCGCTTGATGAGTATTCTACATCGTTCGCGATGAAGATGGTGAAATCCTCCAACAAGCAGAGGTCGAATGCTAGAAGTACTGGGACTCGCTCAGTAGAAAAGCTGTGATAATGTGACAATAGAATGTAAAGTGAGAGTGATTCTGGATGCACATACATTGTACCGTTGATGTCTCGTTGTCCTCTGAATAGTCCACGTCATCGTTATAATATTATCAGTTATCGAGTGTTTATCGTTTTTGTTATCTTGTTATTAATATTTTCGTCCTTATGGTTCCTTCCTTAATTGTTTCGTTATGGCCAGTAGTGAGCCAACGTTATACGTAATTTCTTGCTTATTCGAAAAGAAGGATTTTTTGATAACTTTTATTTGCAAGTCGCCAATTACTTTTGAGGAAAGTATTAAATCGAAAGAATTCACACTGTACACATCAGTGTTTGCTGAACTCTATCTAGGCAAATATTACTCGGTTCACCAGTTTATTGATACTATTATGCTGCGACAAATATCTGATAAGTAGAAATACTTCTTCGAAACGCACCATAATTCACGTTCAGTTCCCGCTGACTGTGGTTGACGCCGAGAATAAATGCGATCCAAGTGGCCCCGATGTTAAGGTTCGAAATGCTCCGTTCATTATGCCTTGTTACATCATCCTTGACCAGCTTGCCATGATGATATTTGTGGTCTACACTAAGTTTCCTTTTTATTCAGATAACAATGTTCAGTAAAGAGAAAGCTGTTTAGACCGTGAGAGTTCCTGAAATTGACACGGGGTATTCAGGAACAAAGCTATTTCCACCTTGTTCATCTCACAACACTTCGCAGTCATATTCATAATTTTTATGCAAATTCCCGCCACCGTGTTGCCGACGACAATGAATTTATTGTCCATGTAAGTGGCTGCAAGACTATGAATTTTGAAAAGGCACCTCTTTCTACTGCTATTGAAAGTTTTTTTGTTTTCCAGAAACAAATATAGAAACGTTTTCTTTGATCGACAAAGACTTCCCACTGCAGTTTCAAAAGCCATTCAAAAGTTTAACTTTCGCTAGTGCGTTGCGTGTTATTTCTCTCGAAAAACCTTCTTGAAACGCTGTAGCATAATGAAAACATTTGTGTTTCACACAAATATATTTATCGCAAAGAAGAATCGCTTCCTGGAAATTCAAATAACTATTCGATAGCACACTTTTTGACTATTTCAACGCCGTCTGATTTTGTGAAAAGACCGTATCACTGCATGGTAGCAATGTACCTAAGTTCTACGCGGGATCAGACCTTCGCCTTCTTCGCGCAACGTTCCGTTTTTCGCAAGAGCGAACGAAACTTTTGAATTCAGACGACGAAGTCGCAGGAACTATTATAAACTGGGATGTATTCAAGTCATTAGTCGGCTCTTGGAAACATATTGTCGTCGACAACATCGACGAAGAATACGATCGACTCGCTGAATATCTTCACATTAGCGCTATGAAAGCCGAGAGTGCTAAAGTCACCATGAGACGCTTGTCTCCGCAGACACTCGAGCTGATAGGTCAGTGTGGAATTGCACGAGCTACAGCCAACCGAAAGCTTACGTTCGAGCTTGAGAAACGCTGCAGAAAAGCGATAAGAGAAGACCTCAAAAAGAGAAGAGCAACAGTTATGGCAGAAAGCTGCAAAAGCTGGGAAGAGCATTTGCAAAGCCCGGCGAGGCTTCGCCAATTATAAGACCAAGATGATTGCACTCCGATGTCCTGACGGGACACTTACAGCTTCCAAAAGGGCAATGGAGTAAATCATCCACCAGTACTACTCGAATCTCTTCGCTAGCCATGTCCTCTTACCGTCACATAAGTTGAAAAAGGATGAATATGTCGTTCCATCGGTCCTCCCTTCCGATATCCGACATGCAATGTCGTCGGTGAGGAACAGAACAACAACCGCTCCAGACAGCGTTAGACCAGATCATCTGAAGAACCTACCGCCATTTCTCATCAACACTCTGTCGTCACTTGCTACCTGGCTCGGCTCTTCACTCGCTACCGTCGGAATGCAAGGTTCTCATTCAATGGAAAACCAGCAACACCGTATTGTTGTTCAAAAAAGGAGACCTTCACGACATAAGCGATTGTCGCCCAATCTGCTTGCTGTCCGTTGTCTGTAAACTCTTCACGTGAGTCATACTAAACAGGATTGACAGATTACTGGAGGAAGGGCAACCATGTGACCAAGCCGGCTTTGAAAACAATTCAGTACCATAAACCACATCCACACGATTACAGGACTCATTGAGGTTTCACGAGAGTACAAAATACCGTTCTGTCTCACTTTCACCGATCTGAAGAAAGTCTTCGATTCAGTGCAAGCAGAAGCGGCTTCAGAGGCACTGGTAGCCAGGGCGGCCCTGCTCGGTACATAATGATTTTTCGTGAGCTTTACAAAGATTTCACGACCAAAATATCTCCATTCCACAGCAATATCACCGTTTACGTAAGAAGAGGGGTTCGACAAGGCGATACAATCGCGCCAAAACTATCCACGGCCACCCTACAAAACTTCATGCGAACATTAGAATGGGACGATATAGGAGCGAAAATTGACGGTCGACGATTAAACCATCCGCTCTTTGCTGATGATATCGTCTTCGTAACACCAGGAGTCAGCCAAGCGGAACGAATGTTGAGCGATTTCCACAATGTCTGTGGAAAGATTGGTCTACATCTAATTCTAACAAAAACGATGTTCATGAGCAGCGGATGGGTTTTGAATGCCCCATTCACGCTCAACGCTCAACTTGACGTAATGTGTACGTAATTCAAGGTGTTTTAGCAATTGCTACTAGGTTCAACTGCAACTCATCAAAACTTTATGACGGGCAACTCTGAAATACCTTGAACGCCTGTGGACCACTTATCTATCACTTTAGAGGCCTCTCATGAGACCTACGGCAACTCTACAAGAACATAGCCGAACTGCAAGATCGAAACGTTGTATCCTAATTTCTGATAGTCGACTTCACAGCAAGTATGGAAAGCATCTTTACACAAAAGCGGATTTGTACTTGACTTCAACAGTCAAGATTTGAATGCCTAGTGTCAAAAATTCAAAGAAAGCCATTTCGATCTAATTCGGTCAACATCAACTGTAATCATCGTAGAGATGGCTGAATACATATGCTACCACTGCAACGGCTTGCGGTGTGCAGACTAAGTCAAAACCTTCAATGCTAATCTTTAGGACAATTGTGGTACCGATTTACCTGCCCCGAAAAGATTGAGGGTTAGTGAGCGAAAATGAATCACCAGGCGCTACAGTGTGTACTAGGAAACTCCTTCAATCAATGTAAACGTCTGTGATGCAGTTTTTCTGAGGCTATGGCCAATACAGTAGGATTAACTGCCGATATCATTTGCAAGCTCTACATGTAATCATAATTCACACCGGCTGACGAATTTTGTGGATCCGAAACTAAAAATTATGATAGGATATACTATAAATAATTTTCGGACGGAAGTGCAGCTTTCTAGCGTCTCTCTTATACATTCAGACAATTTTTCTATTGCATCATATATATTTTATATGCAGTACGATAAATATGATGATTCTCATGCGCTCGCTTCAAAAAAATGCGCGGCTTCTAAACGTTTTGGGGAACAGTATTCGTGCATGGAGTCGTGAACAGAAGTTTGTGAAGCTGCACTGCTACAAATAAAGAAGAAGGTAATTAAATACATAGGCAGAGCTTGACCATTGATTCAGTCCTTGTGTTTGTGTTGAAGTCGTAGTGGTATCGATGTCGACTATCACGAAGCACTGTACTGATTCGACTCCGCCACGTGTTCGTTAAGCATTCATCCCATGAGGGTCGGAAACTGAAGAGACGGCAAGGAGGAAACACGTGTTTTGCCCTATATAAGTGCCTGTATAAAAGCCTCATAAAGGCTTTGAAAATACATTGCCAAATTATATTATTTTAAGCGAGGTCTAAAAAGCTGTCGATTACGAAAGGCGAAAAAATCAATACACACATTTGATCTAAACAAAGATCGCGTGAAATGTTGGACGGTATGGTGCTTGTTTCACACGGGATTTCAAATAGTACAGATCCTAATTTCTCAGAAGGCGTCTATTATCCACCCTCAGCTCCAACCTCCGCACAATTGTTCAAATCTTGTTCTCTCCGTGACCTCACTGATTTTCAACAATTCCATATTCCTCTCTCATGTGATTGTTTCTCATTTGTTTCCAGAAACACACCAAAAGACGAGGTCTACAGATAACTATTCTGCCAGCATTTTGAAAAAGAATAAAAAACCTTGTCATTTTCTTTACTATATCACTTGACTTGATCCATATCACAGTTTTTTTTGAGACTGTAAATCCCAGTTCTTCTAGCAATCAGTTCGTCTCCCGCGTCCATTTTTCAAGGGTTTGTCTTCCTCACAAACTGTGTAAAATACTGTATGAGCACATTTTGTTTGAATCTCGATGATAATTGGGAAAGGGTGTTCCACTGGACTCCCGCTATTTGATGCCGGAAAGTTTTGGAAGGATTTTATCCCACGTAGAGCATCATCGTACTGCATATCAAATCTATACGATGCAGGATGCAGTATAAAATTGTCTGAATGTATAAGAGAGACGCTAGAAAGCTGCACTTCCGCCTGAAAATTATTTATAGTATATCCTATCATGATTTTTAGTTTCGGATCCACAAAATTTGTCAGCCGGTGTGAATTATGATTACGATGTAGGGCTTGCAAATGATGTCGGCAGTTAATCCTTCTGCATTGGCCATAGCCTCAGAAAAATTGCATCACAGACGTTTACATTGATTGAAGGAGTTTCCTAGTACACACTGTAGCGCCTGGTGATTCAATTTCGCTCACTAACCCTCAATCTTTTCGGGATAGGTAAGTCGGTACCACAATTGTCCTAAAGATTAGCAATGAAGGTTTTGACTTAGTCTGCACACCGCAAGCCGTTGCAGTGGTCGCATATGTATTCAGCCATCTCTACGATGTTAATTGATGTTGAATGCAGGCTGCATTATTAAGAGATTGAACAAAATCGATCCACTGCAAATGAATATGATACATATATGCATAAATGCATTTATCATGCATACATATATTGTAGCATTCCGCAATTCTTTGTTGCTATTTCTCACCTTCTCGGTTTGCGACTGTTATGATAATATAATTGACCATTTAGAAATTATAGTAAAGAGGACTGAGTTGGATACTTTCTGGTCACACCATGGAGACAGCGCCACGGGATAAACATCCTCCTCGTGACCTATAGTAATCAGCAGTCTAATTGGTATTGAGGTTATGAAACTGGCGCTGAGAGCTGAGTCGTCGACGAGGTGCAATGTGTGTCGTCGTTGATCGGGGGATGCTTACCACGCACGGAGCTAACCATCAGCCATGCACGACTCGCCACAGAGGGCGAGTATCCAGTCCCATATTTGATCACCCCTCTTATGCACATAAGTTTCCATGCCCCTCAAATAGGACGAACCCACTGGATACTCTCCTCGGTGTAACTTTCACGAGGCTCGTATGGTGAAGAGTTCGCGCTCCGTTTGCCTGGTGTGGCGCTCCACGGCCGGTGGAAAACAGCGACACCCCCGCATTTCGAAATTGGTGACGCAGCGCTAGGCTCGTGTCACCATATATCTCCATTAGTGCGGTCGTGGCTCGTTCATGTTCTTCTGATTTTGTTCTTTAAGACCGATCTTTCAATCCTTTCAGTTGCAATTGAGTTACTCGTTATCTTATCTACGTCGTAACCACCAGCGAATCTCCTGAAAATTTTGGTCTCGTCACAGAAGGCGACACCTTGCTCCGCATAGACAGTTGTCCGTCCAATGCTCTTGTGGGCTCATTCTAAGCGATTCTGTCATAATGTGGGTCCACTCAATCGGTCGTTCTCACACAGAACTCATTATTACTCTCGACTCTCCTTTCCGAGACCTTAATCTAGTGTCTCATTAGAAAACGTTGGTTCGTGTTATATGATCTCCGTGAAATATCGCGGTATAATTGTGTATATGTAATTTTGCTATTACCATAGTAATATTTGTTTTCATGGCTTATTCGTTTACTGATATTCATCGTTCGTTAATCGAATATCATCACTTTCTGGAATATTTATTGTTGCTTATTGGGCAACTAGAAAATAAGTCCCACGTAGTGTTTTGAAGCGAGCAAATTTGTAAAGCCCTATATATTTATATATGACACTTTATTGGCCTGCCTTCACAGTGTTTTTTTTCCGATGTTCGGATCCCGGTACTTCTAGCTTGCAAATGGTTTATTCGTCTACTTCTTGAACATTGTGGAATACTGGTTGAGCGGGTCTCCTTACACTCTCAAGAGCAGCCTGGCCGTGGCGTCTACAAGACGCTGTATCCGAGTAGTGGAGCTCGGCTATAAGGGCGCGGCGACGAGCATTACAACCACTCGGCCACGGTGTCCCATATATATATTATATATATATATATATATTATATATATATATATATATGTATCTATGCATATATGTTTAGGATGTTGAAAAAGTTCTTTAATTTGTTCTATCAATTTTAGCATTGATATATTTCTCATGCATAGGTAATTTCATCGGAATTTTGCTTAGTTTTGGTCTAGGATGTGCTTCACTTATCTGTCTATTATAATTTGTGCTCAAGCTTGCACAATACGGGAATGAAAAAGGCCGACGTTGTAAAAAAAAAGGCTGGTTTCATACCAACAAGTGTCTACGGAGCCATGAAACGTTCCAAAGAGATTGGGGGCATTGAGGAACGTCCTCGGAAAGGTCGTCCAATCACCTCGCCTACTCTCGAGAACGTTCAGAAAATCCGTTGTAAAGTTCAATGAAATCTGGAGCTTTGATGCGCAAATTGGCTCGAGAAGCGGAGAGCAGAGCATCCGAAACATTGTCAAAAATAAGCTGAAGCTTTGCAGACACTAGAGCCTTCGTATTCACATTATGGACTAAGAGATGAAGCAAAAGCGGCTTCCAAAGGCCCGCCTAATAGTTCGTTTAATAGTTGTTGCTCATTTGGGAAGATGCTTCTTACGGATGAGAAGATATTCACGGTGAAATTTTCATATCTCCATAGTTGTGGCCAACTTTCTGAAAAGGGTCAGCAGAAGTCCGCAGTGGCAATAAATATGGGCCGCAGTCATTTTCCGGCCTAGGTGGTGGTCTGGGCCGAAACTTGGCGCCACCGGAAAGACGCGTTGGTCATCATCAACAGAAACGTCGAAATTAGCTGGTGGGTATAACAGCAAGTTATACGAGGCGAACTGGAGCTTCGGAATACTCAAGACTTTGGTACCGGCGGATTTACGCTTCGGCAGGACTGAGCTCTTGCGCATTCGGCTCACTCAACTATTGCTATCTGTCAAGTCCTTTCAGGCTTCTGATCAAAGGACATTTGGCCGTAAAATTCGCCGGATCTCAATCCAAGGGATTACTCCGTGTGGACCATACTGGAGGAAGTAGCCCCGTCTACTCGCTACACTATCGTTGGAAATTTTCGCTAGCGACTTCTTAACTGTATAGAAGCCGAACGAGACAATTTTGGAAATTTATTATAAATTTTTTATCAGTGTTATGGCTGTTAATCGAATAAACGTAATTGTTCCTTCAATGGAATGAATTCATGGCTTTTTTCAGATTAGGACGGAACAAATGGAAGTACTTCTTATTTGCTGGAGAAGAAGTTTTCATCGGACTGTCAGTAACCATTTGAAAGCTGAGATATGTGTCTCCAGCCCCTTGTCGCCGGTTTTTCGAAACACTCAATAACATTTCAACATTCATACATGTGAGCGTGTATATGCACGTATATATATATGCATGGATATATGTAGGTATGTATATGTATATATGCATATATATACATATTCAGGAATACTGAGTAATATATAGAAGTTGGAACCTTAGGCGGGAGCCGAGCCTGCGTCTCACCCATGCCGAGGCGAGTGCTACCACTACGTCATCGACGCCACTGCTGCGTTGCCCACTTTGCTCGGTGTAAATTCTGCAGCTTTGATTGATAATGCTGAGATAAGAAGAGAGCCGGTTTTCAAAACATCAAAAACGAGAATATTCACGGAAAAGTTATACTTGTATACAAAACAGTATATATTCGTTGGTACTTTAGAAGAAAATCATCTAGAAGATTTCTACCGCAAGGAATCAGAGCATAAATGAGGAGATTATACAAGTTTTGCAAAATATTTCATCGGCGCAAGTGTTCCTTTCCATTGAATTTTAAAGACCGCAAAAAGATATCATCAGATTCTATTATTACTTTGGATGCTACGGAAATTATTGGTTAAGTAAAATGCACGTTCCAAACACATGAGGATTCAAATTAATTTTCGCCGACAGTGGCTATCGCAGAGAAGAAGTGCGATCCAAATGGATCCGATGCGAGCATTCGAACTGCCCTGTTCACCACACCTTGCCACATCGCTTTCGACCAATTCGCCATGATTATGTTTGTGGTCTACACGAATTTTTCTTCTTTTCAAAGCGGATTTCTACAGAAAAAAGAAAATTGTTCAAACCATGAGAGTGCCTGAGATTGTCAAGTGTTTGTCGGGAACGGGCATCTTTGTCACATTAGCATCTGATTCCATGCATTTCGATGCTTTAGCCTCTTTTTTCGTGCAAATACCAGTTACCGTGTTGTCGATAATGATACAGTAGCTCTGTGGCTTATTCTGGTTGGCATCTCTGTCCACTGTAAAAAGCAATAGTGCCTAAAAACCACTTTCCTAGACTACAACAAAAAATTTAGCAAAGACAAAGACGGTTTTGAGTGTCAATTTTTTTTCCAATGTAAGTCACCTTACGCAACTAATTGTGTATGCTTTTTTTCAATCACTTTATTTGGCTCGTATCACAATTTTTTTCTAATGTGCGGGCCTCGGTAGTTCTAGAATTTGGTTCGTTTCCGTGCTTACTTGAGGTCCATCTTCTTCACAGACATCATAGAATACTTTTTGAGCATGTTTCTTGCAATCTCGAGAATAGTTCGACTAAGGTGCTCCGTAGGGCGCTCGTTATTGATTGTCGGAGAATGAGGCTGAGCGGTCAATTTCCGCATCGATCGCGCCGATGATCACTGTCTGCTCTGTCACAGGCCCCTCCGAGCTCCACTTCCATGTACTTAAGTTTGGATTGCAATCAGCAAACGTGATTTTTGGTGACTGACCAATCTTTGAGCGAGTCGCTGACAATTCAAAAATTGTTGGCACGCTTTCATGCACTGGTAGGCTTTCAAAACTGCTAATAATCGGTCATGTCTAAGATTAGTGTATTGGTAACTGCGAAACAGCTTTCTTATAACAATTAATTCCTTGAATAATTATTATTTTCTTTCTCGCTCGCGCAGAATCGTGTGCGCATCGTCAAACAATTAATATTCTAATTGTAGGTAATAAAAAAGGTCAGACAATGAAACATAACGTCGGTTAGCGAGTTAGGCCGGTTGGTGGACAGTTTTTCGGCGCGCAGCTGGCATTTCGAACGGTTCCAAAGAAGAGACGAGCAGTAAAATTCTCGAAGGATGGACAAGGGTACGTCTCGATGGCACTTTAGTCGCCTCAAATAGCTTCAAAAAAGTAGCTGACATCCAAACCATTGCTTGCCTTCTTAGATAATCTTAGCTGTTCAGTTTTTTTCAGTAGGCTTTTCTTAACTATTCGAGAATATGCATAACCTCTAAATCAGCCCAATAACACACCTATGCATCCCAGGTCGCTGTCAACCTTCTTAGAGTCACCCTCTTGATTGCTTAAGTACCTCTCCAGCCACCTAAGCGCATCTCCATTGTGCCATTTGCCTAAATGTTCTCCAAACACGTCAGTGATCTGTTCTTATGTTCTTGGTCTTCAGTTTGATTCATTAAAGTCCCATCGAAGTCGCCAGCATCCGATCCTAATGCCTGCTCTTTTGCATCATCTTATTCGTTCACCACTCTTAGTATAAATGTGTTCTCCACGCCCAAGCTCTCAAGAACAATGCACGCTCATGGTCACGATGATGCTCGCTTGCTTATTGCCGTTCTTGCTCACTACAGAGACATCACAGGTGGCTTGCTACAGTAACTTCTCGGTTAGAATGCTCATCTGTACTTCGACAAGTATAAACTAGAATGATGCTAAACTCTCTTAGTATGTAATCTGCAAAGTCTCTACCACCATATCAATCCACTTCTTAATAAGTGCGTTAAGTTTGAACTCACCAACGCGCTCCCGCCCATCTGGATGTTGTTAAATTAACCCCGCTTTCTATAAGGTCGCTCTCGAAAATGCTTGTACTCGTCACTGTATTGTAATTTCTTAAGTACCTCAGTATAATGTCTAATCAAGGTGTCATTGATACAAATATAACCGCAGTCAGCGGCGCTCATCACACCCTATGTATATAATGTCATAAACCAGCTTCTCATCAGGACTCACAAATAATTAGGAAACTCGCTTCTCATTGAAATTTCGGATTTGGGAGTCTATTTCTCACCGCTTACATGACTACTTATTAATACTCTACTATCGATTGCATATTATCCATCTTAGCAGACACATTAATCAATATCGTTAGTTGTTGTCGTTATGCTATGATATTTTATATAAAGTTTGAGTGCCCAAGTTTGAGGCTGTTTGATCTACGACGAGGAGGGGCTAAATCCCGAGTGGCAAAACTTTTAAGGCGAGCAAACTCCAGCCAGTACATTTCCATTTATGCTGAGGATAAGAAGCAGCCTTTGTGTGGATTTGGCCAAACACCCATTACCCCTACAGAAAGAGATTTTATCATTGCGAAAACATATGCTGCCAAATATCAGAGAATTGTGAAGCAGTTTGTGAATGCCGACGAAATCGTTAGAAAAATTGAAGATTTCATTCAGGGACTAAGCCTTATTCGTAGACTGAGTAGGTGTGAGCTAAAGCCGCTGCAATAACGATCGGGGACGTGGTCGGCTTCGTCCTCGCATTGAACTTTTTTCTTACTCTCAAAAAAGATACTCAGAAAGAAAATTTGTTGAAAAAAAGTCGAGGCTTCGGTATCAATACCACAGAGTTCTTTTCTTTTGTAGCAGGAATTTCAAAAGGATTTTCCACAATGCAAAAATTTTCCACTTTTTTTTTGGTTATCGGACAGGCCTTAGAAAGAAATCCCTTTTGTTGGGTAAGGAGTTTTTGTTAGACTATTAGTATTTCGAAGCTTAAATTTCGGTAACTTCAGAAATGCACGGTACGAAGCACTCTCTCCAAACTTCAATTAACCTCTGAATAGTGTAAATCTTGCAGACGTCAAAAATTTATTTGTTCTTGAAAGCTTGCTTATAGCATTGTAGCAGAAGAAATAATATTTTTCATGTTGTGTGTTATAGCGCGTTATCAGTAAAACTTTCGCAGAGCTAAGCTCTTCCCCTCGACTGCTAATAATCGATTGATAGCGTAAATCTCGGAGATTTCAGAAACAATCTAATTTTTAAGAATGTTCAAAGCCTTACCCGAGGTTGGTACGCCAGATTCATACACCAGTGTTTCGGAGGTCTTACCCTCCTCGTCAATGACCCACGCCCCACATTGAGCCTTGCATTGTAGCAAGGAGGGAGGCGTATGTAGTGACGGCACAGTGCACAGTGATACTGTGCCATCACCACTTCTCAGTCAAAATTTCTGAAAAACAGTCGATGCCATGGATCAGTTTTGTTCTACCACCTGAAATCCATCGATTGAGAAGTGTTGATGGCCCAGCGTCATTGTACACTGTGCTTTCACCACATACGCCTTCCTCCTTGCTACGAAGCTGGGCTTAACGTGAGGCGTGGGTCACTGACGAGGAGAGCAAGACCTCCGAAACACCGGTGTATGACCCTGGCGTACCAATTTCTGGAAGGCTTTGAAAGTTCCTAATTAATAGGTTGAATGTTTATTGCAAGGTTTTCAAAACAGTCGATGCATGAATCAATTTCAAAAACACTTTTGGTTTTTGAGAAGGTCTTTGTACAGCGCTGCAGTAGGAAAAATAAAATCGTGTCGCATGATATCGAGTGGAACTTTGCTTTTTATTTGAGAGCTTTTCCTTTTTCGCAGAAATTTTTGGTTTTTTGGTCGGAATTGCAGAAGGAACTTTGTTCTGTCGTTCCAAGGTTTAAGCTTTTATTTTTACTTTGTATTGCAAAATAAATCCGTTGCCAAGCATCAACTGAAGCCTAAGCCCAAGTAGTTAGAGACTTTGACACGGAAAGCATGTGGACGTGTGAAGGAAATCGTCTGGTATCAGAGTCACGTGTTCATCAAATTCTTGTCAAAACGAAAATTAAATCCTAAATTCGATAACAGAAATCGCATTCACCTAAATCGCGTTGCGAGGTAAATCATCGGCGCTGCTCGGTAGATTAATCGTTGTGCCTGGTAGATCTACCACAGCCTTTTTCCCTAATACAATGCAGAGAGACGGTTTTTCGGAACCAGCCATAGTATGGTATTGCTGAATTTCGCGCTATCGAGTGGTCACTAAGATTGTAGGAAAGGGGGTCTGGCCTGCGAGAGTTACGCGTATGTGGAACATAAATCTTTTTTTGTTACAGCGTTCTGAAAAGAATTTCTGAAAAATAACAATTTCAAAATCTATGAACTCACGCTATCGAGTAGACGGTAAAAGTCTAGGCTAAAAGCTTTATCTTGGAAGATACAGACGCGATAATGCGCTACGCATGTAAAACATAATGTTACCTTGAGTGCTACAGCTCTGTAGAAAGTCGCCTCCAGAAGTGAGCATATTTTCAAATTTTCTCAATTTGAACTCTCGAATAACTAGTAGTAGTTTCTTAGAAAGTCGTCACTCAGCAACAAAGATTCCTTTGAAGCCCTATCCGATAATCGAAAAGACCAAATTTTCTTAGACATCCAGTAAATATTTCAAAGCCCAAATCTCTGAAGAGTACTTTGTTCATTTTTTGCTAAAATACTTTTTGGAGCGCCGTGGCACTAGAATTAGGATTACATTTTTTCACGCATTGCAGTTTTTTTATTTCGCGTTTTGGCGGGTTATCGTTCGTTTTTTTTCGTCGTGCAAAACTCATGCCTTAGATTGTCACTAAATGCTCAGTACATGAACTTCTAAGAATCCAAAAACAGCTTTCAGAAAAGCTCTTAGAGCACTGCGCAAAAAAGAAAAGTGATGTGCTTCTTACACGCATATTTCTCACAGAGCAGAGCTCTTCTCTCAAATGATAAATAATTATTCGATAACGTATGTCTCGAATATTTGAAGGCCGTGCTTATTCTCCGGGAAAAACAGTTACACTCCAGTGTGGCGGAATAATTTAATAGGGCTTCGACCACGGCGCTCATTGCTTGTCGTCTGAAGTGTGTGAGTGATGCGGTCTCGATAACACCGATCGACATATCATGCATGCACGATTCATATTTAGATAACATTTTCCAACATTAAATTTGGGAGTTTTTCTCCGCCTCAACAAAATCTAGATAGAACACATGACTCCGACACTCGAAAATTTCCTCTACATATTCATATACTTCTCTTACTTAGACTTAGGCTGCTTGGGCTTACGCTTGGTTGTTCGGGGCTTAGGCTTAGGTCTAAGCCTCGTTCATCTGGCAATATGAAATGAATGAAAAGCCTGAGCCATAGAATAATTAAACAAATTTCCTTTCACAATTCTAATACGAAAAACATCAAATCTCTGCCAGAAAAGAGGAAAACTTCTCAAACAGATAACGAAAATCTACAAGATAATGCGCTACGCGTGTGAAATGCAACTTTAATTTTTGTTACGGCGCTGGAAAAGAGATATTCGAATAACTAAATATAATTTTAACTCTCTGAGAAATACGTTATTCAATGGTTCATAATAGGTGAGGAAAAAGCTTTATCTAGGAAATTATAAGCGCGGTGATATTACGTTGTAGGAAAAGTCCTGCTGTATTTTCAAAATGCATAGAAAAATTTATTTGTACACGACTTAAGCTAGAACAAATTTTGGAATTTTTGTATTACTTTGATACAACACGTTTCCTCTTTTCGCTCATATGCTTTTGGTTTGGATATATGTGCCTGCAAAGAAAAAAAGCTGGTTTACCACGCAAGCGTGCTGAATTTGGCAATCAATCAACTGTTCTGAATTGTACAAGGGACCATGATAAAATTTTCAGTTTTGATTTCCTAGTCTTATACGAGACCCAAGAATCATCATAGTGAGCATAAAGTCCAAAACAATAAGTAATTTATCAAAAATGATTATGCATGCTGTATGCGATACCATTTCATCAATCACTCTCACTATAGCTAAGTTTATATCAGTCATTCGTTTACTTCCAATTATTTATAGTTCTCGTATAGGGGAGAAAAAACAAGAACTCATGGACTGCGGATGAATTCTGAGCGTGGAGGAACAATCGTGTTTGAGTAGAAGACTCGGAGTATGGGCATTATGCAAACTACTGGTTAGAAAAATATTTTCAAAATGTATTTTCGGTTCTTTTTACCTTTTCGCACCCAGATTCAAAAGAAGATTTTACTTTTTTTAGACTTTTTATCTTTCGACGTTTCAGTAAATATGCGGCAGCTTGAATATCGGGAATATCAGGAGTGTGGTTTAATCTTCAAATGGTTTTTATAAAATAATGTGAAAGTAGAAAAATTTCATTTGAATTTCCAATCACAGCTAAAAGAATATTGAGTTTCACACACGACGACGTGTCGATCGTGTAGAGTATTTACACATGGCTTGCGATACGCGCAAAGTGCAAAACACAATATTCTTTCAGTTCAAACAACGTTTTAGAAAATGCTACTCAAAAACCAAGCATAATATTGAAATCGATAGAATTTGTGCTATTAAATGGATAAGAAAGTTTGAGACAAAAGCTGTGTCCAACGAAAAGTGCCCAAATGTGCAACACAATTTTATTCCTGTTGATACAACACGCTAAGCAGTTTTCCTTCTGTAGGCAGGCACATCATTGAAATCCTCAAGACTTCAGCTATGGACTGGTTGTTGAAAGGCGATGAGTTGGTGCAATGTTGCGAAATCCATCTACATACCGGTGCGAGGTATGCGCGCTGCATGTGAAATGCAGTCTTAACTTAGTGACTTTTTAGCACTATTTGATCCGTTATCACAGTATTTTTCACTATGGGAATCCCAGTAGTTCTATCATTCAGTTCGTATCCGTCTTCTTCGTGAACGGCGTAGAATACTGGTTGAGTGACTCTATTTGCAATTTCGAGAATAGCCTTGCTGTGGCATTTTATATGGAGCTGTTGTTGAATGCCAGAGAGAGTGGGGGCCGCGGGTGGAGCTCGGTTCCACGCGCGCCACGACGAGCATCATAACCACTCCACCACGGCACCCCAGTTTGAGTGTTACAGTGCAAAGAAAAGCTTTTTTGGAGAACCACAAACACTATTAGATTTGTCGAGGTATGTGCTATTTAATTACTGGATATTTTTGAGGAAATGTTTTGTCAGCGAACAATGCTCGAGTGCGAAATAAAGTTCCTTTTTACTGTTACAGCGTAACATAAAGGCCGTCAGAAAAAAAAAACACCTTTGAAAATTTAGATTTTTGCTACCGAATGACTACTGTAATGCCCAGAAAGAGCAAAAAATTCTATTTCTCAAAAATGGGTGCTGATAGGAAGTACTAAATTCTCTGCAATGATAAACGCACGCTCATCATACGCTTACACGCTCTTCATACATAAAGCTTCACACTGCAATTACTTCTACATATAATTCTATCAGAGGCGTCTAGTTGTAGAAGATGTGCTTTCAAGCTACGTACTCGCATGACAGGCCATGTAGATGCACAACAAGGGTAGTTCGTCTGTTGTTATACAAGGACGTGGTATACCGCTGAGAAAAGAAGTGTATTGAGACAAGAAGTCGCTCTTTATATTAAAGGAAGGCCTCCGGAAAAATCCATTTGTTTTAATTTCTGATGAAATCTACTTCTTAGGTAACGATGACATAGCTCTGACTATAAACTCAACCTAGAATTACCAAAAAACCACCTGTGATGTCCAAGTGACGAGGTAACATTGTAGGCATGGAATGCAATCTTGTTTTCGCTCTTGCAGCGTGTTATGATAACTATTTCGAAAAATTATATATATCATCAAAGTTTTTGATATTTGGACTACCAAATGACCAGTAAAATTGCGACGGCTATATCGCAGCTCGGCAGCCAGTATCCGGTGACTCAACAATGGATCTTTTTCAGTTCGAACGACGACCCCTTAGCGATCGACTTCTTGTAAACGTCAGTCTCTTGTATTGTCGGTCAATCGGTTTCTTTTTTTCATGGAGTATCTCTGATCCTCTCGAAAAAAACGTTTTTCTGCTTTTTGTTGAAGTTTCAATAGTCATTCGATAGCTTGAATCACGAGATCTTCAATAGCGTACTTTATTTTCAAAACTTCTCCTTTGCAATAAAATATACTCTTCTATACCTGAGCTTTTTTTCTGGCAATGCTTTTTCCTCAAATTTTCAGTATCCATGAAGAGCACAAATCTTAACAATTTCAGTGATATACGTGGTTTCTGAAAAGATTTCGTTCCGCTGTAACAATCAAATGAAGATTGGATTTCGCAAATTTGACAACGGGACAAGCGCGGTGGCTTATTGTCAATGCTGTGCTGCGCTAGATCCAACATTATATTGGTTGGTACTGCGCATTAGGGAATCTTTTCAAAGACTGATTACACCATCGGAGCAATAAAAGGTTTGTGCGATGAAGAGAGTACATCACTGGAATCCCGTGATTTGAGCCATCGAATATTTACTTAAACTTGATCAGAAGCGAAGAATACGCTTTTTCTAAAAGGATGAAGCAGGACGGAGGTAACGGTAAAGTACCGTAATTTGCATTAAGTCTTCGCATATATTTTGGCACTAGAGCAGTGAGCAACAAGTTCGTTAGCCAGAATTGATTAAAATTGCTTAATACACTATAAGGTATGCTTCGTTATCCTGAACAGATTTCTGCCATCTCTCAGATAACAAACCAAAGCCATGCTCGTAGAACTCGTCATTTCGGATTCGAAGAAGCTTATCAATTCTCGGTATAAAGAAATAATGCCTCATAACTTCTTTTTTGCTCCGAAAGTGCCCCAGCGACCGTATACTGCGAATGATCCAGCATCTCTAAGCCCATTTTGGCCAACTTCCTCTTTGCCAATTTGGCGGCATGCAGCTTTGCGTTCCTTGAAGCAGGATGAGATTGCGGGGCGGCGTCGACGTGACAGGGCTTGATTGCAGTGGTCCGGTGCTCACAGTAGCGCTTGGCGTTTATCGTCCCTCCGGCTCGGATGCTCTTTAGCTGCTTCGATGACGGCCTCTCGATCAACTTTGCGTGGACGTCTCAAAAGCAGCTGCCCTCAAAATTGCTGTTGACGGCGCGAATCTCACTAAGGAGCTGAAACGCCGTTTGCCTGGATACAAATCCTTGAGCCTTTGCACCGCTGATGTTCTCGAAGATGTTCTGTGCATCGCATCCCAGTTCGTATTCGTAAGCAGCAAAATACGATGAAGGCTTCGTTGAGCGGTCATGATGCAGCAGGTATGGACAAACTTGGTACAGAACAAAACCTCTGAAAATTGTGCACAAAGCGGCATTGTTTGTTGCCTGAGAGATGGCAGAAATGTGTTCACGCTGTGGTGCGTACTTTGAGTAGTGTTATTAAACAATTTAATTACTTCTGTTTAATAAATTTTTGGTGTTTATTGCTTTAATGCCAAGTCTTACGAGAAGACCTAATACCTAGGTCTGAACGAAAAATTTTGTAAAATTTGCGAAAGTTTCGTTCATGCGGAAATCAAGTAAAACCACAATAACTTCCACAGTGGCAACTACTCTTCAAAGAAGAAAAACTTAGCATATTTGTTCAATTCCATCAAATGATTGAGATCGACGGCCATTCAAAAGTGCTACACTGGTCGAAAGAAGCCGTATTCGGATGGAGCAACGTTTGGACTGCACATGGGATGCGAAAGAATTTCAACGGCGTCCAGCTCTTCAAACTTGTTCTTGGTCTTTTTGGCCGAATGCGTTCTGATTGTCCGCTGAAGTAAAGCGTGCTTCTGTTGAGGCAAGCTTGAATACTTCTCCACCAATTTGTTATAAATGCGATCCAATTATTGGAAATAGAGATTGGTATTGATGGCACGACCATTTGAAACCGTTTCAAAATGCGAAGCATCTTCAAAGTTCCCCCACACACTGAAAGTGACTTTCTTGCAGAATCGATTACGCTTTAAACTGGTGGCATTTCCTGACTTTTTTGAACTCAAAGTTTGCTTCGATTGCATTGGTTAAGAAAAACCATTTTTCGTCCATGTCACAGTTCTCTGCCAAAATTGTTCAATCAATAGTACTATCGAGCATTTGATGAGAAATCTCAATTTTTCTGGCGGCTTGTCTACGATGAGCTCATGCGATTTCTTTCAAGGATTTTCGTGGGCAAAGTCAAATCGACGCAACTTGCTCACAACGGTCTGCTTTGAAACAAGCTCCAGCCAAATAATGAGTGCTAGGCGAAGACAAAAATACTTTATTTGAATCACTTATAAATAATTTTGTTGCATGTCAGCACCTTTATCTCATCAACGACTTTGAGAATCCTTAAACCTTTTCGGTCGACACGCGTAAATCATACTGTTTACTAGGCATTTTGAAGCTGAAGTTAATGAATCAAATAATCTTGTACTCAATAAAAAACGGCACAAAGATGTCAAAAAACAATCTTCAAAGAATTGCTCAGAATTTTATGCTCAACCTACTATTTTTACACAAAAACAGTCACAGTTACACTCTTTTGTAAAGACTTGTTATGTTTCTACCTGGAATCTTTCAAGTGGTTGTTGATTATTGAGGACTTACTTGCATCCATTAGATTAATGGCAACTTTCTGGCATAACAATGGTTCGTAAGTGGCGTTAACAGTAAGCTGACTCAAGATGGCCGTGATCATAGCATCTGGTAGAAGTGCACTACGAGCTTGACTTTCAAGAACATCAAAGACCTGAAGATTAAGTTTTTCCACTAGTTTGGAAAAGTGTTCTCAGTCAAATTTTGTGATTCTATGTAATCCATGTTCACATTAGGAGGCTGACGATTTGTAAGAAAATTAAAGTTTGCTTCCTGCCCCAGAGTTCGCAAAAAAGCAAAACAAGCACTTAGAATCTGCGAATTGCGAACTCACTGTTTGCATTACAAGACGTGATACAAATGCCTCTGCACGTCCCTTGCTAGTTGCAATACCACCAAGCTGAGTAGAAATCGCAGGCGTATCAGTGTAAGCCATCGCAACAGGCAAAGTGAAACCGGTGACAGTGAAGGTCCTACTATTTGCTGCGAAAAAATTTCTGTAATTTGATTGGAGTGCCACGTTAGATGATTTACCACTCATTTTTTTTTCTCCAAAATTCAAATTCTCCTAGCAAAGCCCTTGCCTTGGACGGCTATATAGTACTGATGAGGTGTTTACTACATTCTTAGATGGTTCACAAATCTCTCTCTAAGACTACGAATATTTGTAGCACACAAAAAGCTTCTGTTCATTACCTTGACCAGCAGGCATCACTCCACATCCAAACACTGTCGACGTTGTTGCTAACAATGCCGTCATGAAGGGATTGATCAGAAATCTCGGCATTATTGAAGAAATATTCTTTTTTTTAGAAGGTTAGGCAAATATTGCAAGAACAAATATCAACAAGCAACTTTTATTTTTTGCATCAGATAATTCACATGGCAACAACGAGTTTATCACCCAACGTATATGAAACTGACGTCGCTTGGCAGTTCTTTAACATTTCGAAAAACTTCATAATATCCTGACTTCCTCGGTTTAATGCGAAATCTTTTAAGGCAAGTTTTGTGCCAGACTCTGCTATTGTGATGCGCCTAGGATTCGGTTGTTTGCGTGAAATGCATGTGGAATGTTCAATAACAATGAGCTGAATGGACGAGACCACTTTGACAGAAATTTCAAAGGATGAGCTAATTTTTCACTTGTCGAGACTTAAATTTTGTCCTGCCTTCTCATTTCTACCGCTGCAACATAAAATCCCGATTTTCCCAAAGTTAAAATTCCCATAATAGGCAACGCGTTGAAAATACAAGTGCGTTTTTGAAAGAAGATCTGTAGAAAAAAAACTAATTGGGTTCTTCCTAGTTATAAGGGAACAAATGAATATTCGGCCTAATTCGCTGAAGGTTTTTCCATAGGAGTGTAGTAATCTTTTGAGACCTTGAGTCTCTGGTTAGAGCCTCACGTAGCCGGTTTCCAAAAAGACGCCTTTATAACGCTGTAACATTCAAAATAAAATTATTTTTTACATCGGCCGCGTAATTTTAATTGTTACTCCGGTGGAACTACGAAAAGCACATGGACCTTTTCGGGAAATCTCTTAGTATTAGAGTCAAACGTTTAATCTGGAGCTTCGAGAAACGATTTTTAATTAAATGACAAGAGCCATACTTTCTTATGGCCCATGTGAGGGCCAATTGATCGACCGGAGTGTGGGAACGGCCACATCCGTCCTATGTCCCTTTTTCCCCACCGCGAAGGAAAGCCAAAAATCCCCTCACAGCGCATGTGAATTTCGTTTTGTTATCCTTGTCTTTCCAGAAAGCAAGCCCAGAGTTGGAATCCTTCAATTCCACGCTATCAAATGGTTTTCTGATAGTCTAAGAAAAGAGCCCTTTCCGGTGAGAAATATGCGCTCGTGAAACATAATTTTATCCTAAACTTTACAGCTTCATGAAAGAGTCTTTTCGAGAACCAGTCACGTACGGCTCTAGCCAGAGATTCAACCCTTCAAATGTTTACCGACACACCTAGAAAAATTCTTGTATAACGAATGAGTTCGAATATTCAATTATTCCCTTATAACCAAAAAATACCACTGATTGACAAAAGGAATTACTACATTTGATGCGAAACGTTTTTTCACAATAAACTTCTAAGAAACAGGAATTGCATGTGTAAAGCTATGATGTTTTTTAAGGCATCTAAACTTGTTATGCCTCAAGATTTTCTTTTGTTGATAAAATGACTGGCTAATCCTCAAAATAAAACTAGAAATTCCATTGAAGGATTCAAAAAAGGCGGAAGGTGAGATTCTGCTGAGAATATAAAAATCTGAGGAAGCCAAAAAGGCTACAGTATCAGAACTATACGTGAAAGGAAGAGCTAATACGAGGACATCGAGGTTTGGTGAAAGGCATAGGAATCTTGCACTTCATTGAAATACACAGTTTATCGAAATGGTAAGGCACGTAAAAGTTGTTTAAAATGCAAGTGAGATGACGTCGAACAGAGGATTCTATTCTCGTTTTCTCAAATGCTTCAAGTTTCATGATAGATGTTTATGGAACGCCCAAAATTTTTTGTAGTTTGCGAGTTGCGGAAGCAGAACGAAATTTGTGCTATACAATATAATCCATGAGTATGGCTAGAGCCTTTTCGGTTAATTAGTGGCTTACATACGTTTTGACAGTATTGCCCTCTTCGTCAGAGCCACACGCCCCACACTTGACTTTACTTTATAGCAGGGACGGAGAAACGTTGTGGGACAGCATATGATAATGTGTTGTCACCCTTTTATTCATCCAATGGTTTACGCCTTGTGATAAATATGTAGACATCCTTCCAATCGAAAATCCGAATTTGTGTTATACACTTTGTTTATTGATGTCTCATGTGATTTGTGTAGTGGCTGAAGACTTTTCAGTAGTTCATATTTTTCTACAACACTTTTGGAAAGATCATTCAAAGGCTTGAACGTTGTTTTGAAGTAACAATCGATCTTTTTAAGCAATTCACTATTTGCGGTTCTTGGAGTGATACGAAATATGTTACTCAAACCAGGTTCTGAAGCCATAGCTGTGTCCCCTCAAGCATACAGTTCGATTTATACGTTGTCCAATTGAACCAATATCACTCGTTTTCCAAATTATCAAATTACTGTGCCCCATCGCAGGATCGGTTTTGCGATTTTGAAGGCCTCTTTACTGACGATTGTAATCTTAAAAATCACAAAAGGTGTGAAAAACATTTCACTTACTGCGGGACTCACATCCCAATTAGTAATCGACAATTATGTGCAATAGAAAAATCTACTCTCTACGGAAATTCTACAAAATTCTCCAACTTATAATACAATAGCTTCTATTTTGTTGATTCTACGAGTGACAAATCGAAACTACCGTCATTGTTTTCATCAAAGGCTTCGTTTTAGATTTTTTTTATGACCGATGATTGGAGCTGAATAAGCAGTTCCGTTTGCAGCAATAGCTTGTTTTAGCAGTTCCTTGTCGTTCGAGTTGAATTGCTCAGTGGGCTAACAGTTTCGCTACAGTATCTTTCCTGTACTTTCAACAAGGTACTGCATTAAGTCGGAATTTTTTGATCACATTTTCTACAAATTTGATTAATGAGAGGACACATGAACACAGGGCTGCACCTTGAAATGTGCACAGTTTGAACGAACCGTTACCTTTACCATCTGTCAGCTCCTGACACTCATGAGTGACACTTGCGGACGCCGGTAAGCCTTCCATTTCCAATCGCGTAAAGTAGTCACTCGGTGGATTCTATCAACTGTAAAGATTCGTTAGGCAGCATCTCGTTCTTCTAGATTTTCCATAAGAAATCATATCGTATCACGTGATCTCTCTGAGGCTCGTTTGCCATTCCTAGGAATACTTTCGGCAGTGGCTCACGTCCACCTTTCTTTTTAAAATACTTGGCCTGTCTTGCCCACCTTGTCTTCAATAACATGTGATGCAACGTAACTCATGATTTTTAATTGTTGATGCAGGATAGAATTCGACAATTTATTGAATCTTCGAGATACAGGTCACTTCTCCCTTGTTCTCAGTTGTTGCCCTACTCCATTGCCATTACATAGTCGACTGTCTTGTCATCTGCTCTACAGAGAAGGAGATTATTAAACTCACACTTTCAAAGCCGAGAAAGAACTAACTTTCGTTCTCTTCGGATGCATCTTTTTGAAGCAACTACAGAACAAAATTATATCTAAAATCAATCGAAAAAACCAACGACCAGCCTCAATTGGTAGTGCAAGCCCATAGCTTCCATTCGTTTCTTTCTCTCTCAACTGTCGTCCATGTGGTGATCTGTCTCGAGTATGTTGACGTACGCGGCCCATTCACCGAAATTATAAGTAAAAATTGATAACTGCCTTCAAAATAAAATTAGGTAATTCACATCAGTCAGCGTACATAACTTTAGTTTTCATTGCCTCCTATACACACTTCATTTTTCTGCTGTCGAGATATTATCGATAATTCTACCACATGCTTGAAACTATTTTCGTGATTCTTATATCTTAAGGAGGGAGGCGCTGGCCAAATAGTTATTGATTCTCTGACACGATCGAGCTTTTTAAAAGTCTCTTATATTGCTGTGTACTGTTCTAATATGGCTGCGCCACTTGACGCCTTAGGCAAGAACGTATTTTTTGCTTTAGCAAAAAGTTAACGTAGTTTATCGATCGCTCAAATCAAGTGAATTCCAATGTTATGTCTATTTTTCCAAGTAGCTTATTTTTGGCACCGTACTAGTCAAAATAAAATTTTGTCCTTCATTCGAAGATTTCTCACTGGGTAAAAGTTCTGTTGTGATGAACTTTTGATCGTTAGACAGAGAAATCTTTTGGACTATAAAGGTGTATTTGGCTTCCGGAATAGACTTTTTCGAGCTTTGCAACGACCGAAAGAATATTGAATTTTACCCTCACTGAGCACTTCTAGTCGGCTAGGGCGTGTGCACAGCTGTAATACCAATCCACTGCATAAATCACATGTGGATTTTTTGATGAAAATCAGAGATCTCTCCGACGCTCCAGAATTTTCATTACATCTCCATGTGCTTATTCAGAAAAAAAGATCCGTTGAAAACAATTTATTGTGTTTCACAGATTGACAAACTCGCAATGAAATATAGATCACTATTAAGGAGGCCAGAAAACTCTAAGCGCATCCAAGATTGTTTTAAAAACATCGTCACCGACTATTAATGCCGACCTCATCGCGACATCTACTCTTATAACATCGCCAAGCAATTTTTGAATCGGAGTGGAGCTTCATTGAATGTCCTTTCTTGCAAAGACGTTTATATTGTAATACGCCGTGGCTTTGTAGGAGTATGACGACTTCTTTTTCGGTGCTTGGCCAAGCAAAAATGCTCATGATAAGTGAAATTGATGAGAATCAATAGACAGTTGAGGGCAGTTGTCTTGTAATGACTAATCATGTGGGGAATGCTGAGATGGCTCGTTAGCTAGGGGCCAGTATTGCGAAATCCCAACCACATTCCTGGCAATGAGTGGTGGCCAAATACCGTGGCTGCATTGCGCACCTCTAATCTATTACAGCTCACTAAGAAGTCCTTTCGAAAATCCAAATACATCACTGGAATAAGCAAAATTCTGACTATCAAACGATCTTTGAAATTCCGAGAGAAATGCTCTCCCCAACGAAAGACGCGTTCAAACGCTTCAATTGTGAAACATACTTTTATTTTGACTGTTACAACGAAGTGAAGGGTTTCCTCCAGAGCCTAGATATATCGCTGGATTTCTCTAGATTTGAGCCATTGATTAAGCTAAGAAGCAACTTGGAATATATCCTTTCATCATTATTCGAGCCAACATGTTATGTGGTCCGGTAAGGGCTCTTGTACAGCCTGAGACAACAAGGTGAATGTTTCACCAGACATAGAGTGTAAAGCGTACGTCGTCGATAACTATATATAAGGAGTGTGACGCTCCCGAGAGAACTGACTATAAAAAGATCGACAGACGATGGGCTCTGCCCGGCTGATGAGTCTGTATGGACGAAACACGTGCCTCGGGCTGTACAAGAGCCCTTACCAGACCACATGACATGTTGGCTCAAATAATGATGAAAGGATATATTGAAAGTTGAGCGTGGTCTAAACAAAGCACTCGAGATAAAGGTATAATTATGATAAAAGTACCAGCCAATGAGCAATCGAGTGCACAACACTCTGTTTTAGGTGAATGTTTCACCTGACATAGAGTGTAAAGCGTACGTCGTCGATAACTATATATAAGGAGTGTGACGCTCCCGAGAGAACTGACTATAAAAAGATCGACAGACGATGGGCTCTGCCCGGCTGATGAGTCTGTATGGACGAAACACGTGCCTCGGGCTGTACAAGAGCCCTTACCAGATCACATGACATGTTGGCTCAAATAATGATGAAAGGATATATTGAAATTTGAGCGTGGTCTAAATAAAGCACTCGATATAAAGGTACAACTTGGAATAATTGAAAATCACCCATGTTTCCAAAGGGGTGCGGAAAACAGCGATATCAAATGCGTGAAACCTATTCTTCTAGTGTGAATTGCAGAGCTCTCAGGAGTGCTTTCCGAAGAACAGACACATTTCCTTAAACAGAAAGATTTGCTCTATGTAATGGTCAAACCATGAAAAACTATTGTTAAAGAAACTTAAAAAACTTTTATCAGGCGAGAATTCACCAAATGTGGAACAAAATCTTATTTTGACTGCTACGGCATTAAGCAGTACGAGAAATATGAGAAATAAACTATACCTTCAAGATTCACTTGATTTAAGCTTCATACATTTGTCAGATAACAGCGAAGAATACGCTTTTAACGAAGGCTCCAAGTGGCGCCGCCATAGTAGAACAATGCCCATTTTTGCCCTAGAATCTTTCGGATAGATGATAATACTTAAGGCCCACTGATAATATTCCCTGGATTATGGGCTAAATCCCGGTTGACAAAGTCGGATCTTTTTCAATTGCTTCAGTGGTTTTCAAGTATGCCCATGGATGTGAAGTGATGTGCAAAACTTTCGCATTAGGTGTGACTAAAACCCACACCTTACTGGATCCAAAAGCGCGTGCTCTATCCGTTACACTACTGACGCCCAATTTGCACAGCACTTTTTCTACGCTGCAGCACATCTATCTGTCAGCCGCCAGTCGTCAAGGGCTTGGCCCGGGTAGTCGGTCCCGACATTGAAACCAGTCCCGCTGGCAGATATTGGGTAGTAAAGATCAAATATAACTCTTTTTATTTAACCGCTTCTAGCGGTGGCATGACGTTTTGAATATATCCATTGATTTGGAGTAATATGCAAAATTTCGCGTCAGGTGGGGCTAGAACCTGCACCTCACTCTATCTGTTGCACTGCTGACGCTCACCCCATTTGCTGTAGAGTCAAAGAGTGCTGTGCAAATATGGCGTCAGTACTGTAAGTATAGAATACGCGCTCCGGATAGAGTGAGGTGCGGGTTTCAGTCCCGCCTGACACGAAAGTTTTGCGCATCACTCTACGTCAATGTGTATATTTAGGCATTATGTCACCGCTAGAAGCGGTTGAATAAGATAGAGTTCCACTTGAGCCTCAATGATTGCTTCTCGATCAATTTCACACGGTCTTCCGGATCTTGGTTGATGGACCAAATTAGTGTCTCTGTTGCGAGACCATGTAAAACATTCATGAGCCGTAGTTCTACCCAAAACTTGGCATCCTTTTGCACGGTTGATGTTGTCAAATGCACTTTGAAATTTGTGACCCAATTAGAACACGTAAAGCAATAAGTTGTGAATGACTTCTCGTGACGGCTTCTCTTGGACAAGTATGTGCAAAAATATAGCAAACGGTGCGCAAGAAAATTCTGTACAAAATAGGTGGAAGAAAAATCAGGTTTTGGGAAAAATTTCCATTATTTGGTCAAGTTCGGAAATCTAGTCGGAGACTTAATTTGACAGCTTAATGGCTAGTATTTATAGCTTTACTAGGATTCAACTGCTGAGTCTCACCAGCGGAGTTCCCATCAAGCCACCGCTCTCTATAATAAAAAAGGCTTTGGCGTAAGCGACATTATGAGAGTTGAAATTGAAACCAGCATTCAAACATAGAATGAAGTAAATTAGATCACTCTTATTAAACAATTTATGATTCTGCTGTCGTCCATGAAATCTCTTCTGATAGTTTATCTAATTCCATAAGGAGAGACGGTTAGCGACACCTGTGCGGGATTGATGTCTCACCTCCTCCTAGCACTCATCGGCAGTATTCAACAAACACTTATGAAGCGCCTCAATCTGGCTACCCTCGAGAATGTGGGGAGAGTTGACTGACTAGCGATGTGCAACGCCCACAAAAAAGACGAAAACCTCAAGCAGCTTTGAATCGGGGAGACGAATTGAATGCTAGACTAGTGTGTTGAATGTGCGATAAGTCGTGTAAAATGAAATTCGGGAAAAAATTCTTTTGACCATGCGATCAGCTTATGTGGTTATATTATGGCATAATGCGCAAAAACCAACCCGTCGAAGAACTTATCGATCGTCAAGTTATTAAAATGTCTCGCACAGTTTGACTTGTCTGATATAGATCTTCTCTTGACAAAATACCGGGTTTGCAACTCCAAGCTAATACAGAGCTGGTGATAAATCATATTCCGATAATCCTTCGGCCCCTTCGTTTTATCCACAGCTTCATTTCTTTTCCTCCTCACAGAATGATCCAAGCCGATAATCTACAAGCTGCCGCTTACACGATGTGAGTGCTCGTTGTCACGTGAAGTTGAAATCGCTGAAGCGGGCGAAGCTCAGAAATTAAGTTCTATAATTGATTCGGATAAAACATAAAAAGGAGTTCTTCCATCTTTACAAAAGCTTATTTTTCTTAAAAAACGTTCAATGAAAATTACTGATTTTGAATCTGTCAAACTTAGTGCCATGACGATGAATCGCTTTATATTCTAAGAAACATCCGCATAATTTTCGAGAAATCGGCTGTCTTTTTTCTGAAAATAATAAACGCTGTTCCGACTTTTTGCTGCTTTTGAAATTTCTGCCTTGGATTCTCTTGAACAGATGTACATTACAGAAGGATAATTGTTTTTATCGTTGAAGTGGGGCAAACTTTCTGGTATAAATTTGGTTCGTAGCTAAGCACTAAATCTGCACCGAGTAGGTGACTTTATATGTGCTAAAACTGCTCCACAACCTTAGCCTTCACAGCATCAAAGTCTCAGAATAGAAATTATTTTTATTTGACCGCCTATTGCGGTGTTATGATGTTTTCAATAAACCCAAGGATGTAGAGTGGTGTGCAAAAACGTTTGCGTCAGCCGGGATTCGAACCCAGATTCGGCTGAGGCAAACATCTTTGCACACCACTCTACATCTTAGAATAGACTTTTCACTCATTGTTGAGGTTTATTTGAGAGAGTTTTCAAACAAGCGAGTGAAACTTTTCAAAAAAGAAGACACCGAGCCGTAAGTATATATATATATATATATATATTACATATATATTATACATATTATATATGTGTATATATATGTATACATATATAGCTTTTCAAAAGACGAAGACAGCTTGAAGAGGTACACTAACTTTGCGCTAGGATTTTCAGAAGATAAGATTTGATGAGGTAGCTTTAATTTTTCATTCTAGATGTCGTGGTTGAATGACTTTACTATGTCAACTATAAGGTCAAGTATAAAGTCAAGCAAGTGACCACAAAAAAATTAGAGTTTATCAAGACACTATAAGTGCTAAGGAGTAACTTATGCTCTTACCGCAAGCATTTACATACTACTTAATAGAGTGCTTCATGGAATGCGGTCTGACTAGGTAGGAACAGCGCTCAATTCTTTTGTCCCGTCTTTTCAATTCCTTCTTCTCAGTGACAGAACTGTCAAGCATTTTGGTCTTTCTTAACCTTTTTAGTCCTTATTCCTTACTCTTGAATCTTTGCATATTCGATGTCTTGTTTTTTTTTTTATTTTTACCTTCACCATCTTTGTTTGCTTTCTATCCGTCATATTTCTTGTTCTTTGAATGTGCTCAAGTGTAAAGCCAACTTGCTTTCTCTATATGGTGCATGCTCAATTATGTCTATATGTTAAAAATCAAAAACTTGATCAGCTGTAACTGAAGATGAAATCTGCCAACATAGGCATATTGAAATTTGAGCTGTGGTCTTGAGAAAACACTCGAAATGAAAGATATGTTATATTAAATATACTGGCCACGAGCATTCGAGTGTAAAACTCTGTGTTTGGTGAGTTCTTCACTGAACATAGAGTGTAAAACATACGTCGTCGCTAACTCTTATTGTGGGGACTGGAGCACCCACAGAGATTAGCAAGAGACGAGAAAGGGCAACTGCCCGACTGACGAGATCGCAAGATCGAAACACGTGTATCGGGCTCTATAAGTCAGCCCTCATTGACAGACCACTGACATGCGTGGCTCAAATAATATTATCAGGCATATTGGAATTTGAGCTGTGGTCTTAAGAAAACACTCGAAATGAAAGATATATACTCAATAGTATTGAGTATTTAACAAAACTATGGACCTCCTACTGATATGTCAAACTTCTTTTGGGTGATAATCAATAATAAACTCTTGGTATTCGAGTGATAGTTGCGCGCTCGTGGAGCCAAGCTCCACTCCCCAACTCTCTCGGGCAGTCAACAACAACGCCCTATGTAGCGCCACAATTAAGCTATCCTCACATTGCATAGACACTCGCTCAACCAGTATTCTATGACGTTCACGAAGAAGACGAGCAAGCGAACTGAATGATAGAAGTATTAGGATCCGCACAGTGGAAGAAACTTTGTGAAGACGGATCAATGCAGGCCTGAAAAGTTTTCTGGTAATTAATTTTTTAAAAAGAAGAAACACTCATATGGGGAAAAGTGATACAGAATTTGTTAGAACTTCGGTGAATTCGCGTTTTTCTCCAAGTCTTAACATTTGATAACACATTCGGAGAGGTGACCAAATCAACGTCTTGTTTATCAACTTGCTTTCTAATCACCGTATCACTAATCACTGCATTCTCCCCTAATATTCTTTGTATAGAATATTGAACAGTGATTCGTCTTATTGTCGACCTCTGAAAATCATTGTAAGACAGAACTGTGTTGATCTCAAAATTTTCCGCTAGAGTTTCGCAACATCTCTTCATCGATGCGTTTGGTACAGCTAACGGTCCGCTTTGCAGTTTCACCGTGACATGCCCCTGAGTATACTTCGCAGACATTTTAATTGACCAGACTTATTCCAAAGGTGATGAATGATGCCCATAGCCTTCCACTGCGGAGTCCGATGAGTTCTACCTCAAGTCGGTTGATTGAAGTTTACGAGGTAGTCGTGAAATGTATAACACTCACTTTAAAAGGCGTTATCAATTTTGAAAGACAAAATAATGCCGTCAAACTTTGGACGTACGACAGCTTTTCTTTTCTTTGAATTAAACTGCTAATCAAACTGCTTAGTAAAAAACAAAACTCTGAACCTCAGGCGGTATTTAGCCCGCATCTTACCTCCACCCTCCCCTGGGGCGGGTTCACCTCTCTCGTTGGCTTCAGAATGCTGCGAGGGTGACAAAATCTCCAAGAAATTCTATAGATTAAATATTAACTATTGTTACTTTTGTCTCACGTAGACTTTAAGTGCGCACTTTAGTGCAGCTAATTGGATTACTCTGATTAATCGACATCGTTGCGGTTTTATTTATTGAAGCTATAATTCTACAATAAATGTGGATTGAATGAGAACAGTTATCTCGAATTACCAACTTCATTCAGTTTCCGCTGACAACGGCAGATGCAGCGAAGAAGTGCTGCCCAAATGGGCGCGATGCCAACATTCGAACCGCTCTGTTCACTACACTTTGCCACATCGTTCTAGACCAATTCGCCATAATGATGTTCGTGGTCTACTCAAGATTTTTTGTTTACAAAATGTGGTTCTGCAAAGAAGAATATAGTACAAACCGAGAGAGTTCCTCCAATTGTCAAGGCCGTGGAGGGAACTGGCATTAACATCACGTTAGCAGGATCTACTTCTGAACACTTTTTATTATTTGCAGTGCAAATTCCCGTCACTGTGTTGCTAACGATGACGCAGCTCGGTGAGTCCCTCATCATCACTGCAACACATTTTCCACTATGAAAGAAAACTGGAAAAATCACAACACTTCCACGCACTGAATTTTTTCTATTCTTCAAAGCCTTTGGAACCAATACCTGGCTACTGAATACTATTCTCGAAAGAAAGATAAGTACATCAAAAATTAACATCAATTTTAAGATCTCAATTTCTGTGCCATCGTGATAGTCCTCCACATATTCTAGAGCATTTTTCTAGTAATTCTCGACAAGCTATTATACTTCTGCTTGAATCTTTAGAATGGTTGTTGAATAATGAAAGCCTACGTGTTTCATCTGGGCTAACCGCCATATTGCAACCTAGCGGTCTGTAGGCGATCGTAACATTGAGTTGACCCAAAATAGTTGAAATCACGGCATCAGGTAGGAATGCGCTACGACCTTGACGTTCGAGAACATCAAAAACCTGGAGAACAAATTCTTTTACTGCTTAGTAGAGTTTTTTGAGCGTCTTCAGCCAAAATATCTGAAACTATGGAGATCACGGAAGCACTAAGAGCCTGAAGTAATGTCAAGAATGGTAGCTCGCTTCCAACTCATTTTCGAAATTCAAAATTTTGAAAAATTGTCTTTTGAGAGCTGTAAACACACTGTATGCATTACAAGACGTGAAACGAAATCTTGAGCTCCCGCCTCATTAGCTGCAATACCATGTACTTTAGTAGAAACTTCGGGCTTTCCCGCGTAAGCCATAGCAACAGGCAAAGTGAAACCAGTGACGGTGAAGGTCCGCGTAGTTGCTGCAAGGAAATTTCTTAGTTTTTAAATGATAAATATTATTTTAAGTCCATAGTAGTTCCACTAAAAGCCGGATTATGAAATTTTTGTGTAGCGACGAAACGATAGATATATCGTTTCTGATTAGCGCTCATACTCTTCTATCAAAAATTTTCTATTAGTATTTCTTCTACGAAGAGAATCGTATATTCATTACCTTGACCCGGTGGCATCACACCACATCCCAACGCTGTCGAAATTGTGGTCAAAAGCGAAATCATGAAGGGTCCGGTCGGATGTCTTACGATTTTTGCAAGAATACTCATTATTGTCTTCTAACAATCTAAAGGAATATAGCAGACTGGACTGAGAACAAAATTAACATGTTTCGTATCAGACTATTCACAAGGCTTTAACGGATTTGGCACTCAGCACTTATACGTGATTAAGGTCGGCGTGATATCTCTTTGACTGTTTCGAAAGCTGCAGCGGCTGTCAACTCTTTCAATTCGAGTAAAAATTTTTCTAAGCACGTTTCATAACAGATTCTGCTATTCCGGGTCGTATGAGAGTCCGCCTAGTGAAGTGGAATGCATGTTAAATGTAAAATGACAATAAGATATATATAAGAGACCGCCGGAAGAATTTTTTCAGTGAGTGCGCCAATTCCAGTGGCGTAGCTAGAATTCACTTCTGCCTTATCATTTCTAACGGTGTGATATAGTTTGCGGCATTCCCAGATATAAAATATTCGCCACCCAACAGAACGTCACAATTATGAGTACATTTCTCAGACAAACTGTTTAAAAAATGTTATATAACAACTGTCAAAAGCGTTTAACAGACATTGGTGCGAAGCGCTTTTGATAGCAAATATGTGAGAAACGCAAATGGCATCTTTCAAGCTTGAAATTCTCGTGAGCCCTACACATTTAGTACGCTTATGGGACCTTTTATGCTGGTCAATAGCTCATCTAAATCAAAAACTAGCAATTTGCTAAAGGGTTGAAAGACAAGCGAAGAATGAGATGTCATGACTTTGAGAAGTGAAAGGGAGATTACTGTCAGAAATGGTCGTAGAATAATAATAACATCAATGCAAATATATGCCGCGAAGTAAAAGAACTTTGCGCCATGATAAAACTGCCAATGTAGCGAAATGGGTGAGTAGTGGACAAAGAAAGAAAGTGAGTTGGCTCTGGCCATCAGTTTTCTTGCTCACTTTTTGAACATTTTGAGTTTCTCATGAAGATGAATGTTCATAAACGCCGTCGATCCTCAATTTCCCGTCAGTGTGCATACATAATAAAATTTGTTGCTGTACACTTTGAATACCGAAGTCTTATTTCATTTGTGTAACCAATGAGAACACTTCAATGATGTATCTCATTCTTTTAAACGTTTTGAGAGATGATCTAAAAAGTCCCAAGTGTTACTTTCTTATGAGAAACGATCAAGTCGACTCATTCATTACCCTAAGTTCTTGAAGTAAATCGAAAATTTTTACAGATAACACTTTATGCCAAATATTGCTGTGTCTTTCAAGAGAATGAACTGCGCCTAATGTGATTCAGAAATTTAAGCTGATGAATAATAGTAGCACTCGTATTCCAGTTCATGAGGTGTTAGGAGCATATGGCGATTTGGATTCCTTGAATAGTTTTCACAGAAGGCCGCGCCTCCAACGAATGAAAGTGTAGAAAACCATTTCTTACATTGGAAGAATATCATCCAGGTTTTGAGAGACGTAATGTTTGACTCAAAAGGTCCATTCATTTTCGGAATGTTGCTCAGATTCTCCTATGTGGAACGTAATAAAATGAGTAGCGCCTATTTATAGAATAGAAATTTGAAATCGTAGCTAGTGTCGTGTAATCCCTAGTCTTATCACGAGTTTTTGCGAATGGTAATCGAAGATGAACAAGTTGTATCGTGTCGTTCTGAATTAAATTGCTAAGCGGCGAACAGCTTTGCTACTGTATTCTCCTTGTGCTTTCAGTGGGATGCCAAACTGAGCCATCAGCTAACATAAAAAATTCACGTCATTTTTTACGGATTGCCATCACTATCACTCGTCGTTCCGCCTGTCGTCGAGCGCCTCGAGCAAGAGCCGCTTGGTCTTCTGTTTTTCCCTATTGCGTAAACGAATATCCAGTGGGTTCTCTTGGCTGGATTCGAAGTGCATCATATATTTCTTATGAGCTTCTCGTGAAGAAATCACAAAATCTGATGGCCTCTTGTTGTGCGTTGCATATCCGAAAGTACGGTTATTGTTGAGACACATTTATTTCTGCTATCGACTGCTTTTTTACAGACCCGCTCACATTTATTTATTTATCTATTTACACGACCCATCATCAAAATTTTTATTGTGCGGATCCCAGTACTTCTAGCATTTGATTCGTTTTTCGTCTTCTTGAATAATGTAGAATACTGGTCGAGCATATCTCCTTGCAATCTCCAAAATAGCTTAGGTGTGGCGTTCCATAGGACGTTCGTGTTGATTGCCGGCGAATGTTGGGGGTGGAGCTTGGCTCTAGGCGCTCCATGACGAACCGCACAACCACTAGGCCACGGCGCCTCTCAGGCGCATTACATGTTCGACTCACCAAGTGTTCGACAATCTAGCATGATAAGAAGTCTTTGAATTTTTGTCGTTGGTGCAGGTCAAAAATAGAATGTTATCCTCATTTTTTTGATGCCGATCGTCGTAGAATTCTGAAATCGTCCTTACGACTGCGCGTTCCTTGATGCTAGGTGATCTTTTCCTGCTAACGTAGAGTTAGGTACTCTGATGTATATGTCAAGGCAGGTATAATCGCCGAGTTGAAATTGTGGGCACAGAGTCAAATGTCCTTGATCATTTCACTACGGCCATGAGCTCTTAGCCCTTCATCGGCCACACAACACAATTCGTGTCTTGCCGGGAGACGTCAAATCTGATTTAGCTACTGTAATGGCGGCGACGCGTCCCGTGAAAAACCGGTGTATCTTGTGTGAAGGTATATGCAGACAACATGACATCCCTTCACAGACACGCAGAGCTGCCTGCCAGTGTAGTTGAAGACCTCTGAAATAATGGATGCAAGGAGACGCACCTACATTCTGAGGGAACATTATTATTATAAAATGCCGAGATTTCATTGATAGTTTTGTAAAATGAGCGTTTATATATTCCATAATACATCTATATTTATTATGTTTCAATGAGAAAACTCTTTTGCTATGAAAAGAAACATACTTCCAATTTATAGATAACATCTGTTTCTATTTAACTATTCGATTTTATTGTAATTACTCAATAACTTGAGAAATTCCGATTTTCGTACTAACTTGGTTCCTGGTACAATATACTACTACGTTTTGCTAATGAAAAAAATTAAGTTTTGCTTTTGGAGTGGTTGTTCAACTTTACACCGGATTTTTAGTATTTTATTTAGTTATATGCTGATCATGAGGAATTTTTACCGCTACGAAAAGATAGAATGTTAGTAAAAAAATTTCCATACCTTATTTTGAGTGAAAATAGCGCTCTCATACCGATTTTTGATGAGATGAACGCATCTGGCGCAGTGGTTGAGAGGTCCTCTGTGTCGCCCACAAGGCCGATGGTTCGATCTCGCGCTTATGGCTCACCTAGCCATCCGTACCTCGAGGATCGGTATATTGGTATCAAACTTGTCCGGTAAATTAGCAGCACTGACTTACACACATCGGTAAACCACCTCAAGTCATTGTGAAGGCCAGAGATTGGCGCACCCATCAGAGAAAAGGAAAGGAGGGAGATGTGCTGATGGACCTTCCAGTACCGCTTATACGTGATCTTATTAAAGTTATTTGTAGAAGTGAGGACTAGACGAGATATAAGAAATCTTCTGGAGAGCACACTGAACTAAGAGATGTAAGTAGATCACGTGTAGTAACAAAGATCGCAACAATGAATAATGTTATAAATTGAGATTGATGAAAAATCGCTGGAGTGGCATTGCACTATAATTTGCAAAATTATTTTTGACAAACAAGCCTTGTTTTGTAATTGTTTTCGCATGACCTCGTCAATTTTTGAGATACAACCTCTGGCTCCTTGGGAAGTGGTTGTCTATACTCAGGGCTTATTCTCCTCTGCTTTTTCTCATTCTCAATTTTCTAACGGTCTCACTCAGCTGCTTCAATGACGACGTCGATTGTAGACGCTCTTGATAACACGGATGCAGACAGCATGACATCCCTGCACGGAGACGCAGGTGCCGCCCCCTGCAATCACCGCACAAGCGACGGCGCGAAGTCGCCTGCCCATCAACGCTCGTCTTCAAAGGGTTAACGGTTCCCAGGCCTCTGACTACCTCCTTTCCAACTTCGGAGGTACTCTATCATATCGATCTTCCGACTTAGATAGACGTAACTGGAGCATTTGGAGATATTCATTAAGCTGAGCGTCATGCAAAATTGATTCGTTCATCATCAGCACCGTTTTCTGATTTTTAACATGAGACTCAACTTTTTGCAAGCGTTATCATTTCTTGAGCATTGAATTTCACTCTCATGTTGCCTCGTCCCAGTCCTCATCCTGTGTTCGCGAGAGGTATGAATAATTAAGCGAGATGGTAGCGCGTTGTTGAAAGCCCTATCTTTACCACGATAGTGATGTCATTACAAAATGGTTATACTTGGCCTAAAAATATTCAGATTGCTCGCTAAGCATCGATTCATCAGTACAATCAACGATCCAAATTAGACTTTTGGGGCTACATTCATGTGAATCAACAATGCTTCGATCATAACCGACGCTTATTGTGACGCGCAAAAATGCGACCTCAAGCGGGAGTCGAACCCGCTTTGATCCATCCACTGAGTGGTGGCGCGAATGTACCGCGGTGGTGTAGTGGTAGCACGCGTCCCCGGTACACCAAAAAAAAAAATCGTTAAATCGTCAATATTAACGAAGATTATAACCGTCTCATCTTAAAATTCTGTGTTAGCGCTTAAGCGTTGAGAGTTCAATAATGAGCGAAAGACTTTACTTCTAGCTGATACTTCGACGTGAGGTCGCACATACAACACGTAACCGCTAACTAAACCATGGCAATAGGCAAAGTGCAACCAGTGACAGTGAAAGTCCGAGTGCTCGTTGCAACGAAATTTTGCAACAATTTTTTAGTGAATAATTACCTTTTCAATCCAAAATAGTTCTATCATATTGTTCGGATTATGATATCTTGATTAATAATGAATGGATTTGTTCATCTTGAAAAGTGTTCGAAAGTTCTTATTAATGTTAGGAATATTTGACAGCAATAGCAAACTTATATTCATTACCTTGACCTGGTGGCACTGAACCACAACTCAGAACTGACGAGATTGTGACTAGCAACGAAATTGTGAAAGGACCGGTCAATGTCTCATCTTGGGTACAAAAAATACGTATAATTGTTTCCTTGATGACTAAGAGGATATCGTAGACTCAACTGAATACAGATTTCACATGCTTTGTAAAAATCATTCACATGGAAACAACGGATTTGGCTTTCAGCAGGTAAATGATATCTGCGTATTAGCTCTTCGGTTAACACAAGAGATACAAGAGATGCCTAATCGCCTAATTCAATGCCGAATTTTTGAAACATGTTATGTGACAGATTTTCCTATTCTGAGGCACAAGAATCGGTTAATGAAGAGGAATGCATGTCTAATGTAGGACGACAATAAGCTGTTCTGCAAGAGAACACTTGAAGAGAAATTTCAGTAAACGCTGCAAGTGGTCGAATCGAGTGGGAGTCTGAAATTCGCTCCCCGCCTTGTAATTTGTGGTGTTGTGACATAAAATTCCGACATTTCCAAACTAATATATTTTCACTCAAAACGCCGAAAATACATGTGCACTTTTGAGAAAAAATTGAGAGATGTCAAAGAAGGCATCGATTGACAGAAACGGTTGAAGAGTTTCGGTGCAAAACGTTTTTGGCCTCATACTTCTGAGGAGCGCAAGTCGCGTTTATTACGCTTTCATATTCTCGTTAGCATCTCACATATATGACGCCTATAAAATTTTCTCTGTTGATGGAGAGGTCAACTATTAGCCATATAAGAAAGCCTACAAAATCCCATGAAAGGATTTGAAAACAGGCGGGCAATGAAATGTCATCCAAAATCCGACAGTTTGAGGAAACAGAAGGAATCCGTGCTATCATTGATCGCAGAAGAAAAAAAAGTATGAAGGCATGAAGTCTGGTATTAGGATATAGAAATGCTGTAACATAATGAAATCGCCAATGTGTCGAGATGGGAAGTAAATGCTCATATGAACGCCACTGACAGGAAACTGAGTTGCGCTCCCTTTGTCAGTTTTTAAACGTTCTAAGCTTCTCATCAAGGAAGATGTTTATGGAAGGCCGTCAATAAGGCGCAACTTCTCCGCGATGTGAAGGCAAAACAAAATTTTTTACTGTACGTTTCGTATAGTGAGCTTCCGTTACGTTGAACGTTTGGGAACTTTTCACTGGTTTAATTCCTTTCTACATACGTTTTGAAAAAGCTTATCCAGTTAGTTCAAAGCTTTGCCTTCCTTATTATTCTGTATTCTAGGTTCCTGGAGTAAATCGGAAACTTTCAGCAAAAGCAGTGCTCTATAGCAAGTATTGCTGTGTCTTACGAGCAAAATAACGGTATCCAAAGTGATTTCAAAAGCTAGAGTGATCAATCAAAAATTATTATACATGCTGTATGCGATATCTACTCATCAAAAACTCGTAATATAGCTAAGTTTATATCAGCCAGTCGTTTATTTCCAATTATTCAGAGTTGGCACATCTGAGAAAGTTTTGGAAAGTGGAAGACTTCTGAGCGGTAAGAGGCAACCTTGTTTGAGTAAAAGGCTTAAAATATCGGCATTATGCAAACTATTGGTCAGAAATATGTGTTTCCAGATAAAACTTCCCGGTATTTTTCTCCTGGCCGCACGAATATTCAAAAATTTTTTTCTTCCTTCTTTTTAGCTTTAAGTGGTTTTTCGAAAGCTTGAATATTGAGAATCTGAAAATGCGTTTATCTTTTGAAATGGTTTTCTATATTTTACTGAAAAGGTGAAGTAAAAATTTCTTTCACACTCAGGCATCTTGGTTGAACAGAGGCCTTCTTTCAGACTCTCAACTTCAACCATTTGACAGCACAAATCAAAACAATCTCAACTATAAGCTCGATTTTGGAGAAGAACGTTTTAATGCGCCGTTACAGCTAGAAGATTACTGAATTTTACACGCGGCACCGTGTCGATTGCTCAGCGCAATTTATACGTGGCGTGCGGTGAGCGCCGAGTGCAAATCCCAATAATCTCTTAGCTGGAACGAAGCACTAAGAAGTCTTTCTCAAAAACTAAGCACATGATTGAAATTAATATGATCTGCGCTACAGAATGGGTACGAAGGCCCGAGAGAAAAGCCGTGTCTAACGAAAAACACTCAGATGTGCAACAAATTTTATTCTTATTGCTACAGCTCGCAAAAAGACTTTTTCAAAGGCAGACACACTAATGGAATCCTCGAGATTAGAGCTACCGACAGGTTATTGAAACGGCGACGGCTTGATGCCAACGTTACAATATCCATTCACATACGGTGGAAGGCGTACGCACCGCATGTGAAATTGAATCTTAATTTCAGTGTTTCAGCGCAATAAAGAAATTTTGTGGAGAGCCAAAAACACTATAAAAATTGCCGAAACTTGTGTTATCGAATAATTACTGAACTTTTGGGAAGAGGCTTTGCTTATTGAAAGATATTAGAGTGTTAAATTAGACTTTCTTTTCAATGTTACAGCGCAATCTAGAGGTATCTTCAAAAATAAAATACACCTCTCGAGTTTATCAGATTCAAGCTATCGAACAATCACTAAAATGTCTAGAAAGAACGCAAGGCTGCTTTTTTGATATGGGTGGTGATAGGGGAATTAACATATCATACGCAATGATGAACGTGCGCTCTTCCTTTACTTACATGAGCTACATACTACAATTACCTCCGCATAGACCTCTATTAGAGATGTTTAGTTGTAGGAAATGTTCTTTCAAGCTACGTTCTCGCAAGACAGGCGATAGAAATGTTCAGTAGGGAGTTGAATTTAATTTTTTTTTTGCAAGGGCGTAGCATTACCGCTAAAAAATGAATGATTTCAAGAGAAGTAGTCACTCTTTATATTTATAAAAGGTCCATTCGTTATAACCCATTGTTTATGTAACGGAAACATGCCACTGACATATAAAATTCAACCATAATCACCAACAAAGAACCTATGACGTCCAAGCGGCAGGGTAACATTCTAGGTGTGAGATTTGATCTTTTTTTCACTTTTACGCGTTCTGCGATAATCATTCAAAAAAATCTGATTTATCATCCATTCCGAGGTTTGGGCTATATGATGACTAAAAGACTTTAGTGAAGAGCCATATCAAATCCCAGCAGAGCAAATGAAGCAAAGTGTGAAAATGTAATATTATTTTCGCTGTTATAACGTAACAAAAGTCTTCCCAAAAACGAGACTTTTCGTTGAAATCGCAGAGATTTAACTTTAGCTGGTACACGCGTCCCGTAGGGGTTAAAGACCTGAAGAACCAAGTGTGAATATGAGAATGCCTTCAGTCATAAAAGCGATGTAAGCCATGGAAACACTAGGTGGTCGAAGTGATAAAAAAAATTGCATCTCATTTTTTCCGCCTTTTCAGAATTTAGCAAATAAATCGAAGTCGTTTAAGTGAGATTTCAAATCTCTTTGCCTGCATTATAAGACCCGTCACGAATGTCTTAGGTCCTTCCGAGCTAATTGCAGTGCCAGGGGCTCAGAAGTGATATCGGTTGCGGTAGAGAAACCATTGTAACAGGCAAAGTGAAGCCACGAAGGGTGAAAACGGTAGTGTTGGCTGCAATGAAATCTGGTTTTTTCTGAATGAACAATGAGCAATTAAGTTTTAATCTTGAATAGCGTTTCAGTCATAACCTATGTGGCTGATGTCCCGGTAAGTCTTAGACACCGATTTCATTTTTCAACCCCAAATAATCTCATTTCATCACCTTGACTTACAGGCATCACTCGACATCCAAACACTGTTGGATTGCGACTAACAGGGACATCATGAAGACACCGGTTCAAGGCTCCCTATTTTTGCAAGAACATCCTTTTTTCTCTAATCTTGAAAATTTTGCAGATTGAGAACAAATTCTACAATTTTTTGCATCAGATCATTCACAGCGCGGCAACAGATTTGGCGCTGAGCACTTATGCGTGAGTGACATTGCCCTAACACCTCCTTGACTTTTTTGAATGAGAGTTTCAGGAGTTCAAGCTTATTTAATTAGCAGCAGGAGTGTAAGAGTTCAAGGTTGTTTAATTCAAAGCAATGTCTATCAAAGCACGTCATGAGACAGATTCTGACATTTAGAAGCATAAGAGAACCAGCTAATGAGGTGAAATCTTTGTCGAATGTTGACTGGCAATGATTTGGGCAGAGGAGACCACTTAAACAGAAATTTCGGTAAGTGCGCCAATATTTCAAGCGACGCGGCTTGATTGCAGTTCTCGCCCACTCATTTTTAATGCTGAGACAAGAATCTCGACTCTTCCAAAAGCAAAATATTTGTATTCAACTAAATGTCGAAATCACAACTGGGTTTTTGGGAGAATACTGTTGAAGGAAAAAATAAATGGCTTCAAGCTTTGAAACCCTTCTTAGCCTCTCCATTTCACTACACCTATGTGATAACATTCTTAACAGAGGTGTCGGCTGATAGCCGTATTAAGAACTTGTGCGCACTTCCGCTAAAGGATTCAGAAGCAAGCGTGGAATGAGACGGCCCAAGAATTCACCAGCATGTTGAACTAAAGGAAAACCATAGCAGAATTAGTCGCAGAGGAAACAACTGCGTGAAAATATCGCATCATGTATTCAGACAAAAGAATACTAAACTTTGGTGAAAATACCAATGTGCCAAGATGGAAGAGTAAAGCAGACCTTCCTACGGGCGCAGTGAGTGACGTTGAGCTAAAGCTTTCTTGCTCACCTTCTTAAACGTTTACACTTTCCACCAAAAAGGTTGTTTATGAAATCCTCTCAATTCCTCCCATTTTCTGTAATATGTGTGGACAAAGTAAAATTTGTTTTTCTTATCTCGTATAATACGGTCTCACTTTATTCGTATGATTATGGTGAACTCCTCAGTGGCATGACTTCCTTCTGCACATATTTATACAAAAGTTTACTTAAAAGGTGAGTAATGTGTCCTAGTAATAAGTGAAGAATTCGACTCATCCAGCGTCCCAGATTCTCAAAGTAATTTGAAATTTTCTATTCAAAACAACGCCGAGGCAAAACTGATGTGTCCTACAAGCAGCAGAATCTGCATCTGATGAGAAACATTTCTTTCACTGTATGAGTCTTATCCCAGGAATGAGTTACCATGATACGTAAAGCAAAATATTCTGCTTATTTCCAAGTTAGTGAGAGTTCTTTGATTTCAAACAAATAAATTCTGCTTCAGCCGTTTTGTGGATGACAAATCGAGCGCACCATCAACGCTGTATAGTCACAGGCGCTGTTATGAGTGTTTTACGAACGATGATTGTATCTGAATAAAGAGTTTCGTGGTGTAACAGCTCCGTATCGTTCTATCTGGAATGGTGAGCGGCGAAAAGTTTTGATACAGTATCCTCCTTGCACTTTCGATGCAATATTGAACTGAATCCGATTTTTAACCACTCTTCAAAAGATACTTCAGCAAAGAATCTTTGAGCATAAATGTTTCATAGGTTACTTGGTTTGGGCTCCCGTCACCTCTAACACATTCGCCGTCCACTGATCGTAGAGCGACTTAAGCTGTAGCAAGCAAAGTTCCCAATTTTCCCTTTCGCATAAAAGAGTAACCCCATCGAACGACTATTGATTCTTTGAAAAAAAAATTTATCCGGCGAGATATGCTCCAATAAGGGAAAAAATCTTACTTCAACTGTTACAGCGCAAAAACGAAGCCATTTGAGAAATAAAATGGGTCGTTTAAATACAATTTTAGCTGTCATATGATTATTTGCACTTTGAATAAAAGCGAAAAGCACGTTTCTACCAAAGGGCTCAAATGTGCTAAAGTAAGGAAAAGCATCGAGAAGTACTATGTATTGCTAAAGGCTCGTTCCACACGTGATTGTTTTTATTTGATGTTATCACTAATTTATATATTCCCAAGAGAAGTGAGTGGTCGGGCAAATGTGCCTCAGTGGTGTAATGGTAGAGCACGCGTCTCCCGATAGGATGAAACGCGGGTTCGATTCCCGCCTGAGGCCGCGTTTTTTGCTCACCACTCAATTCTCTTAGGGATATATATCAATATTAATATAAAAAATAATTTAGTCGAAAGAAAAACTCAATTGATACGTGTTAGCGAGCGACGACTCAGTAATGATTTTCTAGTCAAGAGATCTTCAGTAATAATTGGATTTTCGGGAATCCTGTAGTTAATCGAGAGTATGTGCTAGATTATACAGGCGCGATTTTACCGCGAGGTAATCTCGTCCCGAATATTCTGAAAACCGACTGTCTTTCAGTTTTTTCCATTGCTATGCTATAATTACCACTCTATTACTTTCTATTATATTTTTTATTATTTTTTTATTTTCTATTATTCTGTTATTTCATTTATTACTATTACTTACTTTATTATTCCATCACTATTCCATAGTGTATTCAATATATCATGACTTTCATTTCAAGTGTTTTCTTGAGACCACAGCTCAAAATTCAATATGCCTTGCAATCATTTTTGAGCCACGCATGTCAGTGGTCTGTTAAAGAAGGGCTGACTTATAGAGCCCGATACACGACTGACGAGATCGCAAGATCGAAACCGTATCGGGCTCTATAAGTCAGCCCTCCTTTAACAGGCCACTGACATGCGTGGCTCAAAAATGATCGCAAGGCATATTCCATAGTGTTTTTTTTATGATTTAGCTCGTATTATAAGGTCGATGAAAATAAATTTATTCGGCCAACGTTCGACGCCTTTCTTCGTTGTCTTCGGGTTTCATAATGGCTCAGGCCTTGAACTTTAGATTTTTCCGTATTCCAATTATAGTGAATTTCAGTACTCAAATTGAAAACGAGTAGAATCTGCGCCTAGATCAAGAAAGTAGATCAAGACGGCGCGAATAATGGGAAATTTCTTGCGAACTTACACTTCCTTGCGGGCGGTATTTCTCCTTTCAAATTCCGTGACATACGACGTTCCCCCGATTTTGCCTTCCTCAGAGCCTAGGCGACGTTTTGTGCCCATAGCAATCATTCAGTTGATTCTTCATATGTGAAGAAAAAGACCCAGGCAAGCCTTATATCTTACTATATCCTTATATCAGTCGGAATTCTTTTCATTTGACTGCCACTTGCAGTGGTATGAAGTTATAGTATACTCATTAGCGTGGAGTGCTGTGCAAAAACATTTGCGTCAGTCGGGATCCGAACCCAGATCTCATTCTTTCCTGTAGCGTATGCTAACCGTTGCAGATCTGGGTTCGAATCACGGCTGACGCAAATGTTTTTGCACTGCACTCCACACTATTGGGTATATCCTCATATCTCATCTGGCCGGGCCTTATCATCTGTGCCGTCCCCTCTCTGCTATGTTGGGTGGTGCTGAGGAGGCGAGCGAGATCACCGAGACGTAGAGACGTTTGACGTAACAAATCCTCGAGAATGGCTAAATCAACCCCTTTTTATAGTACTTCCTTTACTTATTGATTTTCTAACGGAGAAAATCAATATCCACCTTTTGCAGCAAACTCACCGTCCAACCAACCGTATAGGAGGGTTTACCGAGAGGTTATAATGGAAAAAAAGAACCCTATTCAGACAGAAGCAATTTTGAGATAATGTGCATGTCATTTGTTTTGTTTAGACTCTCGTCCCTACAGTACATTGGGTTTGGAATAATGGTAGGTTTAATGCAATAGGTGGGCCTTGATTTTTTATTACTCTTTTTTTATAGTGATCAAATATGGGAAATTTTGGAACAAATTCATCTCATTGACTGTTCTTATAACTCGCTTTAAATATTCAGTTTAGCCTGTAAGACTGTTTAGAGACTTCTCGAGGTTGGTGCGTCAGAACCGTACGTGCGTTTCGACGGTGTAGCCCTCTTCATTAGTGGCCCATGGCCCACATTAAACCCTGCTTTATAGCAAGGTTGGGGAGACATTATTCATGATGATAGCACATGAGAATCTGTTGTCACTATTCCTTTGCAGTTGATGGTTCACGGCTGGTAGTGATTATATGGAATCTTTATTATTATGTATTATTTTTTTATTTATTCCCATCATTTATTTTTTATATTTTTTATCTATGTCTTCGACTGTTCTTTAAACCTCGCTAGAATTATTCTGTGTAGTTTGTGGGAGTCCAACTTCTACATGTCACTACCAGTCTTGATAACTCGACTGGAAAAGTGCTGATAACACAATATCACATGCTGACACTATGAGTAACGTCTCCTCATCTTGCTATGAAGTAGGCTCCAGTGTGGGACCTGGGCCAATGATGAAGCGGGCGACACCACCGAAACGTGCGTACGGCTCTAATGTAGCCAACTCGAAAAGGCTCTAGACTTTCTCACAAACTATATCAAACGAATTCTTGGATATGGTTCGAAATAGAACGTCTTCTAGGTTCTGAAGATGACGAAATTGTCAAATCGTAAGCCACCGAAGTTGACAGGAGAAATACCTACTTTGCGCAGATACGAATTAAAAAAGAAGAACGGTTCGTACGAACTTTCAAGATTCGTGCCGAGATTCAGTAAAAGTCTGATTTTTGAATTGCTATAGAACTTATTTCAAAGCTTCAGTGAAATTATATAGTCTCCAAGTTTTACTATTTGATAACATGCTTTGGAGAGTAATTGAACCAGCGCCTAGTCACGAACTTCTGTGCTTTCTCGCTTCCAAAATGCTTCGCTTACATTGTCTAACATTGACTAGCGTTCTACCTATCTCTGACAATCATTAGAAAGACGGAACTAGGAGAATCATAGAATTTCTTTCGTACTAACTTGTAACGTCTTTCCATGCGTGAATTTGATAATATGAGCGGTACCCTTCGTTGTTTGATCGTGGCATGACAGAGCTCACTTAATACGCTTTGTAATTAACTGTCTCTTAGCTTAAGGGTTACGAATGACTTCGAAATGGATGCCGTCGGCGAGTCGGATGAGTTCCATCTTAGTCGGGTGATTGAAGCCCACAAAGCGGATGTAAATTGTATCTCTTCGACTTCAGCAGGCGTTATCATTTCTGGCGGACGAGACGATGTCGTCAAATTCTGGAACAAAAGGCACGTCCTCCATTCTTTACACTTTACGTAATCTACTAGTAATTTTTTATCGCTCGTGCAGCAGTGTTATAGCATTACATTTAAATATTCAAGGCTGTAGAACGATACGCAAAACATGAACCCAGGAAGGAGTTGAACACGCGTTTCATCCATATAGAGGGCGCCTCCTCTTCCATACATCGCCGATGTGGGTGGAAAGCGGGTTCAAGTCTCGCCTGAGGCTGAAAGTTTTGCATATCACTTAGCATCTCCAGATTTTGTCATCGCCTTTTTTAGTTTCTGTTTTACGTGTGCAAATGGATTATATCGTAATTAGAGCGAAGTAGTACCATACATAATTGATGTCTAATTGTAAATAATAGGTCTTCTTATAATTCTAGGCTCTAGAGCAATTAACACCAAATATATTAACTAGAAGCATCGAGACTGCTCAGCAACTTAATCCAAAGTTTGCCCCGTCAGCCTGTACACATATCTGCCATCACTCAGGCAAAAAATCAATTCCGCTCACCTAGAATCTATCACAGTTGGATTCAAGGAAAGTTGTCAATTCTTGACGCAATGACTGATACCTCGAGCTTTTTCTTGTTCAGGAAGTGCTCCAGGGACTAGAAGAGGCGATAGTCAGATGGCGACAAGTTAGGACTGTACGGCCGAAGATCCAACACTCCCATCCCAACTCAGTCAACTTTTTCTTTGACAAGCTGTCGACATACAGTCTTGCATTGTCTTGAAGCAGGTTGAAGTACGTGGTAGGATGCGATTGCACTGGTTCAATTGCTCACATTAGTTGTTCGCTTAAATCTTTGAGTCTTTGCACGGTTAATGTTTTCGAAGGCGTCTCTACAATGCGCCTGAAGTCGTACTCGTAAAACAGCAAATTGTGATAAAGGCTTTTTGAGCGGCCATGATGCCGCAAAAGGGGCAAATTTGCTACCAAAAGAAAACTCAGAAAATTCTGCACAAGCCGTATTGATTTGTTACCTAAGAGGTAGTAGAAATGTGTTCAGGCTGAGGCGCATACTTTGAATAGTGTTGTCAAACAATTTTGATTACTTGTGATTAATGAATTTGGTGTTCATTGTTCTAGTGTCAATACTTATGAGAGGACCTGTAAAAAGGTCGTTAATCACCCCAGACCATAGTTTTTATTTTCATATGATACCTTCCGTTTTTCAGAGGAGAGTTTTCAGTGGCTCTATCGTTTCCCAAGCCGAAAGGATAACCAGTGAACTCTATTGGCTACTAAGACTTACATGATGGTTGGCAAGTTTTTTCTTATCGAAAACATGACTCGACTGCTTCGTACGGTTTGGGATCTAATGAGTACCAGATTGTACTCACTCATCATTCTTCAAATGGTACTGTACGCTACCGTTTTCCCTCACTATCTTGTTTTTTCGAGCTCTTCTCCTGAATGTTATCGTACATTTAGTGTGCTGTCTCGTCGTAATTGAATAAAATCACATCCTTCTTAGCAGCTCTCAAAAACAATGTTGTTGTTTGGCCAGTCAAGAATCTTCTTGAACCAGAGCTTTCTGTATGTTATTATGTTTTAGATGGGAATAACTCAATTGATTGAAGTTATTTATTTTAGGCCTGAGCTCTTAATGGCGCATATTCCATGTGGGCGTCAGCTGTGATCGAGGGCACCCCAGGTTTTTTACTTGAAATTTGGCGCAACGACAACATAATAAAAACTTTCACAGGTTTTCCGTTAAGGTATATCTTGCTTCTTTGCTATATGCTTCTATTACTTGAATGAAGTGTGGTTGTCCTGGTTTGAATCGACAGCACCTTTACGTATTAGTAAGCTGAAGCACTAGGGAATCTTATGTTCGTGAGGTGCGTGTGGCTCATTGATTAGAGGTGCCGTGCGGCGCAAGCGTAGTCGATTCTTTGAATCCACGCTCAAGGCTCACCAAGCCTTGCATCTCTCCGGAGTCGGTGATTTGATACATTTGTGTGAGAGGATGGTAGCACTGATTTGTTACATCGGCACGCCACCTCGAGTCATCGTAGAGGCCAGATATGCGTTCAATCACCTCGGATGATGCTTGATGATATCGAATACATGGCGCCTCTCTCAGGGATTGATCAACATCGAAAACTTTATCCTCTCATCCTGTCAGGTTGAAGTGCCACGAACTACTCATCTGTACTTTATGGCACTTGAAATGTGATGTGCCAACCCGAAAACCTTTTTTTTTGTATCTGAGCAGAGTTTTCGAAAGAATTGTTTGTTTTTTCTTTGGACAGTTCTTTGCTTGATAGTAAGTCGTCCACCAATTTCGTGCTAACAGTCTTCAGTAAATATGGTAAAACTTGTAAAAACTTGTAAAACATTTCATTTATACACAATTTTAACACTTTCTATCTTCCACCTTCACAGTTTTTTTCACTGTACAGATCCCACTATTTCTCGCAATCTATCGTTTTTTCTTCGTCTTTCTGAACGACCTAGAGTAGCAGTTGAGTACGTCTAATTGCAATTCTGAGCATAGCCTGGCTGGGGTGTTCCCTAAGGTGTTCGCCGATGACCGCCGGAAAGTGTCAGAAGGTGGAGTCCGGCTCCACGCGCACCGCGACGACATTGAAAAACACTCGGCTATGGCGCCTTCGCAACTGTATCAAGGACAAGCTTTTTCGGCGTTTGGATAGCACAGCCGGCCACATTTTCTCTAATACTGAAGCGAAAGTATTTGTGTACTTCAGTTTCACACAAAAATTCGCAGCCGATAGTTTAGTCTGTTCATCGAAACTTAAATCGGCAGCATATACACTTTTATTGAAGGAGGCACACATTTCTTCCTTCTACAGCCACGAAAATTTAATTCACCAAGTTAAAGGAGCGTTTTTTCTGTTCAAACTCTTATTTCGGCCATTGTACAGAGGGATTTTGGTAAAAAAAAAATAATAGAGCCGCAATATTCTCGTACAATCTGTCTATCCACGCCATCTGGAATTCAAACAAAATCCTGGCTAATCGTATGTACGATGGAGCAAAGTATCTTGCTTAAATTCGTCAAAACTCTGACTCTTAGCTCATTGTAGTAGTACGCAGTTCCGATAGGTAGAGGTAGTCCTACATGACAGCTAATGAAAATTAGACGTTGGAATGTATGAGTAAATGAGGTGTAAATCCTTTTGCTACTACGTGTATTATGTGTGACACACCCGATTGTCGTACCACATCTCGGCTTAGCTCTTTCAGGACAGTGGATCCACCTCTTCTGCATCCCTAATCTCCAGCGTGGCAACGATATGCTCACATTCTCTGCAATCTCTGATTCCCAGAGTGGGAACGCACTGAATGCTTTATTGTATTATTTTGATTGCATTGTTGTTGTTATTTATCTATGTTGCGTTGTAGTATATATGTTGTTATAAGCTGGAAAATAACAACAATAATACATTTTAATTAAACAACAATAAATTTAATGCACTCTCACGCTGAGGGTTAGAAATGTGGAGAATGTGGAGCATACCTTCCAGCGTTGCAACGGGGGGGGGGGGGGGGGTTTGAGATACAGGGAGGTGGGCCCACGATCACGAAAGGATTAATAGGGATTACTGTAATGAATTCACGCTCCATTACAAATCTGGTACTTATTCAGCTGTTTTGTTCCTAATCTATTTGTTTGATTATTCTTACGGCATCTACGATTAGCAGCTCTACAATACGCTACAAAGGATTTATCTTTATCAGAAGCATACTATCCCAAACAGCTCGCAACTTTATGCACAAATAGTCACGGAAAAGAATATGCGATGTAGAATAGCATCGTGAGACATGGATTTTTCTTTCGACAGACATTCATACTTTGCAAACAATTGATTGTTGAATTGTGTGGTGGAGGTCTAGTGGTCTTTGCTGTGTGGTCCCTGGACTTGTCTCAGGCAGTGACCCAATCGACATCTTAATATGGTTAGATTGTCCTCAGCGGCGCACTGACCTTTGTGCTGCTCGCGTCGAACTCCCGCGTTGCGACGACTTTTGCCCTTTGAAGTGGCTGGTTGCACTTCCAAGTTGCTACGGGCTGAACTTTGGTCTGTGTGAGCGTGTCTTCTGCCAACTTGTCTCTTGTAACCGACAAGAGCACAAAGTTCAAATCCTTTATATGGGTTATACAAAACAATGTGGTGAAACCGAACAATGAAGTGGTACCACCAAACAACCTATAATATACATACATTACTGTAATGATAACATCAGAATAATATATGTACTTTTGCGACATATCGTTATGTGAACATATGTCTGTGAATGTGATGTTTCGTCTTGTGATGACAATGTTGATAAGTGAATGTGACTGATGAGATGTATCGTCGTGTTACGATACCATGAATGTTGTTATTAACGGAGCATGACTAAGCGGCGGAGCCCGTTTGGGATTGCTATGTTCGCCCCAAGTAGAACACCGGCGGCGGGATTCAGTGGGTGAGTATATAGTGTTAGCAGTGGGGCCGCTACTGATTATAGATGGGCAGAATTTCTTAACCGCGGTGGTGGACCGAGCATATCCTAAGTGAGTTTGCTCCGCCACGTTAGTGATATGTTCCGCTCACAATTCTATTGAGTTCATCTGACAGTTGTTTGAACTCAACATTATGATAGCAATTAGTTATATGTTAACGAGACTATGTGGAGAGAGCAATAATGAGTCGAAAATGAGCTGAGGTGAGGTGGTCCGGGTGAGGTCAGACGACCGTCCGGATGATGCCCGTCGATCAAACTGCCTGTTGAGGTTGGTGGCAGCTCGGTGCCGCCCTCGCCTCTTGGACCATTTTCTGTCGAAGGTCCTCCAACCTCTGCGGTACCACTTGCTCTCTAAGGTCGTGGACCATCTGCGTTACCTGAAATATCATGTAATTCCCGAAAAGATAGCGAAACTCCGTTGGGAGGTTTGCTATAAATTCCTATTGGGAAACAGTGGCATTGTCTCTATCACCGATGGCCTTATTGAAGTCTCCTCAGTCAAATGCTTACCTTTACTGACCAAAAACCCCTTTTGTGACGATAGAAATCTGAATTTGATTACGAAAGTACCATTGTGATGTTAATGCGGCTCGCCTGTACGTCGACCTTGCGCCGTGTGCCAGATGAAAAATTAGCGCCGAACCGACGGGATCAACCTGATGAGGACCAGAGGACACAGAAAGCGTGTCTGGCCTCAGTCCCTGGTCCCGCCTTCACCTAATCACGTTGTTCTTTCATTGATGATTGTGATAGTGATTGGGATGATAGGGCTGGGCTAATCTGTAACAAATGATACAATGCTTCTGAAACGATCCTCAAATGCGTACTTGCACTTGGGGACGAACATCTTCATGTTCCTATCCATATCAAATCAATTTCAACTGAACTTTGGCGCGAATAATCAATTTATGTTTGTTTTGATTGTTCACCTTCTACAGAGTTAATATATAGATTCGAAAATTTTTACTTTTTGATTCCTTCCAAACGGTTTACCGCCTCATCGTGGCTGGGAGGTGCTTCTGGGGTCCGATTGTGAAGTAAAACGGAGATCCATGACATTGACTGTTATTGTAAAACCTCGAAATAAACATTCAATCCAACTTCTAGGATTGTTTAAAGCCACACCCGAGGTTGGTATGCCAAGATCATACACCGGTGTTTCGAAGGTCTCGCCTTCTTCGTCAGTGACCCACGCTTCACATTAATCCCTGCATTGTAGCAAGGAGGGAGGCGTATGTGGTGACGGCCCAGTGTACAATGACACTGTGTCGTCATCACTTCTCAGTCGATGGATCTTGGCTGGTAGAAGAGAATTAATCCAAGGCATCGACTGTTTCTGAAAACCTTGCCATAAAGATTCAATCTAGATCTTAAAAATGTTTAAAGCCTTACCCAAGGTTGGTGCGCCAGGATCATACACCGCTGTTTTGTTTTAGAGGTCTCGCCCTCCTTGTCAGTGACCACGTCGCACACAGTGCCGTCACCACATACGCCTCACTCCTTGCTACAATGTAGGGCACAGTGTGTGACGTGGTCACTGACGAGGAGGGCGGCTTTTAACATTTTTGGGAATTAGACTAAATGTTTATTGCGAGGTTTTTAGAAACAGCAAAAATAAAAAGTAAAAAGATGCCATGGATTGATTCTGTTCTACCAGACGAGATCCATCGACTAAGAAGTGATGATGGCACAGTGTCATTGTACACTGTGCCTTCACCACATACGTCTCCCTCCTTGCTACAATGCAGGCTTAATGTGGGGCGTGGATTACTGACGAGGAGGGCGAGACCTCCGAAACATCGACGTATAACTCTGGCGTGCCAATCTCGGGTGACGCTTTGAACATTCTTAAGAGTTAGGTGACACGGAGATTTCAACTCCCTAGCAAGGCCACCTAAGCTAAAAAGTAGTCCGACGCTTGCACTTGGAAGGCCCAGCTAAGAGTGAACTGTACTAGAAATGACCCCGCCTGGTAGTTATTAGTTGCAAGTGGCAATATCCCTCTGAGCCACAAGCCGGCGACTGCTCCAATGTGGTGAAGACCTGAGTAAGTCACGACTAGGCTCAGTTGGGCCTACAGGGAACAAGACAGATAACCCAGCATCGTATTTTCGATGCTGGGGCTCATGATGAAGACGGGCCCTTCAAGTATCAAGTAGCTTATCTATTATGCTAAGTCTATTCATTAATACTAACAAGCTACTTCATGAAACATATTCTAATTATAAGACTTGTGTCGGCAATTGAACCATCTTTGCTTTGCTGACGATATCGTCCTCATAACACCAATTATTAGCCAAGCGGAACGATTGTTGACCGATTTCGACAGCGCCTGTGAAAAGGTTGGCCTTCAGCTAGGTCTAATGGAAACGGTGTTCATGAGGAACGGATGGGCTTTGTATGCCCCATTCACGCTCAACGGAACGAAAATCTTCGAATGCTTCAAATACGTCTATTACGTCATGAAATCAACATAATGAACGACATAGTTCCAAAGTTAAGCAGGAGTAAGTGAGCTGTTTGGGGAAAGTTTAAGTGCATCGAAGATGTAGTGAAGAGGATCACGAACTTTCGACTCAGTGCCCACCTCTTCGACTCGACGATTATACTGCCTAAAAAGTGTAGCCGAAACTGCTCCCTACGTAAACAGGATAATAGATTACTTGGCGTTATTGAACGCGCAGTCAAAAGATCAATGCTAGGAGTATCCCGTTTCTCGCAGTTGAGAGAAAGGATTCGAAGTCCCGACTCACGTCAACGATTGAAGATCAGAGACGCCGTTGCACACGCCAGGATATCGAAAATAAGTTGGGCCGAACACGTGGTGCGCTTCAACGGCAACCGATGGACGAGAACCGTTACCGACTGGATTCCTCGCGACATCAAGCGCTCTACAGGGAAACCACCGACCCGTTGGTCCGATTTCTTCACGAAAGGTGTAGAAAAAAATATGATGCTCAGCGAATCCATAGAGCGAGGAGGGACCCACTGGGCTACTCTTTCACGAGATAGGGCAAATGGAAGTGTAGCTGGTATTCGCTCGAATCACTCGACGATCAACGGGACCTTAGGTGATACAGATGAAGACTAGTTTTTTTTACACTACTTCACTAAACCGATGCCCACTGAACTTTGATGCAAGTAATCAGTCATCCTCAGACTTTTAAGTTGACAAGAGATCGATTCAAAAATTCCTAGAAGTATAGATGAAACTACAGATAGATCCGTAAATAGGAAATTCCTTCAAATGTTAAAAATTCGGGTTAGCAGCTACGCCCAGCTGCACAGAGAAATTAAAGTCTACTGCTCAGGAAATTATCAGAGCTGACGATTAGCTTAATTCCCGACCGCAGTCACGATCCAACTGGATAACGTACCACGGCCAGATGGGATTTAGTTGTTTTAAATTTGAACTCGGTCATGTTTCTGCCCTTAGTTGTAGGCAGGTCGTTCAAGGATTTCGTGTAAAGTATCTCTAGTCAGTTCATCCAAACTTATGAAAAAGAATTGAGATTTAGAAAGCCATTTCAGAAACGCAATGACGTAGAATGGTGTGCAAAAACTTTTTTGCGTCAGGTGGGGTTCGGATCCACACTTCATCCTGTCTGGGGGTGCTTGCTCAACCTTTGCATTAGCGTAGAAAAAAAGTGGTGCCAAAACAGGTATCGATAATGCAACGGAGCACGTGCCCATGGATAGGGTGAAGTGTGGGTCTGAATCCTACCTAACGCAAAAGTTTTTGCACACCACTCTACTTCATTGAGTATATATTAACATTATGCCATCTTTAAAGGTGGCCAAATAAAATGAATTCTGTTTGAGCATTCTAGAAATATAAGTGCATGTGGCGCAGTGGTTACAAGTGCTCTGCGCCACACACATAGTCAAAGGTTCGATCTCGCGTTCATGGCTCACCAAGTCATTCATTACTCCGGGATCGGCAAAGTGGTATTAAACTTGTCCGCAAGAATGAGCAGCTCTGACCCGATACAGCGGTAGGTTACCGCGATTCATTATGGACACCAGATAAGCATTCGATCACCTCAAACGTAGTTAGCTATTATAGACGAATGCTTGGCGTATTCCTCGGACATTGATCAACATAGAGAGCTTTATCCTGATCTCACTTCAGAAATGAAAGCTCTATAAATGGCGGAAATTTTCGAGCATTCAATTGATATATTCGGTCCTACTCTGCCTCACACAAAACCGAAAATAATCCTGTGTTTCAATTTTAAATCGTCGAATAGAATCTTGAAGCTTGTGGCCAAGTGGCTAGTGATACTCGGCACGACTTGACGCGAGATGGTGCCTTTCTCTCAACCCTTTCAGGCAATCATAATAAACGACCTACGGAGCGCCACAACCTGACCCTCGAGATTGCAAGGAAATTCGTTCAACCTTTATTATGCTACATATGTGAAGAAGATAAATCCCAAATCGGACGATTATCGCGTGGAGCTAGAAACGCTGAAACACGCATATCAAAGGAGAAACTCTGTAACGGGTCAAATAAAGGGATAAAGTGATGAAAGGAATTGAAACTAATAGCGTATGCACTTTTTCTTCAACAAAACGCATGTATCATCACTCTGCACCGATTTAGATTTGATTTTGGAGTCAAACAGACGTGATTGTGGAATTCGTAGTTTTCGTTAACACTTTGACGACCACCGTTGATGGGCAGGCAGCATCACGCCGTCGCTTGCGCGGCACTCGTTAGCCGGGGCATCTGTGCTTTTGTGCGAAACTGCCGTTGTGCCTGCGCTCTGTTGAAGCAAGCGCATTTATTCCATGCCGCCGTCTCGGTAGGTGACTGAGACCGTGGAAAAATTGAGAGCGACAACAAAGGCACAAGAAGTATGCCTTGGGTATGGGCAACCATTTACAGGAAGCTGTCGCTATCACTATCACTACCACCATCACTATCACCGCCACTATCACCATCACTATCATTACCACTAACACTATCACTATCAATGTCACTGTTGCTATCACTCCTACCATCACTATCACTATCACTATCATTATCGCTATCATTACCACCATCGCTGTCACTGCCATTATTATTATCACTATCATTAATATTGCAACAATCATTATCGAGTGGAAGTATTATTCTTTTAACCAGCTGCAAGTTCGACTGTTGGTCATTGTAATGTCTAGCACTGTGTAAGTGCCCTTAATAGACATTACAAACAGCTCAGCCCAGTGACAAATATTACCACTATCGTAATCATTAGCAATACCGAAAGCATAATTTTTATCACTATCATAGTCATTATCATTATGGTCATCATTTAGAGATGTAGTTTTGTCGTTGAACAAAAGAGATGTAGACGGAATATGAAAAATATAGATGTTCTCTTTGAACGAAATTCCTTTTTATTTAACTGCTTTATAGCGGTGTTATGATGTTACCATTAAATACCCATTGACGTAGAGCGATGTGCAAAAGTTTCGCGACAGACGGGACAGAACCCACACCTCACTCTTTCCAGAAATGCGTGCTCTATCCGTTACACTACTGACGCCCATTTTACACATCGGATGTTCACTTCAATAAGAATTTTTCCGTAGAAACATTCTTATTAAAATTACATCATTTTATGATGAAAATGCTCTCTCAAAACCACCTGAGTTCGCCTCCTCTCATCCATCATGCTGCCTGGAGACTCGCCGCCTTTCTCACGAGGATCGACCTGCCGTTGCACTAACCAAGGAGATTTGACATCGCGCGGTGCAGGACGAAACTTCTTCATGGTTCTGCGAGTTTTAAGGTTGATTCTATGTGATTGTAATTTCTTTAGTACTGTTTGATTCAGATGAAAAACGAATTTACTGACTTTGTTAGTTAACTTCATAATTATATGTTAGTGTGATATCACGTCACGGACTTCGGTTTCGTGGTAACCAACCTCGCCTACCTGTAGGGGTAAGATACGAGTCCAACTTCCGTCTGAGATGGATATGTGGAAAATGAGAATCTGAAGCACCCAGCTTCATTCAATCCCTAAACAATGCGTTATGTGTTTTACATAATTGAATATTGTTAATGTAAGTGGGCACATATTTGACACAGCGAGTTGCGATGGGGTTTATTCAAGCTCAGTAATATTAGCATTTGAGCTGTGCTGCTGCTGACTTGTCTATTTCAAAAAGACTGAGGTTTTGGTGGTCTCATAATGCAAAATCGAACCATTGGTTGTTGCAAAGTGTATTGTAGAGCACCTTTGACCAATATATAGGTTTTTGATGCGATTTTCAGACAGCTCTGGCAAATACAAGATGAATGAACCGTAGTTCAAGCTTAACATTGTAGCCGAAAACCACGCTCACTGGCGATTTTTGTGAGGCCGACATAAGAATAATCAGAGAACAACCTGTATAATATGTTCAAACAAAAGAAGATCTCAACCGTTTCCTTCAAATTCAATTTTAAATAGAACGTACAGGCATACTACAATGATCTCGTTGTGCTTTAAGCCTTTTTTAAGAATTAGCCGACTACTTAAAGGACACAATGATCAGTCGGTCCCCCGAACTGTGAATACGAGTTTGTGGAAGTGCATTTACACGAACACAAAAGGTACAAACCTCTCAGTCGACTATTTCGCAACCTCGCTCAGCACCTCAATAATCTGATGATATATTTATATGATGTGGGAGGTTTTAGGAAATTTCACTCACCCAACTTATTCTCCCCATTGCATCGTCGGATTACCACTTAAAATTATTAAATTCAATATGCAAATTAGCAAATTTCGAAAAAATAGCGTTTTTCGCGTGAAAATTTCGTCATCTTCAAAGGCTGTGAGAACCATCATATAAAATATTTTTTACATGGAAACACAGAGATAAATAGCGTTTTTAACGTACTTCCAAACGAAAGGTATTTGCATATTTTTGTTTTTACTATTATTACAGTAAAAAAAAAGCGGCGGAGTCATATTTGTGCACTTGATATCAAACCTCAAAGGCTTAAAACAGCCTCCCAGATTATAGCGAAGTTCCAGTACGAGGTCTTGAAAACCGACTGAAGAGCAATAAGCTGTTATATCTATCAGTGACGTCGTTTCTAGAGCCTACCAGAATAGAGTTGAACTCCGTCCGTTTGAAGGGATTGCTGTTTTGTTTATAATCCATTTACCTATTGTTTGTATCCTTCTAAATCGACATCCGAAATAGACTCCCCGTCCAAGCATGCATGAATAGGATTAGTGAGGACATATGGGATGGATTTGTGATTTCGCATTCAACTGGGGCATGATTAGTTATTGGTCTCCTGATTACACCGTTATTCTATAATATGTTCACTGAAAATCCACTTTGCATCATGCAATGAGTCATGTAGCCATTTGACTGGTTAAGCTTTTGTTATCCGTGGAAAACGATGACTGATGGAAATTGAAGAAACGGGTTTGTATAAGCGTTTATCTGGCTGGTGTTAGATAATTATGGTTGCCACAAGCCAAAATTCAAGTAACTACTACGAACTGCATCCCAGTTCATCAAGCCTTTTTTCGATTTCACGTGCACCTTACAACTCCGTGCTATCGATCAGTATTAGGAGATTTTCTTAAGCTATATAAATAATTAACAGTTAAATTTTCAGTCTTATGACGATATTGCTGCCAACGTACGCGGATGGTTTCGACAAGGCGATTTTTCTTGCTGATATTAGGTTGAAACGAAAATTTTCATCGTTTCGATAGGGATGTCGCTTTTTTTTGCATGGATCATGTGTGATTTTTATATCATTCAAAAGATCTACTTTGTGCGCATCTATTGATATATAATTGTCTATATCTGCTGTTGAATGATATTTTGGTGGGAGCAAAAACGTATGTTGGTGCTTCACGACTACAAATCTGGTTCAAATGCTGATGATGATGCTTGCCGAATCAACAAAGCTTGGGGTGGCCGCACGGTTGAAGAATCAGCAGTCCGCGAGCGATATTGTCAGTATAACGATCTATTAAACAGTCGAGAGTGAGGGTCACCACCTGCATCACTTGCCGTCCCGCTGATCGTTGAGTGACTCGAGCAGGCACCAGCAACTCTTCCATTTTTCCTTATCGCGCGCAAGAGTAGTACAGTGGGTCCTCCTCACTCTAGAGATTCGTTGAGCATCATATCTTTCTTTAATCTTTTCATGAAGAAATCGGGCTCGATTATCGATCGTTGACGTAGGTCGGAGCTTCGGATCCTTCCTCTAATTTTCGAGTTGCGGGATACTCCTATCATCGAGCTTTTGACTGTACATTCAATCACGCCAAGTGATCTTTCATCCTGCTCACGTAGCGACCAGGTTTCTGCTGCCTGAATACGGTAAAGCAGAATTAATCGTCGAGTCAAAAAGGTGGGCACGGAGTCGGATGTTCTTTGTCCTTTTCACTACATCCTTGATGCTTTTCAAACGTTCCCCATCCGCTCGTCTCCCCGATCACTGGAGCTGGTGTCGTTTATCATATTAATTTTGAGTCATAGATAGACGTAACTGGAGCATTTGGAGATGTTTGTTTTACTGAATATGAATGGGGCAATAAAAATTCATCCGTTTCTCATGAAAATCGTTTTCATTATATTTAGCTGGAGGCCAATCTTTCCGCAGGCGCTGTCGAAATCGGTCGACATCCGTTGCGCTTGGTTGATGCTTGGTGTTATGAGACGATATCATCAGTCAAGCGAAGTTGGTTTAATAGTCGACCGTCGATTTTCGCACCCACATCGTCCCATTCTAATGTTCGCGTGATGTTTTGCAGGGTGGCAGTGAATAATTTTGGCAAAAATGTATGGCCTTGTCGAGCTCTCTTCTTATGCTCATAGTAATGTTGTTGTAGAATGACGATATTTTGGTCGTGAAATCTTTATATAGCCCACGAAGAATTACTATGTACCGAGTGGGGACATCCTGGTTAGGCAGAGATTTTACAACGCTTCTGTTTCCACTAAATCAAATGCTTTCTTTAAATCGATGAAGGTGAGAGAGAGAGAGAAAGAGAGTGGTAGTTTGTGCTCTCGTAAGCCTTCAATGAGTGTTGTGATCGTTTGGGTGTGATATACGCTACTAAATCCTCCTCGAAACCCTCCTTGTTCGCATGGCTGTCCTTCGTCCAGTGTTCTTTCGATCTTTCTCAGGGTGACTCCAGTGAAGAGTTTATAGACAACGGACAGCAAGCAGTTTGGACGATAATTGCCTATGTCGTGAAGGTTTCCCTTTTCGAACAACAGCACGGTCTTGATGGTTTTCCATTGATGGGAACTATGCATTGTGAGAGGTAGCGAGTCACGAGCCGAGCCACGGTGTTGATGAGAGCTGGACGTCAAGACCAGGTGTTCTTCTATTCTTCACCGACGGTGAAGCATGTCGGATTTCGGAAGGAAGGGCTCGTGGAACGACAGACTCGCTCTCTTTCATGACGGTAAGATGACATGGCTAGCGAAGAGAACCACGTAGTAGTAATGCATGATGTTCTCAATTGCCCTTCTGGAAGATGTAAATGTCCATCAGAGCGTCGGAATGCAATCGTTTTGGTCCTATAGTTGCTCAAGCTCCGCTGGAACAACGCGACATTGGTCAGGCAGAACCTGCTACTAAGATGTGGTCTGTTTCGTTATAATACTCTCCATTAGGAAACTGCTACGTTCACCGTTTAGAGTGAGGCTTTTGAATCTGTGAGTTACCATGGATCGCTTGGGTCGTCATGATGAATTTAGACAGTCTTTCATTTTGTTCATTCCCTTCTAGTCCGTGGGTCTCAAGGTGACGTTCTCCAGACGTTTATCTAGGTCTAACTTTCGCGTTAAAATCTCCGGCAATGACAAGAATGTACGGCTTTTCCAAAGAATACTTCGAGATTCGTATAGAACGCTTCGACTTCGTCTTCACCATAGCTGTTGGTGCGTAAGCAACGAAGGTGATCGAAGCCGAGATTGATCCACATCGTTTCAACCGTAATCGTCCGATGCGGATTGTTCAAATAAGTGATGTTCAAGATCAATTGCGGTTTGACGAGGGCGCCAACTCCGCCGACACCTCTGCGATCGCATGTTCCAAGAAACACGTCTTCTCCGGTGTCATGAATAGCGTGAAAAGGATGGCGCCTTTTTTGTCTCACCCAGGCCAATGACGTCTTACCTTACCCTTGCTTGATCCATAGATCTTCTACAACGGATTCATGAGCAGGTGTCCGTACTTTATAGGTAACGATCGTCATTTCAGTCCGTTTCTATTTTGGCAGCATAGTTTGGCACTGAGGTTTAGCAACATCTCCGTACTCGTCCTAACCGGAGCTGCCCTACCGGGGACTCTACCGGAGTCAGGGGAGTGAGGCTCATATCCATTGCTGTTTTTAACATATTGATGCCCTACTATAGCGTGTTGGGCTCTAAACGTGGGGGTTGGGTACTGACGAGTGATTGCCAATCTTTCTCAGAGGGAAAAAAGAACTTGTTTCTCGAAGGCAACTCCTACCGCCTCCCATGTACTTCTCAGCCTCTTGATTGCAGGCTTCTTGCTGACTCAACTCGTAAAAATTGAGTTTTATCAAATCGGCGCGGTAGAAGTAGGGAGCACTTCCGTACACAGTTCCATTGGGTTCGCGTTTAGTTTCCCTATCCACCATCTGGGGACGCGCCACGTGCCCTCACGATTAGCTGAGCGATATCCCTCAAAGAGGTAGATCTGTGGAAAGGGTCATAGTGATGAGAAATACCTTCCATCAGCTGACAATTCAGGATGGTTACGGCAAACGTAAAGAGCCGACAACGCTGCACTCTTAGACAAAAGAGGAAGCTAAAGTAGGGATTTCTTTTTTCAATATGCTCTTACAAATTTCCCCTCCCCGCCTTAGGAGACATTTGTCCACAACCTCGAACATTCGTTATTTACGAACTCATTTTTCTGAAAGAGATTGGTGGCTCGGAGGGCTGAGTGAGCTGGAAGTATATTTAACGGATCAGAAATCTAACAGAAGTCGATTTATGAATACTAACTTTCAGATTTTTTCTTTTTAATAAATTGTAGCACAAAGCTGTTAATAAGAACTTTATTCGACTAACATTTCGACGCTTTCTTTATTGAAAGTCGATGCAAATCGGTCGTCCACTGCCGTTCGTTCTTGTTGTGGATTTCCGCCTTTATTTCGTTCGAGTGGAATCTTCTCCGAGAATAGATTGCTCGATGATAACAAATCGCTTTCAACGAAAGATTAGCAAATTGGAATACTACACTTCAGCTGTATGTGTGGATCTCGCAAAGTGAGGTTCTCCATTCAAGCGGTGCTCTATCGAGGAAGGTTTTTTGAACCAGACGAAGGCGAAAATCCACAATGAGGACGAACAACAGTAGACCATCCAGGTGAAACATCGGCTCTAGAAAAAGTAAACGTCCGCCAAATGATTATTTCATTCAAAACATCGCGCTACGGTCTTGATAAATAAAGAACATATGGTTGAGTGTCATAGCTAGTTTCAGTAAAGTCGGTTTCCAACACACTGTTTTCTAACTTCTCGCAAAAGAAACATTTCGGGCCTCTGAGGGGTTCAGGGGGAACACTTGTAGACTTGAATTGCCGCTATGCACATAAAAACTGCAAGCATAAGATTAGGCGTCCAAGTTGCTTACAAAAATGTTGGACATCAAGCAATGTCCTATGGGTACTTGCCACGGAATGACACACGGCTGGAACAAAAATAGCCATCGAAATCATTTGCGAGCTGTTGAACTTAAGGAGTCAGTCACACAAAAATTATTGCGTGTGCTTTACTAACAAAGAGGCGACTTACCCAACCACCAAAATTTAAAAGGAGGATAGTAAATCTAAAGCTTAGTAAGTGAAGTGGTAGAAAATAGTTACCGTAAGCACAGCAGATTATTCCTTTCTCATCAAAGGCCAAATTCTTTGATCCCATATGCGCTTCTACTCTGAATCCGCTGATCAAGTAAAATGGCAGGCCAGGATTTCAGGGATTCAACTGTCGAGAGGCCACTGAACTGTTAGTTGTGATTAGAGTTCTTGACTTGAAAAACAATGTGAATCACAGATTTCACTGGGAAAGTGATATGTCGAACATTGGGAAATAAAGTGATGAGACGGTAAAATTCTTTTTTGATTCTTAAAAAGATTTTCTAGAGGCCGTAACTATTTTTTATAGACTTCAGAGTATAGTTGTCCAAATTTCTCAATTGGCGAGGCTTCATTAGGCATCGTGAATGCTTTTTCCAACTTCTGCTGGCTCGGTCATAGCGGTAGCTTCTCCTCCTCTCTGCTGAGGATCTTCTAATATCACTTCTCTGCAACGTTTTGCAAGTTCAGTCAATCAGCGCCTGCCTGTGGCACGTGTTATCTCACATTGGCGTATGTATCAATTCAATTGCTTCTGGATAAAAATATCTCTTGGCTACATCTTGACACTATGTCCTCGTAGAGCAAACGCAAAGATATTGCTGAGCATCGTATTCTTCCTCGATATTGTCAATAACAGACTTTGTCAAGGGCGGACTAAAGACTTGAATAGCATTTCAAAAATCTAGCGGCTCCCTCTTCTTATCTCAGAAAATAGGAACTTCGCGGAGAAGACAATAACCTGCATTCGTATGGAATTTTAGATCTACAGTGACATTAGATAGGCAAAACTCGTGATATTAACTATGACGTCGTCCATTATGTTATGGTACTCTCCATTAGAAGATCCAACGTTTACCTCAAGATTAGGGCTTCTAAGATTGCAATTTACCATGGACTATTATAGTCGTCATGAATACAATCAGACGGCCGCTGAATTTCCACTCTTGATTTCAAATCGTAAGTACCAGTTTTACTTTACGCTACTTGGACTTCGCCTGAATACGATCTTTACATTTATATATCTAATGATGACCGAGAGAAGTGTTTGGTTTCTTGCGACTTTTTATACCCATCGTATGGTCTGCTTATCTCTGCACGTGAGAACTTTATACTTGCAGGTAACAGCCAGTGTTGCCTGAACGGACGAAGTGGAATTTATTCAATGCAGGTAATCCATAACAGCCTTCCAGAACACTATGTGAACACTGGAATATGAAAATAGGGGAGTACAAGTCGACGATTAATCACACCATATTCGTTTTGCTGATAACGTCGTTCCTATAACACCAAGCATTAGCCATGCAGAACGATGGCTAGGCGACTGACAATGCTTGCATGAAGATTGGTCACAGATAAATTTTACGAATACGGTGTTCATAAGGAGCAATTTTTTCAATGCTCTTTATGAACATCGCCCAACACTCACGTATAACAATGCATACCTTCGAATGCCCATAACGTCTATCTAGCTCGGGAAGTCATCATGATGAACGCCTTAATGGCCTGGTAGCGTTGGCGATCGAGTGCATAGACGATCTAGTGAAGAGAATAAAAAACATCTGACTTTTTAACAACATTTGTAAGTCAACGATTATCCTTGCAACATCCATTGGAAGAACCTGGTCGCTACGTGAGCAGGATGAAGGATCATAAAGCGGTACCGAACATGCGTCGGATATAATGATGTTAAGAGTAACACATCCCATACATTGGAAAATATTCGAATCCTGATCTGCGCCATTGATAGAGAGCACTATGCTGTGGCCAGGCTGTAGAAAATCATGTTAGGCAAACTTGTAATGCGTTTTTAAGATGTCCAATTAACGAGGGCCCTTAACAACCCCAATCCTCAGAATATCAAAAGCACAACAGCAGCACCATCAGATTTGGTTTGATGTTTTCACAAAAAGATCTAGAACAAAGATATTATCCCTTCAGAAGCCAAGGGAAACGCACTGGATCACTCCTTCACGCAATAGGAAAGAATGCAAGGTTTATCGGCGCTCGCTCGAGTCTTTCTACAATCAGCCGGGCGATAGGTAATGGTGATGGCATTCCACTTTAAATGACGTTGTGAAACAATTACGCTCATATCATCTTCGATGAAATATTTATGAAGTAACGGTCTATATACCTAAGAGTTGAGTGGTGAGCAAAAATGCGGCCTCAGGCATGAATCGAACCCGCGTTTCATCCTATTCGGGGACGCGTGCTCTAACCATTACACCACAGAGGCGCATTTGCCCGATCACTCATTCTTCAACATCTCAATCTTAGCTAATAGCCACCAACCTTTGACAGGTTTGGTCAGGTATGCGATTTCGCTTCTAATTGCTTCTTTTTCTTCTATTTTTCGTAATGATCTAATTTCGATGGAATGTTCCAGTACTCTGTTGATGGCGCAGAAAAAATAATGTAGCAGTGCTGCTCGCCGCTTAGTAATTCATCCACAGTAACACGGAACATCTTATTCAGCGTTTATTATTGCTCGTAAAAATAACGCGGCCTATAATTCTATAGCGCTGACGCTTCTTTCAATTTGTCATTCGTGAAATAGACGACACAGGATTTATTACGGTTATTTCCAGGTAAAAGCATTATAGCCAACGTTTTGAACATGAGTGGAATTTTCTTTTACACATTTGATCTAGCTTCACCGAAGAAAAGGTTTTTTCAGAACACTGTTTGATACGCTGGAGGTGCATTGTCGACGAAGAGCTATTGATAGTTCGAAGTCCGACCTACCATTATCTGCAAAGCGAATTCATGAATTATGGAACGAAAATTTTTGTTATCCATTATCGAAAATCTCAGTGACATTTAACAGATTTATCACTTGTAAGACATAGCAGTATTTGCTAGCGAGGGTTGGTTTTGGGGAAAATTTTCGCAATTGATGGTTTTTCTTATGACCAGTTAGAAGGTTCATAACATTATCATTGACTGAATACATTCGTAATGCGGTACACTATTCACACAGTTGTAAACGTTTCGGCGCGTCTCGCTTTATTCAGGTCCTGGGAAGATCAAAGTGATCTGCAAGCTACTCAGTCAAAAATTTCATAACTGCGGCAGAGAGACATAATAAAGTAATTTTGAATCGCATATTAGAAAGCTAAGTTTGTAACACGTATAGCTTATTTCTTTAAGCCTTCCCACTGATTATTGAGGGTCATCCGCCTAGAGTCTTGCATAGGTAACACCGTGTCTGACTTAGGATGGAAAGATTAGCCTGAAGCATGGCGCGACAACACGCGTGATTACGAGGCTTCTTTTTTGAGTATTCAAAATTTTGAGATTACTTCACAAGCCTAGATTACTGAATGAGTTGTACTGATGACCGTCTATTACTCAAAAATTCTCCAGATCTTTTTTCAGATGATTTTTTCAGAACATTTGAGAAAAGAGGTGAATCACTGAAAGTTTTTAAGGGTTACACAAACAAAGTAACACTTCACTGTACGAAGTGTATACTGGAAAATTTTGTATTGTCATCACATTGTGATGAAATTGGAGACGTTCCATAGATGTCCACCTTGATGAGTAACTTGGAAAGTTGAAAAAGTGACTAAGGAAGCATCAGCTCAATGTTAGTCACCCACATTCTGGAAAACGTCTCTTCCCAGTATCGATACATATGTATCATCATTCAGCAGCACTTTGCGCTTTGAAACAAGACTCTGTGCCTTCAAGCATTTCTTTCAACGACAATTATGACGCGGTTTCACTTTTGCTTCCTCATGCTGATAGAGTGTTAATGCCATATCAGTCGCTTGTCTCTTGATGCTTTAGTGAAATACTGCGCAAATTCTCGATATGTCTATCATTTTACCTATCCATCAACGAAGGAAACTTCAAAAGCGTATTAATTTTGAAAAACTGAGGAGTTTAGCAAAGTCTGCAAACACTATTCCTACTTCTCAAAATTTGTTGCCAATAACGTATGCACCGAACGTCGTACCCGTTTTTGTCGATGTAGAAAATCCTATATCTTTTGCACCATTTCTCTCGAAAAGGCACTTCTCAATTTGGCGTTTTGTTGATTTTGAGTGCTTCATTCTTGGGAACGTCTGGATTTTATGTCATGCAATCAGAAACGAGAGGATGGAACCGAATTTTAGTGGTATCACTTAAATTGACGTGTACACTAAATTTTTTCTCCACGTGGTGTCTTTTACACAGTTCATCGTTATTTTACATTTGGCATGTATTAACTTATTGAATGTTTCTTATGTGTATCATATTAATAGATCACATAACGTGTCTTAAAGATTCTGCATAGAATTAGGTGAGTCCGCAATCCATGCAGATCTTGAAGTAGTTGAAGAGGTACACACGCCGATGCTCACGCGAAGGTGCTGAGTGGCGAATCCTTTGCTGCCTTATGAAGGATCTGATGTGAAACATGTAAAATATGTTTTCAGTTGAGCCTACCCTATTTCCTTAGATTTTTAGGAAACAAAAATGAATATCCATTCACACGTGATAAAGCACTCAACAAGTCGCCTCAAGCTCTCGTTGTTAGCCACAATTTCGACGGTGTTGGGATGTGGTGTGATGCCTCCAGGGCAAGGTAATGAAAGTGCAGTTGTTCTCAAATAACAACTAGGTATATTTCCTCTATCTGCTCTTGTTTTCAGCGCTTTGTATAGGAACGAATTTTTTACTCCTTTTCAATGCTACAATGGTCCTTTTATGGCTCAAATTCGAGCATTCTTCGGTAAAAAACTCACCAAGCAGTGCACTCGAATGCTCATATATTCAACATGTCATATCTTTCGTTTCGAGTGTTTTCTTAAGACCACAGCTCAAATTTCAATATGCCTGATAATCATTATTTGAGCCACGCATGTCAGTGGTTTGTCAATGAGGGCTGACTTATAGAGCCCGATACACGTGTTTCGATCTTGCGATCTCGTCGGTCGGGCAGTTACCATTTCTCGTCTTTTGCTAATCTTTGTGGGTGCTCCAGTTCCCACACTAAGAGTTAGCGACGACGAACGCTTTATACTCTATGTCCAGTGAAAAACTCACCAAACACGGGGTGCTTTACGCTTGATTGCTCGTGGGATTGCATGGCATATTGATTGCAAGGCATATTGAATTTTGAGCTGTGGTCTCAAGAAAGCACTCAAAACGAAAGTTATGATATATTGAATATACTGTCCACGAACGATTGAGTGTGCAACACTCTGTGTTTGGCGAGTCTTTCACTGGACAGAGTGTAAAGAGTTCGTCGTAGCTAACTCTTAGTGTGGGGACTGGAGCACCCACAGATATTAGCAAAAGACGAGAAAGGGTAACTGCCCGACTGACGAGATCGCAAGATCGAAACACGTGTATCGGGCTCTATAAGTCAGCCCTGTTTGACAGACCACTGACATGCGTGGCTCAAAGGTGGCTGCAAGGTATACATAAGACTTACAAAAAGATAGCGTCTTCAACGCATTTTCAAATAAAATGTTCTCATTCATATTTTTACTATTATTACAGCAAAAAAAATCAAACTACGGAGTCGTATTTGTACACCTAATAGTTCATCACTGCTCCAAAGGTAATACGTTCATAGCTTCTCAGTGGATCTATTATGATTTTGAAATAATAATGATTCACTGAAAAAAGTACACACTATCGTTACAGGAAGTACAAGGACCTTCACAGTCACTGGCTTCACTTTGCCTGCTGCCATGGCTTACGCCGGGAAACCCGAAGTTTCAACGAAAGTACCTGCCATGGCAGCTAGCGAGGCGGGTGCTCGGGGATTTGTATCACGTCTTGTGATGCAAACAGTGAGTTTGAACTTCTATATTCTGAGTTTTTTATGAAGTTGGGCAAGGCGTAAGACGTTTAATACAATTTCTGGCAACATAGCTTCACAGAGTTTGGTTGAAGACGCTTTGATAGACTCTGCTAAGTAGTAAAAAGTTTCCTTTTAAGGTTTTTGATGTTCTCGAACAACGAGGTCGTAGCGCATTACTACCCGCTTCCGTAATTTCATCCATTTTGGATCAGCTCAATGTAACAATCAGCTATACACCAATGGTCTGCAATATGGCAAATAGCCCACAGGAGATGAGTGAGTGGTGCATATTGAACATATTGAAAAACCATTCGAAAGGTGGACAGAAGTATAATAGGCGCGAAATAATAACACAAGCGTCCTTTATCTTTAAAATGATAAATAGTACCAGAGAATCACTAAAAGCTGCTTTATAATTCAAGGGACATCATTGCGGCGAAAATTCAAGCCTTCCAATTTTTTTAAACGAGTTGCTTCACATTTCTCTTCTATTGCTGATGCATTATTCAGTGTGTCAGGGTATGGTTCGAAGAGTTTTGAAAATTGAGGGAATATCAGTGCGCGAAAAAGTTGAAATCTTTTCAGGTTACCACTGGAATGAAAGAACGTGTTTTTCTAAAAATCATAGTTTCTTGCAGTCAACACTAATATGATGCCGACTTGCGTCGTCGTCGACAACACAGTGACGGCAATTTGCTCTACAAATCAAGCGAAAAAGTGCTCAGAGGTAGACGGGGCAGTGAAAATAACTCCTATACCTCCCACAGCTTTGACAATTGGAGGAACTCTCTCGGTTTTAATTGAGTTCTTTTTCTGCAGCTTCGTTTCGTAAAAAAATTTTTCTGATTAGACAACAAACATCATAATGGCAAATTGGCCAAGAGCGATGTGGCAAAGTGTGGTGAATCAAGCGGTGCGAATGTTGGCATTGGGACCGTTTAGATCAAACTTTTTCTCGGCATCAGCCGTTATCGGCGGAAACTGAGTGGACTGTGATGTGTTTGAGTCAAACTTCTTCCCTAATCGATATTCATTGTAGCGTCAAAGAATAAATAAAATGGTAAATCACAATGGTGTTGGTGAGTCAGATTGTTGCAATAAACTTCACTGAAGTGCGCAATGAAGTAGATTTATGTTCGCGCATTTTCAGAAGTAACTGCGAAAGTTGTTAATAAAAATAAAACCCGATAACTTTTCTTTGTTCTACATCAGTAAAACTTCCAGGCAGATCCATTTTTGCAGTAACGCAATATATGTGCTCGATACACCATAATGCTCGACTGTGGTCACTGCAATGCTGAGGATTTTGTCACTCGATATGCACTGATTTGAATAATTCATCGTCGATTCCTTTTGAAGATATATCCCTCTGCAAGGGATTGACTGAGGACCGCCCTACTGAAGGGCCTAGAATGGCGAAACAGCTGTTTAGTGCTGATTAAGTGCCTTGCCAGTCCTTGTGAAAGGCAAGAACATGTTGTCATATCACTAAAATACGACAATTGGACAAGTTGCGCAAATATGTGAAAATGCAACTCCAAAGGCAACTTGAAAGCCATTCTAAGCTCTGGATAATCTTGAAAGTGGACGCCTAAAAGAACTTGCACAGTTGGTATACACGACATGAAATTTACAATACCACAATCTAAATATGCATGCCGTTGACGGTATGTTTAAAATATGTATACAGATCAACGAATAACTTAGAGTGCTTTCATAGCAGAGAAGTTGCAGTCCAGCAGAACCTTGTATCCACTAAACAAATAATTGGATATAAGTTGAGAACAACTGACGCAGCATGAAAACATTTAGTTCATGATTCACTACAAAAAAAGTAACTACACTCCTCATTGAACAGATGCAACGGTCGGTGACCAATTAGAAAGCAATAAGCTCACAATACCTGTATCCATGTTCTTAGACAACAGTGCGAATTATTGCTTGGAGGAGGTTCTGATACCTAAACTATGGAAGATGAAGTTTCTAAGAGTATATGGGATAAAGCGATTCAAATATTAGCTTTCTATCTTGCCTCAGAGTGCAATTTTGTTCTCTCTTCACGTCCGTGGTAACCATCCTGTACTGTCACTTAATGAAAGGTATTTCTCATCACTGCAACCTTTACTCCGAATGTTCATATAGACTTGCTCAAATGCAATAATAATGTGACAACCTGAATAACATGTTTTGAAAATCAAAGGAGATGTGGTGTGGGAATTATACAGTGCTAGAAACGTGTTTTGCCATCACAGGCTCATGTCACCTCATTGTTTTCCCAACTTTAGTTAAATGTATGGATGTCCTGACTATCTATCAGTGACGTTCGTCTGTACCTCAGGCCGTAGGTAATAATGAACTAGGCTAAGTCACTGCTACTCTTATCACCATTCGAATGCGGTCATGCTCCTGATCATATCTGAAATAGTCTCTATTCATCGAAGCGCACTATTTAATGTGTCCATGTGATATGTAATCATTGTATAATAGTTTCGTTAATTTCTACACCATTAATAACTGTCTTCGCTATTTTCCGCTGTATTAATAATGTTGCTTTGTATATGTAAAGGCTTAATTACCCAGCTTTGGAATGTCTGCGAGGTGGAACATTTCAAATGGCCGCAAAAGACCACAGAATCCTGACCATATGATTTCTTTCACTGGGTAAGAATTTCCATGGAAGTTTCAGTAACTGTTCAAGAGCCCATACCTTGAGGGAGAGCCGTACATGTTAGTTTTTTGGCAGGCCTCTCTATGGAGCTGCAGCATTCGAAATAAAATTGTTTCAAACCCGTCGCGCGGGACAAAATAATGATTAGTTTGCAAGCTACTGCTTTATTTCTCTCAGTTTTACATTATTAACATGCCGAGGTTTAAAGAAAGTCGGTCTTTCTAGTTGTCCCGAAGTGGTCATGGAATTGTCCCAACGACATTACTCATGCGCAGATCAGTCATAAATTCACTTCACAAGACAGTGCCTCTTTGACATCCTCAGTGGTTTCTGGAGTTTGTAAGGAATTCTTCCCATCCTAAGTCAGTCACGTTAGTTATCTATGCAAGACTCTAAGCCGATAATCCCCAATAATTAACTGGATGGCTTAAAAGAAATAAGCTATAAGTGTTACAAACTTAGCTTTCTAATATGCGATCCAAAATTACTTCATTATGTCTCTCTGCCGCGGTTATGAAATTTCTGATTGAGTAGCTTGCAGATCACTTTGATCTTTCCAGGTCCTGAATAAAGCGAGACGCGCCGAAACGTTTACAACTGTGTGAATAGTGTAATGCATTACGAATGTATTCAGTCAATGATAAGGTTATGAACCTTCAAACTGGTCATAAGAAAACCCACCAATTGCGAAAATTTTCCCCAAAACCAACCCTCGCTAGCAAATACTGCTATGTCTTACAAGTGAAAAATCTGTAAAATGTCACTGAGATTTTCGATAATGGATAACAGAAATTTTCGTTCTATAATTCATGAAATCGCTTTGCAGATAATGGTAGGTCGGACTTCGAACTATTAATAGCTCTTCGTCGACAATGCACCTCCAGCGTATCAAACAGTGTTAGGAAAAAACCTTTTCTTCGCTGAAAGCTAGATCAAATGTGTAAAAGAGAATTCCACTCATGTTCAAAACGTTGGCTATAATGCTTTTACCTGGAAATAAACGTAATAAATTCTGTAACGTCTATTTCACGAATGACAAATTGAAAGAAGCGTCAGCGCTATAGAATTATTGGCCGCGTTATTTTTACGAGCAATGATAAACGCTGAATAAGATGTTCCGTGTTACTGTGGATGAATTACTAAGCGGCGAGCAGCATTGCTACATTATTTTTTCTGCGCTATCAACAGAGTACTGGGACATTCCATCGAAAATAGATCATTACGAGAAATAGAAGAAAAAGAAGCAATTAGAAGCGAAATCGCATACCTGACCAAACCTGTCAAAGGTTGGTGGCTGATAGCTAAGATTGAGATGTTGAAGAATGAGTGGTCGGGCAAATGCGCCTCGGTGGTGTAGTGGTTAGAGCACGCGTCCCCGAATAGGATGAAACGCGGGTTCGATTCCCGCCTGAGGCCGCGTTTTCGCTCACCACTCAATTCTCTTAGGTATGTAGACCGTTCACTTCAAAAATATTTCATCAAAGATGATATGAGCGTAATTGTTTCACAACGTCATTTAAAGTGGAATGCTATCACCTTACCTATCGCCCCGCTGATTGTAGAAAGACTCGAGCGAGCGCCGATAAACCTTGCATTCTTTCCTATTGCGTGAAGGAGTGATCCAGTGCGTTTCCCTTGGCTTCTGAAGGGATAATATCTTTGTTCTAGATCTTTTTGTGAAAAATCAAACCAAATCTGATGGTGCTGCTGTTGTGCTTTTGATATTCTGAGGATTGGGGTTGTTAAGGGTCCTCGTTAATTGGCCACCTTCAAAACGAATTACATGTTTGTCTAACATGATTTTCTACAGCCTGGCTTACACAGCATAGTGCTCTGTTTTCTATCAATGGCGCAGATCAGGATTCGAATATTTTCCAATGTATGGGATGTGTTACTCTTAACATCATTATATCCGACGCATGTTCGGTACCGCTTTATGATCCTTCATCCTGCTCACGTAGCGACCAGGTTCTTCCAATGGATGTTGCAAGGATAATCGTTGACTTACAAATGTTGTTAAAAAGTCAGATGTTTTTTATTCTCTTCACTAGATCGTCTATGCACTCGATCGCCAACGCTCAGGCCATTAAGGCGTTCATCATGATGACTTCCCGAGCTAGATAGACGTTATGGGCATTCGAAGGTATGCATTGTTATACGTGAGTGTTGGGCGATGTTCATAAAGAGCATTGAAAAAATTGCTCCTTATGAACACCGTATTCGTAAAATTTATCTGTGACCAATCTTCATGCAAGCATTGTCAGTCGCCTAGCCATCGTTCTGCATGGCTAATGCTTGGTGTTATAGGAACGACGTTATCAGCAAAACGAATATGGTGTGATTAATCGTCGACTTGTACTCTCCTATTTTCATATTCCAGTGTTCACATAGTGTTCTGGAAGGCTATTAATAATTTGGCGAGAAGGTCTCTCCTTGTTGAAGCCCGTCTCATCACGTCGATGGTAATATCGTTACAGAATGGTGATAAGTTGATTGCAAATTGTATAGATAGCTTGGAAAAGAAGTCAAGTTGGCTAAAATTTTGAAATCAGATGACGAAGAGTTGCGGCCGAAAACTGTTATGGATTACCTGCATTGAATAAATTCCACTTCGTCCGTTCAGGCAACACTGGCTGTTACCTGCAAGTATAAAGTTCTCACGTGCAGAGATAAGCAGACCGTACGATGGGTATAAAAAGTCGCAAGAAACCAAACACTTCTCTCGGTCATCATTAGATATATTAATGTAAAGATCGTATTCAGTCGAAGTCCAAGTAGCGTAAAGTAAAATTGGTACTTACGATTTGAAATCAGGAGTGGAAATTCAGCGGCCGTCTGATTGTATTCATGACGACTATAATAGTCCATGGTAAATTGCAATCTCAGAGGCCCTAATCTTGAGGTAAACATTGGATCTTCTAATGGAGAGTACCATAACATAATGGACGACGTCATAGTTAATCACGAGTTTTGCCTATCTAATGTCACTGTAGATCTAAAATTCCATACGAATGCAGGTTATTGTCTTCTCCTCGAAGTTCCTATTTTCTGAGATAAGAAGAGGGAGTCGCTAGATTTTTGAAATGCTATTCAAGTCTTTAGTCCACCCTTGACAAAGTTTGTTATTGACAATATCGAGGAAGAATACGACGCTCAGCAATATCTTTGCGTTTGCTCTACGAGGACATAGTGTCAAGATGTAGCCAAGAGATATTTTTATCCAGAAGCAATTGAATTGATACATACGCCAATGTGGGATAACACGTGCCACAGGCAGGCGCTGATTGACTGAACTTGCAAAACGTTGCAGAGAAGTGATATTAGAAGATCCTCAGCAGAGAGGAGGAGAAGCTACTGCTATGACCGAGCCAGCAGAAGTTGGAAAAAGCATTCACGATGCCTACTGAAGCCTCGCCAATTGAGAAATTTGGACAACTATACTCTGAAGTCTATAAAAAATAGTTACAGCCTCTAGAATATCTTTTTAAGAATCAAAAAAGAATTTTACCGTCTCATCACTTTGTTTCCCAATGTTCGACATATCACTTTCCCAGTGAAATCTGTGATTCACATTGTTTTTTCAAGTCAAGGACTCTAATCATCTCACAACTAACAGTTCAGTGGTCTCTCGACAGTTGAATCCCTGAAATCCTGGCCTGCCATTTTACTTGATCAGCGGATTCAGAGTAGAAGTGCATATGGGATCGAAGAATTTGGCCTTTGATGAGAAAGGAATTATCTGCTGTGCTTACGGTAACCATTTTCTACCACTTCACTTACTAAGCTTTAGATTTACTATCCTCCTTTCAAATTTTGGTGGTTGGTTAAGTCGCCTCTTTGTTAGTAAAGCACACGCAATAATTTTTGTGTGACTGACTCCTTAAGTTCAACAGCTCGCAATTGATTTCGATGGCTATTTTTGTTCCAGCCGTGTGTCATTCCGTGGCAAGTACCCATAGGACATTGCTTGATGTCCAACATTTTTGTAAGCAACTTGGACGCCTGATCTTATGCTTGCAGTTTTTATGTGCATAGCTGCAATTCAAGTCTACAAGTGTTCCCCCTGAACCCCTCAGAGGCCCCGAAATGTTTCTTTTGCGAGAAGTTAGAAAACAGTGTGTTGGAAACCGACTTTACTGAAACTCCCTATGACACTTAACCATATTTTCTTTATTTATCAAGACCGTAGCGCGATGTTTTGAATGAAATAATCATTTGGCGAACGTTTACTTTTTCTAGAGCCGATGTTTCACCTGGATGGTCTACTGTTGTTCGTCCTCATTGTGGATTTTCGCCTTCGTCTGGTTCAAAAAACCTTCCTCGATAGAGCACCACTTGAATGAAGAACCTCACTCGGCGAGATCCACACATACAGGTAAAGTGTAATATTCCAATTTGCTAATCTTTCGTTGAAAGCGATTTGTTATCATCGAGCAATCTATTCTCGGAGAAGATTCCACTCGAACGAAATAAAGGCGGAAATCCACAACAAGAACGAACGGCAGTGGACGACCGATTTGCATCGACTTTCAATAAAGAAAGCGTCAAAATGTTAGTAGAATAAAGTTCTTATTAACAGCTTCGTGCTACAATTTATTAAAAAAGAAAAAATCTGAAAGTTAGTATTCATATATCGACTACTACTAGATTTCTGATCCGTTAAATATACTTCCATCTCGCTCAGACCGCCGAGCCACCAATCTCATTGAGAAAAATGAGTACGTAAATAACGAATGTTCGAGGCTGTGGACAAATGTCTCCTAAGCGATGACAGTAGAAACTGGAGCCCCTCTCTTAACACGAAATGAAGTAAATCACATCAATGAACGCACGTAATGTTGATTACCAACATTTTTTGCACACATTTTAAGTTGTGATATCGTCAACGACTAAGAATTTGATTACATGTATGTAACTCTTTTGTAAATCCCTTTTCTCATGAGAAGAGAAGTAGGAGGAGGTGTCCGGGCGGTGCTGCTTGGTGCAGGATTGATACCCCTCCAACACTCTTCGGCAATAAGTCAAAAAACAGCCTACGCGGCACCACAGTTTGGCATTTCTCGATTTTTTAAGGAAATTTAACAGACTAGTATCCTACAACATTCATAAAGAAGACGAAATCTTCAAACAAGCGTTGATAGGGAAGAGGTGAATCGAATGTTAGAATCTCATATTCTGACATTTGAATGTGAAGAGGGTCGTGTAAAATGAAGTTTGGAAATTTTCTAATATCCATATGATTAGCTCAAGTTTTGCGCTTTACAGCATAATGCCGTGAATCCAACCTGTAATAGAGAGCGCTTCATGTATCGCCAAGTGATGAGAATACCTTTAATAGTTTGGCTCGCCCTATACAGATTTACATTCGATTAGCAACTGATTTGACGCGTCTACCAAAAGCGATTTTACTAGACCTTGGCATGAATGATCAATTCCCTGCATTATTTTGCTAATCCAGTGATTTTAATAAGTCTCACCACGCTAATATTTCGGTGTCTTCGCCTTTTTCAGAGCAGCATCGATCCACGTCCACAGATGATCGCTCTTGTGACGTGGATGGTGTTGTCACGTTAAATTGAATCCAGTGAATGGAAGGAGGGCATAATCTATACTCTAGAATTGACTCGAAGGAGACAGACGAAGTAGTGAAATTCATCTTCACAAAAGCCCATCATTTTGGGAAAACAAGTAGAAAAGTTAGTTCAATAACTATTATCAATTTTGATTGTGTTCAAATTAGTGCTATTATGATGGTGTGCATAACACTTCAAAAAAAATTCCTTGTAATTTCCTCGAAACTGTTTGTTTTTTTTTTGGAAAATGGTAAACACGGGTTGCCTTTTCAATGACTTTTAAATTTCCGCCCAAGGATCTTTCACACGAATGGACAACATTGAAGACGCACCAGTCTTCAGCTGGATTATGAAAAGCACTTTGACACAGGCTTGGTTCGTAACCAAACACTAGATTTACCCGGCTTGGCTGAAATTACATTAGGAACGAACCCACACAACCTTAGCTTTTAACATCAAAGCAATTGGGAAAGATTCTATTTCTCATTAGTTGACGGGGTTTACTTGGAAGTGGTTTTAATCAATCTTCTAAGCTATGCAGTCCATATGAACATAAGGGGAATAGTGGAATTTCCACTCATTAAGGCAAGTCAAGAAAAATCCTTCCAAGCAGGGTATATTAAATTTTCTCCTGTCTAAACCGCCTATGACGAATAGGAAGAAGTGACAGTGCTGCAGAATAATTGGCTAAATCAGAAGCATAAGTGGACCTAAATGATGCTGACTGAGTAGTCCGGTGCTGTAACAGATCGGAGTCGTAGCACTTTCGTAACGCTTCAGATGAATTGCGAGGCAACGTGCGATTTCGCCATAGCTTCTCCTAGTACTTACAAAGCGACTGTGTACAAAGTGAGCAAACTCTATCCAACGCAAAAAATCTCGTAACTTGATTTCTATAATACTGAAAATTCCCAAACTTAGCAAACTTTCAACTGAGCAAAGTGCTTGATTTCTCTAAAAGTCCTCATTCATGTGAATTTGGAAAGAACATGAATACTCAAATCATTACTTCAGTTTTATCAAAATGAGTACTGTCTGAGAAGTGGCTGTTCTTGGTCAGTGGTCAGTGGCTAAAGTTCAATTTCATGTAGAGTTTATAAGCAGAAACAGAGAGAACATTGTAAGACTTTCAAAGAGAAAGAATTCACGTAAAAGAATGAAGAAAGTTAACATTTGTTCCAAGCCAACATATGTTGAGGGCTGAACAGCGCAGTGGTTAGATGATGCGTAAATTGCGGAGAAAGATGGTGAACAAACCGCTAGGGCGATCGCCTGTTCAACACTCTCATAATCAATCAACGAAAGCCTTAGAGAACATTTTAATCCAACTCCTCCGGATTTCTAATTCTTGACCAGTTCTCCGCAAAAATCGTGAAGAACACGAAATCATCAAGCAGCAACCGTGAAATGTTTGAAGTGCCTTGTGAAGCGCTAATGCGAGAACATGGAACAAATGCAGAAAGTGTTGAAATTCTGGCAGTAAATTTTGATAACGGATCATGTAAAATGAATATATATAGTGATGATTCGCCGCGTTTTGTACAGCATGACCAACAACTTCCATGATAGCCGCTTGCTTGAATGTTTAGTTGATACATCCTGAAATATCGTGCAAATCACCCGATTGCTCTCGCCCACTCCTTCATTCAATTAGTTAATTTCAGTCATTAAGAAACGACGTGTAGCACTTTAATAGCTATTGTTTGAAGATATTTCGCACTGGATAAAACTTTTCTCTGAGACAGTTGGTAATCACTCGGAAGCTTGGATAGATCCCTGCTATTTCAACAATATACTTTTTTTAGGCCCTCCTATTACGTTGTTTTTTACGACGTTGTAGTAGCGAAAATATAATTATGTTTCACACTCAGTTGATTAATTTGCTTGGCTGGGCCATGTATGCGGCTCTTCGAACTCTTATAAGTCATTTGATAACCCAAATTTCGAGAATATCAATGATGTAATTGGTTTTCTAAAAAGCTATCATAGAACGCTTCAAAAGCGAAAAGAAGATTGCATTTCACGCCTTAGATGTTCCCCTGTCGCATGAATGTCAAAATAGGTTTATAGGTAACAATAGGTAAACTTTATAGGTCAGAAGCCACAGAAAGGAAGAAATAGTTTGAAAGAATCTCTTATAAAGGTACTTTCTATATAAACAACGAGTACTTGTCCTCAAAAACTCCTTTTTTTAACGACAGTATCACATCCCTGTGAAAAAACGTACTTCTAACCCTAGTTGTACATTTCTACCGTCTGTCTTCAGAGAGCGTAGTTTGAAAGCACATTTTCTATAACTAAACACTTTCTAACAGCGGTTTAAAAGGAGGTCACCGTAGTTTGTAATTGGAGTAAAAGTAACAAGAGCGCGCTTTTGTCACTATACAGAGTACTTCTTTGGGAAAAACACATATGTCTGACCAATAGTTCGCAAAGTGCCAATGTTCCAAACCTTATACTCAGAATATTTATTCAACAGCCAACAACTTATAAAATCAACATCGAACGGCAACATTTATCCGGCAAATCAGCACACTTTCATAGTAAAACGACATCCTTGGAAAATGTTATTCGTTCTTATGGCCGCAGATATGTTCTTCAATCAGCTCTTAATTATAGGGCATGCGCAGTTGATAGAAGTCGACTGGTTTCTGTACCTGAGCCTTACATTTATCTAAATACCTTCAATCGCCATTGAAGAAGAGAATAGAACTACAGGTGATGACACCTTCTACGACTACCCACCGACTATCTCTCCATAGGTGCTCTATTGATAAGATTGAACACATTACAGCACAGTATTGGCTGGAGTTTTGAAGGTTCCCTATTTCTTGAAGCTCACGAAGGTCAAACAGAATCATAACTCCCTCTGTGGGCCACTTCCGAAGACGGTGATCTCCGAGCGACAACAATGAACAAAAGAAAAATGTGAAGTACCTACATGTTTCTGCAACAATGCGTGTGGTTTTCGCGCAAAGTTCTTCTCTAACGCGGAAGCACTTGACTCCTCTTTATATATGTGAACTTTACAAATTTCGTGAAAATTCGTGAAAATCAACAAAGTATATATCTACACACTGGAATTATTTTGAAAAACTGGAACTTGAGGGAAGTATACGCAATCACCTTGAGAATAATCATCTAAAAATTGCGTAAAGCATGAAAATTCAATAGGCATGTCTAGTGACAAAAGTTAGAAAGCCAAATAATGTTCATATCAAAGTATCAGTAGCTATATAGAAAACAAATACTTATTGAAGAATAGGCAATTATATGCTCAATAGTTTTATTTAGATCCCAAGCCTGAAGTACATTAATAATTCAAAAATTACTTACTTGTCATTGAACTGTTGTCGTGCATTATGATTGACAAACTGCTCATCGTTTTCTAATTTTCATTTACTACGATAATTTTTATTCATTGCACACAATGAGAAATTCCAAAACTTACTTGTTACTGTAGCTCATGGTGGTGGGTTACTTCGACAGCGGTGTCATACACGAGGCCCATTCCTTAAATCCAGAATAGTTGCCATCTGCGGATGCAGGTGATTGACGTTATCCAAAAACATGTCTGCCCATCGCTTGGGTCGTCTTCTAAGAGCGGTGGCTTCTTTGAGAAGCCCGAATGCGGCCATGCTGCTCTCTTTCTTTTGTCTTTTCGTACCTCATGTTCTTCGCTATATTCATTGATCACCTAATGCAGTAGTATGAGGTGGTCTTCCTGATAAAAACCATCCAAGCAGATTTGCTCACCTTCCTACAATGGATTATTCATGAACTAAGTCTTTGTCTTGTACATGCGTAGCCCAACCTTTTTCCGCTTCGTTTAGTTCCTTGAGCATCGTCTCTGCTTCACTAGTACTTTCGAAAAGACGAAGATGTCGCTACCAAACGAAGGCTTGATAGGAATCTCCATCAATGCGTGTGTCCTTCTTGTTCCAATCAAACGGCTTCATTATATACTGCAGTGTGGAGAAGAACAGCATAAGCGATATGGCTTCGCCTTGCCTAACCCCCTTCTCAGTGCACATGATGAGACGTCGATGGATGAGCTGCCTTTTCGTGCTACAGTTCCAATTGCAGCCTGCTAATGATCGTATATAGGACGCGTCGACGAGCGCTGATAGAATTGCATTCGTTTCAAAATTGTCAAACGCTTTCTCATAGTCGATAAAGCTTAGAACAAGGAGCGTACGGTATTCGCGATAAGCTTCAATAACCAGTGACGCGGTTTGGATGTTACTCATACACCAAAATTACTTGCAGAATTCTGCTTATTTAATTGGCTGTACCTTATCTGAGATATGTAATATGCTCAACAGCATGGTCTTCGTGAAGAGCTCGTAGAGTACACTCAACAAGCAGATATCCTTGTGCCACCTTCATATAAGATGTCTGTGCGCGATATTCTCCACTGATCTGGACTTTTTCCTTAATATGCTGCCATATGTCTTGTGGGAAGTGCATGCAGATTGTGGCCACCAACTTTAACAAAATAGATAGTGATATTTCAGGCCCTGGAGTGTCTCATGCTTTTGATCAGAACTGAAATGTCAGAAGTCATGAATTGGATAATTTCTTACCAGTAAGGATTTCAGAGTCCGAGACGGGAGTTGTAGCAAGGAAAAGATTGGTATAAAACTTTTCCGCTAAAGATTCCATGTTATGGCGGGATGTAGTAATAATCCCATTTCCATCCATCAAGACGGATAGCGAGACACGATAGTTGCAGAGATCTCGACGGCGTTTTTTCAGACTAGGCACTTTTGTGCTACTACTAATACCATGTTCTGTTTGTATTGTACCGAAATAGACCGTCCTGCAAGGATCTTCCACAGCTGACAATGACTATCAGCCTAGTTAATAGCGTTGCAGAAGTATCAAGCCTCAGTTCTCTTCTCTTTTCGAGTAACTTCCTGGGAAGAGAATGAAAAGGAAGAGAAAAAAGAAAAGGGAACCTCCAAAAATAAGACATTTATAATTCATAGATCACAGCAATTGAGTGAATACCAAATGCACTTTGAATCCACAGTAAACCAGCTCTTTTTACGTATGAAACGTCTCTTGAATCAAAAACATAAGAGTGAGTAGAGGACATCGTGTTGAATCAAAGCAATACAAGAAACCCAAAAGTTCTTAAAGGACGGAAAGGAAAACCCTATTTGAGCAATGAAAATCGTGCACCACTGCGCTCATCGATTTCTATAGCTTTCCATTATGGGTTGATGATGTTCGCACCTCCGAAATGATTTACCGCCTCATCGTAGCTGTAAGGTGTTTCCGGAAGTCAGACTGCGAAGTACAGCAGGGGAGGGTTTCAACCGCCACCAGAGCCACTCAAGGTGAGAAGAAGTCTGACGCTTCCATTCAAAAAACCCAGCAGAGAGTAAAACGTACCAGGATTGACTGCCGCTTTGGTAGCTCGTTCAAATGCAAAATGGTGATCTCCCTTTGATCCACTATTATCGGCGTCTGCTCTGTGGCGACGACCTGAGAAGCCTCGGCTAGACTTCCTTTTACTTACTAGGCACTTCAGGGAACAGAACGGTTACAGCTAAACCAGCACAGCCTCCCTATGTTAGGGCTTGGAATATCAATGGAGACGAACCGTTCAGATATCTAAGCAAACATTATATATATTAAAAAAGCACATAAGTGACATCGACCATATGAGAAGTTCGACTAACATCAAGAAACGCGCTCTGAAACTGCGTGAGAGAAACAGCGGAGCAGATCTAAGACTCCATTGGTAGTCTGAAATACAAAGTAAAAACAATTGTTCAATCTTTTTAATATCCCGAAATCAATGTCCTTGAAGCACTTCTTCAACCATTTCTGTTCTTGTATCCACTATACGTACGTCTTAGGAATTGCATGTTCTTTCGGCTAGTGATGAAGGACTTTTGATCCTTGTATGATTCTCGCTGAAGGCTGGGCAAAACGATTCTTCTTCTAATCTTGAGACAATATCCAACTATGTTAGGGAGCTCCCAAATCGCGACCACCAAAATCTATGCCTTTGTGAATTAGGAATTCACTCAGGTCTCCAGAGGGTTAACACCTCGAGTCATCAAAAATAATGAATGATCTCTCCAAAGCGTTCAGAGACGGATGAACAATGATCACAAACGGAGCACTATAATGACCAAGAAACGCTTGAGCCGTTCGATTTCAGACTGAAAAGTAGATATTTTGAAACAGGGCAAATGAACTGATAAGTTCATACTACTTCATGCATGCTCAGTTTGCAAAATTGCAAATGTCCAGAGTTTGAAGTCATGTAATACAGCATTTTCTACACCGGTGGGAGTCAACTTATGAAGGATAAGAACGCCAGTGGAGAGTTGTGGTCCCATCAATTTTTCTGATGCCTGAGCCGAAACCTGAGCCCCAGAATGTTTTCAAAACTCTTATTCAAAGATTTCAGTTGATAAAATACTTCGGAAACTGAGGGACCACGGCTCTCTTCAAGGACAGATAAATTACCTTGTCGAATGTATCCAGGCCCTGAGCCGAAAAAGCGAAGACTGGAGCAGCGAAGGCGGTGGAGATCAAAGTGAAGGGTGACGATGGTGTGGAGATTGATATCGATATTTGAGGGGCTTTGAATCGAAGGATACGACGAAATGTACGATGCTAGAAGAACAGGAATCCGCTAGAATAAGCAAAGGCCGAAACACGTGTATCGGGCTGTACAAATGCTCATAACGAACCACATAACATGTCGGCTCAAGTAGTAATTATCGAACAAAACTCTTTTATACCCAAATATGTCAGCAGTGTGCAGAACATGCGATCCCGGACGCAACTAAACCCTCACCCACTCCGGGGGAAGAGAAAGGAGGAGGGCGTTCTACCACTGCATCGCCGAGGCCATCGCCCCGCTAGCGCTCTTTCATCGTGCAAATCTATCAAATTTACCAACCAATTATCTGTTTTAATCTCTTTCGTGCCTTTTCGTCAACAGTCTATCACTTCAGTCCACTGCAGGATACTCACAACGTTACAGGCTGGTACAAATCTATAAAATAATCACAACTATTGAGGGATTCTGGAACGGACATATGTACATGCGGACGGATTTCTACTACTTTATAGAAACTGATTTGCAGCAAATATCGGCGCGATCAAGCAATGTATTATGCTGGTGCAAAAGTAACTGCACTTTGCGTTCAGTTCAAATGGGCCGTTTCATATTGCAATGCAAACTAAGAGCTCGAGTAGCGCAGTGGTTAGAGGTGTTTTGCGACACGTAGGTTGTCAAATAATCGATAGCCGATGGTTCGATCGACCGCTCAATGTCTACCACGCCTTCGATCACTCCGAGGTCGGTGAATTGGCATCAGACTCGTTTGGGAAGGTAGCAGCACTGACTTGATGCACCGACAGATCATCGCGTGTTCCCAAGAATGCACTCAAGCACCTCCAACGATGCTAGGAGTGAAATCGAATGCATGGCGTATCCCTCATGGAGTAGTCAACGCCGAGAGCTTCTTATTTCAGATGTTCTTATTCAAACCTCATTTCAATGCCCATTTCTCGCTCTATGTTTTATTTTCAATGGCGTTTTACTTACAAATTCATTCTATACTTATTTCAGACCATGGAAAGGTTGGTGGCTGATACAAATATGTTTGCGATTTCTGACCGTGAGTTCAAAATGATCTTAAATCAGCGAAAATAACTCCCAACATCAACAGTGTATTTGGCCCAGAAATTGCTAACGAATCCGCAGTTCAGTAGTGGCTCAAGAAGTTCTGTTAAAGAGACGATAACACTGAAGATGAAAAGCGTAGTGACCGGCCACGGGAAGCTGACAACGGCCAAGAAAAAAAAACTGAAGGCTAATGATCGAAGCTTTGAATTATACGAGACGCTGCAGGAGAACTTAGCGCCGACCATTCTATGCTTTCGCCATTTACCAAATGTAAAGTTAGGTTAAGTTGAAGACATAAAAGTAATTGCTATCTTAGATCTTACTAGCCCACAACTACTTTTACACCACCTAATAATTCTTAAAGTTGTTCAGTTTGCAATAAATTAATATACTTTCTAGAAATAGAGATGGATCTACATCTGGAAAACTTTTCTAATTGGTAATCATGGTCGGGCAATGGTCGGGCAAATGGTCGGGCAAATAAGCACAAAAAAGCTTGAATTACATCGTTCAGGTCATCTGCGGTATCACCTGTATCACCTGTCGTCCCGTTGATCGTCGAGTGACTCGAGCGGGTACCAGCAACTCTTCCATTTTTCCCTATCGCGTGCAAGAGTAGCCCAGTGGGTCCTCCTTGCTCTAGGAATTCGCTGAGCATCATATCTTTCTTCCATCGCTTTCGTGAAGAAATTGGACCAACGGGTCAGTGGTCTTCCTTTAGAGCGCTTGACGTACCGAGGAATCCAGTCGGTAACGGCTCTCGTCCATCGGTTGTCGTTGAAGCGCATCACGTGTCCGGCCCACCTTATTTTCGATATCCTGGCGTGTAGAACGGCGTCTCTGATTTTCGATCGTTGACGTAGGTAGGAAGTTCGGATCCTTTGTCTCATTTGCGAAATACGAGACACTCCTAGCATCGACCTTTCGACTGCGCGTTCGATAACGGCAAGTGATCTTTCATCCTGCTTACGTAGCGACCAGGTTTCTGCTGCATACGTCAGGGCAGGGATAATTGTCGAGTCGAAAAGGTGGGCACGGAGTCGGATGTTCTTTGTCCTCTTCACTACATCTTCGATGCTCTTAAACGTTCCCCAAGCCGCTCGTTTCCTCCTGCTCAACTCTGGGGCTAGGTCGTTCATCATGTTGATTTCACGACCTAGATAGATGTAACTGGAGCATTCGGAAATTGTCGTTCCGTTGAGCGTGAATGGGGCATTAAAAACCCATCCGTTCCTCATGAACATTGTTTTCGTTAGATTCAGTTGAAGACCGATCTTGTTTTGATTTCCATCATCGATCTGAAAAAAGCCTTTGATTCATCTGCGGTATCAATTAAAATATACTCTGACCGCAATGGCGCACCAGCTGAATGTCGTGCTGTGACGAAACCGGGTATTTGGTTGTTTTGAAGCTAAACTCGATAGTTCCGTAGCGGTCTTTGCTTCTGAGCCTGTCCATCACGAATTTCTTGCAAGCTGTCTATACTCAGCTACTTCTACTCAGTAAATCTGATGATAAATTTGTCAAAACAGACTTGAGAAAAGCATTTAAAAAAGTGGGGGGCCGTGATAAAGTGGCTAGTGATACTCAGAGCGGCTTAACGCGGAATTGATCTCACAGTCTCTCAAGCCATCGTGTCTGAATTCGACAACGGGAGTTTATGAAACTGTAGTGCTACACGTAAAGTAGGAAACAGTCAAGTACATAGGTGGAAGTGAGTCATTGAAGGTCATTGTGTATCTGTTACAGACACAGTGATAGCGATGTCGTTCACCCACGAAACACGGCGCTGGTTCGACCTCGTCTTGAGTTCACTTTGTTTTGCATCGAGCTGCAGAGGCTAGCTAACTGATGTGTGATCTGTAATCATTAATCATGATATTCGGCTCATTTTTTATACTCTCGGCATAAGTGGCCAAAATGTGTTCAATCAGTGAGTTTTAACAGCGTACATATACAGTTCTCACTATGGCTGATATTTCATTGTCTTCAACCTCTCAGCCGCAGCGAATGGAAGGGGTTTGCACAGTCTGTCTTATTTTTTATTCGGAAAATCTGTGAACTTCCTGTGCATATTCAATTTTCAAAGCACGAGTTTGCCGACCGTATAGATTTCGATGGCACTACTAACCGTTTGTCCACTCAAATGACGAATGTATGTTCGTCCAATTAATGAAAAGTAACGCAGCTGATGACAGACTTCTGCAAACGGTAGAAGCGAAATGAAAGCAGTGGTACGGCAATTAAGTCGACTACGGTAGCAGCTTCTCCAATTACCGATTTTTCTTGTAAACGTCATCTTATTCCGTAATAGTTCCGTAATAGAATGCTCATCACCACGAAACTGTGAATACTGGACTCATGTCATTGCACCTCTGAAGAGGCACTAACGCGGAAACAACGGCCAAGATGTAATCAACCTCGTTTAGGCTCGTGAACAGAGCAAACTTATACATAGTCTTCGTCTTCAAAGCTTCTGTGGAGAATGCTTACGATTTTACTCGCATGCGTGCTCCTACGTTCATAAGTTTCATGCTTTGGTAAGGAAAATTTAACTTTCTTAAGTTGGTAAAGTCGTGGTACAACACTGAGTTGATCAACCGTTGAGTTTTATAGGGTTGAAGCATGCTTGGGTGTTTGAATATAGGTACGGTAATTGTTGCGCTTACAGTAAGTGCTATGTGTCACTTCATTATCAAATTTCTTTTATTATTCGTTTATTATTGTTATTTACATCTTTCGTCTTTGTCTTTCGGTTCATCAACCAAAGTTCTAATACTGAGTGTCAGTTTCGATTAGCTAACACTACAGGATGTTTACGAAGAAAGTGAAGACGCTGATAAAACTGGTCGCTCATTTTGAGGAAACTAGTGTTTCAAATTCCTTTTTGTTTTTACGAGTCTTCCTTCCCCATGGTTTACCTATATGATCTCTCTTCACGTAGTAATCTGATTCCTTTTAGAAACATAGACACATAGACACGGAAACGTGAAGTTTCTGTTGTTTTTCTCAGTTGTTTACTGACTGCTACATTTGCCATGAAGGAAGTGGTTGTTTTCCTATGTTGAAGATTGTGAAGTAAATGTCATTACGCTCTATCGACTGTGTAAGCTCATAGTTACTCTATTCTCAATTCATAGTGGACATGTCATATAGATTCTTTTAAAAGCAACCTTTCTGTTGAGAAGGCGTTCGCAATATTTGCGGGCCTCTGTGTTTGTTAAATCAAGGTATCGTCTACAGCAGCCATCACTATTATGTCAACCACACCTCATTTCCTAACATATTCACATTGATACAAATGATATTCCCTCGTGGAAACAGCATTTCGTAATGTGATTTGGTTATCGAAATTCCAGGATTCTGACGTTCATGCGATGTGGCTAACGGTAGTGTAAGTCTATTTTTAGGCCACCGCCTTTGGAGGGCATCAACGGTGTGTAGTAGCTTATAAGCACTGTTTTTAAACTACTTGGACTGAATATCTATAACTGAATTACATCGATAACTTTTCTTATGCTCTTTCTCCTCATCCTTACGCTAATTGTCGAATTGTTGTAATTTAGAGCACATTGCAGAAAGATCCTGTCCGAATGTTTAACGAATTTTGAGCGAGAAGAAGTTCTTAATATAATTTTATATTGTTAATTTCTCAATTACTTTCCAAATTAGCGCGACTTTCAGGTATATCACATTTCACACTGTGGTTTATTGCATTACTCTGATTAACAGCACCCTTGTGGTTACCAGACTATTGACGCGCTAATGCTGCAATAAATATCGCTTGAATGAAAACATTTATCTCGAACATATCAAGTGTTCATTCAGTTTCCGCCGACAACGGCAGATGCCGAGAGGAAGTTTTGCCCAAATGGTCCCAATGCCAACATTCGAAGCGCTCTGTTCACTACACTTTGCCACATCGCTCTCGACCAATTCGCCATGATGATGTTCGTAGTCTATTCAAAGTCTTTTTATTTTTCAAAACGAGCTTGTGAAAAAAACAATGCAATTCAAACCGAGAGAGTGCCTCCAATTGTCAAAGCTGTGGGTGAAACAGGCTTTGGTTCGGCCTTCTGCGCTTCCGGACACTTCCCCATATTTTGCCCAGTTACTACAGTGCAAATTCCCGACACTGTGTTGCTGAAAATGACACAAGCTGGCGAATTTGCCATCATTACTGCAGGAAACTATGAGTTTCATAACGACACCTGCTGACATTACAACGAAAATCCGAAGAAAGATCACAAAATTTTATGCAAGAATTATTTGTTTACAAATTTTTCTGTATAAAACCTTTCAAGCCACCACATGATGCTTTGAGTACTACACCAATCTCAGAGAAAGGGTGTAGATATTGATATCACTTACGCATGTCCTGCGGGCTAACTGCCATATCGCAACGCAATGGTCTGTAACTGATCTTTACACTTAGTTGACCCAAAATGGCTGAGATTACTGCGTCGGGTAGGAGTGCGTTTCGACCTTGGCTTTTGAGAACATCAAAAACCTGGAAATTTTTTCACTAAGTAGTAGAGTTTGCTTGAAGAAGTCTTCAACCAAATTGTGTAAAACTGTGCAATTCATGGGAGCACTAAGTGCCTGAGGCACTGTCATAAATTGTAACTCGCATCCTAGGCCATATCTGGCTTCAAGAAAGAAACTTGCAAACCAAGAGTTGCAAACTTACTGCCTTTCTTACAAGACGTCCTACAAATATCCGAGCTTCTGCTATGTTAGATGCAATACCAGGCACTTTAGTGAATACTGCGGGGTTTCCGGCGTACGCCATGGCGACAGGCAAAGTGAAGCCAGTAACGTTGAAGATTCTAGTGTTCACTGCAAGGAAATTGCGAACTGTTGTGATTAAAGTTCATAGGATTTTATCCGAGGTTAACAAAATTGCTTTACGAAAAAAACTTTATTTCGAGTGGTTTAATGAGACCACGCTCAAATTTCAATAGATCTCTTCATTATTATTTGAGTCAACATGCCATGTGGTCTAGTAAGGGCTCTTGTACGGCCCGATACACGTGTTTCGACCTTACAGTCCTGTCAGTCAAGCAGAACCCGTCGTCTTTTGAGTTTTTAATGAACTAATCCTCACGGAAGCCTGCTCTCCTTACAGAGAGACATAGAGGAAGACGAACGATTAACACTGTAAGTCAGTGAAAACATCACCAAACTTGCAGTGTTTTACACTCGATTGCTCTCTGCTAGTATTTTTGGTATATTTTAGCTTTATTTCGAGTGTTTTATTAAAATCACGTTCAAATCTCAATAGATCTCTTGATTGATATTTAAGCCAACATGTCATGTGGTCTGGTAATGGGCTTTTTACAATCGAATGTAAAACACTGTAAGTTCGGTGATCTTTTCACTCGACTTACAGTGTAGATCGTTCGTTTTTGACATCTCTCTGTAGAGAGAGCAGGTTCCTGAGAGGATTAGCTCATAAAAAGATTGAAAGACGACGGCTTCTACCCGACTGACCAGACTGTAAGGTCGAAACACGCGTATCGGGCACTACAAAAGCCCATTACCAGACCACAAGCTATGTTGGCTCGTATATTGATGAAGAGATCTTACGGAAAAAGCGTTTATTTACTACCTTGACCTGGTGGCAACACACCGCATCCTAACACTGTCGAAATTATAGCTAACAGCGAAATTGTGAGTAAATCAATTGCACTTCTGATCATGTTTGCAAGAATATTCATTCTTTTACCCTAAAAATCCAAGCAATTATGGTTGACTTAGGCTGAAATAATTTTGATATATTTTGCACAAAATCAGTTACACGGCAGTAACGGATTTGGCTATTGGCAACTTTTGTGAGTAACATCTGCGTGACACTTCACTGATTATTACGAAAACTGCAGGGTCTGCCGACTTACTAAACTTGATGTAAAAACTATTCAAAGCACGTTTTCTGACTGGTTGTGTTGTTCTGAAACACAGAAAATTGGATAATTAAGTGAATTCCATGTAAAATGTAGGTCAACAATGAAGATCGATAGAAGAAATCAGTTGGAGAGAATTCCCAAGAAAAGTTCCCTATTCTGAAAGTGGCATCACACCGCATTATCGCGCCAGTTGAAGGGCGGGACCAGATTGGTTACGGCTTCCTAATTTCTGATGCTTTGCCAAAAATTTCGACATTCCCAGAAATAAAATATAAGCAGTCAATGATATCTCGATGTTGCAAGTGCACTTTGGGATAAAGTATGTAAAAGATGTGAAGAAGAAACAGATTGACAAACGATAAGCAACTCTAGGTGTAAGATGTTTTTGGCGAGAAATTTTCTTAAAAGCAGAATTTGCGTTTGTTAGAGTTCTATACTCTCGTTAGTCTATTTGAAACGCCCATGAAATCTTTTTTTGTCTATGAAGAGATCTCCTGATAGCTATGTCAAGGACTTCACCACAATGTCACTGCACGATTCAGACACTGCCTTAAAGAATTCGCCAGTGTGAGGAACCACGGAGGAAACTGTGCCATAATTTGTTGGAGAAGAAAACAAAGCGTATGAAGACATCAGGTCCTGTCGTGAGACAAAGGAAATCTACGCCTTGATGAGATTGCCACTGTAGCGAAATGGGCAAGTAGTACAGTGGGCATTGTTGAGAAAGCAAGTGATGCGATACTGAGCAATAGCTTCCTTGTTGACTTTTTTGAATGCAACAAGTCAGATATTTATGAACGTCGTCAGTCTCTCACAATTGCCCCATGACTTGCGAGCAAACAAAGGTAGCTGCTGTGCGGTCTAATCATTTTTGGCAAATGTTTTGAAAGCGACTATCTGAGAAGGTCGAAGCGCTGTTTTTTTTCAGCGAACCATCAATTCGACACCTTTGGTATTTTAGGTTTTTGAAGTAGTTCGAAATTTATAAAGGAAAGTTTTCAGAGCAAATTTTGCTAGGTCCTATGGAAGAAATTACTACGTTTCAATTTATTCGAAAATTTTTTGTGATATATAACAGTAGCGCTCGTTCTTCAGCTTATAAAATTGTTGTGCACTATATGATGTTAAAAAAGCAGACCTTGGTTAAAATCTCGAACGACTGCTGCACTTCTAACTTGAACAGTTTTCTGGAAACATTCTGTTCACTGTTATATGAAAATTGAGAAAACTTATCTTGATTAGCTGACGCGAGGTTAGTGAATTAGTAGTATACGTTCGGCTGACGTTTCGACGACCCGCCTTCTTCAGAGCCTGAGCGTATGTAGTATTAGACTATTTGAATGATTCGTATGGTCTTATTTATATGCTGCCTAGGTCAAGTTAGAAGATCAAACGAAGAAAGGGCGCGGGATCTCGTGTGATGGTGACGCACTCGCCCCATTCATTTCGGGATTTTGGGCGTTTATCCAAAATGCCTCAAGAGTCTTGCGCGTGGATGTAAATCGCTAATTAAAAACATGTGTTGAACGGCTAAAAATGTGTGCACAGGAGAAGAGGAAAGGAACGAGTCATTAGACTTGGCACGAAAAATTGCCATTTATAACGGCTACAAAACATTTGCTACTTGGGAATATTCAAAAAGAGAAATTAGGTCCCGAAAGAACAATACTCCGCACCTGAGTACCTTGGGTCACTTGAGTAAGGTCCATCTTTTTTACTGTGTATAGCTTTTCATATTCCGTAGCTTAGCTGAACTTAAAAATGGGGCTGGACATACTCAGGCTAGCTTGCCAGTCCCTCCCATCACAGACGAGAAGTGTATCAGCAGGAGACGACCTTTTCCCACCTCCTATGTACTTTTCAATCGTGGATTGCAGAATCTTGGCTTAATCGGCCTGTTGAATGCAGTTTGCATAGAAGGTGACACACTCACGCACGTATGCATGCATGAACATGTCTTCGTCAACAGAGACGGCGTGTGTTCAATCGATGCAATAAATCTCGGCAGCCCACCTCCTAGATCTACCTACATCTCTGAAATCCACAAATTGCTTTTGGTTCGCGTTTAATACCCTATCCATCACTTAGAAACACATCAAGTCTCGCGATTACCAGCCGAGCACAATGTATCTGGTAGCGAGTCATATATGTATATTACAATTTCTTCACATAAATGTGTATCGTAGCTTAACGTTCTGCTGTTTCTATAGACTTCTCTCGAACAACATATATATATATATATTATATATATATATATTATATACTATCATATATGTAAAGCTCTCTCTCCAAGATATATATATATATATATTTATAATCTGATAGCATGATGATAAGCCTATCATGGGTCCATTATGACACCTATCTCCCTGCAAGCGATTGGCTGAATCAAAAGACACCGTGCTACTGATAAAACTGTAATGCACTGTATAAGTACCATAACAGCCTAATGAAAGGCTCAAAATATGTCATCAGTGTATTAAGTGTTTTGTGAAGCTCTAACTTTTCAGAATAATGCTAAGAAATTTCAGTGATTGTGCTTGTGCTGGAATTTCTATCACTCCTCAGCAGTCATATCAGGACATTTTGGAGATATATTTGATGCAATCTTTTCTAGCGGTAGTCTCAGCGCTGGCACACAGAAGCATAATTTATGCGCCTTTTTTCTGTCAAATTCTTGAGAAGAATAGGAGAGGGCAGGGGCCGAGTGATTGTGATTCTCGTCTTGGTGCGGAGCTGAAAACGAAAGCTCTATGGAGCGCCACAGTCTATTTTCGAGATGGCAAAGAGACGCGCTTAACGAGTATTCTACGACGTTCAAGAAGAAGGCGAAGAACGAATCAAATGCTCGAAGTAGTGAGATCCACCCAGTGAAAATAGAAAAAAAGTCTAAAATAGATCAAATAATTAATTCAATTTAAAGGACACTTTGTGCAAAAAGATGCATAGATAAATGTTGTGGGTGATCTGCCCATCGAAAAATAAGAATCTAATTGAAAAAGAGCGACAGTGAACCGACACAGTGAACCTGAATCGGATTCGCTTCATAATCATCATTTTGCATTTACGTATCGTTACAGTGTTAATTAAAATTGTATAAATATAGTCATCTAATGATGAACTATGTATATTTCTGATCAGTGTGCATTGAAGTGACTGAGCGTATAGATATCATTTGCTTCTGACAATAAGCTTGTAGTGATATTCTGAATTTTAGATTAACAAGCGAGTAGTAGGAAATCGAGTTCTCGTTCTTATACCACGTTTCATCAACGATCTTAAGTATTGATGACAGATTGAGCAACAGTTCATTTAACTCGAAAGAATACTCATTGAAATCTTACAGAGGAGCCTCCCGAAGTTGCCATTGATGCTGTAGATATGTTAGATTCGTCATCTCCTGTAAGTGCCCCAAACTCTGTTTCGCTTTCCAAAACAGATATTTCCAGTGAACAGGTACGTTTCATACTGCTACAAAATTCCACTGTCACATCACTCATTTTTCCTTTTCCTTGATGACTCTTAACGGGATTATTATGGAGCGAAATAAATGAAGTTATGGAAGTCGGTCGTGAAGAACGTACAAATGCAACGTTGATTTATTCACTTGCGAGTTGACCATTCTGAAACCTATTATCTTTTCAAAGTTCTGAACAATAAACATAGCATGAATCATGATAAAACTGTCGACTTATCTATTTCATTAATTTATTGATATATGCAAAAGTATACATGTATATATATGTATATACGCTTATATGTACGTATGTATATAGGTATATGAATGTACATACGTATATGTATGTATGCACGTACCTGCGTATTATGCACATATACATATATATGCGTGTATATGTGTATATATAAAAATGGAAAACCAGCAAGACCGTATTGTTGTTCAAAAAGGGAGACCTTCACGACATAGGCATTTATCGCCCAATCTGCTTGCTGTCCGTTGTCTATAAACTCTTTACTCGAGTCATCCTAAACAGTATTGACAGAACACTGGACGAAGGACAGCCATGCGAACAAGCAGGGTTCCGAAAAGGATTTAGTACCATTGACCACATTCACACGATTACAAGACTCATTGAAGTTTCACGAGAGTACAAACAACCACTCTGTCTCACTTTCATCGATCTGAAGAAAGCCTTTGATTCAGTGGAAACAGAAGCGGTTATTGAGGCTCTGGATAACCAGCGTCCCTACTCGGTACATAATGATCCTTCGTGAGCTTTATAAAGATTTCACGACCAAAATATCTCCATTCTACAACAATATCACCATTGACGTAAGAAGAGGGGTTCGACAAGGCGATACAATTTCGCCAAAACTATTTACTGCCACCCTACAAAACGTCATGCGAACATTAGAATGGGACGAAATGGGAGTGAAAATTGACGGTCGACCATTAAACCATCTTCGCTTTGCTGACGATATCGTTCTCATAACACCAAACATCAGCCAAGCGGAACGAATGTTGACCGATTTCGATAACGCCTGTGGAAAGATTGGTCTTTAACTGAATCTAACGAAAACAGTGTTCATGAGGAACAGATGGGTTTCTAATGCCCCATTCACGCTCAACGGAACGACAATCTCCGAATGCTCCAGTTACGTCTATCTAGGTCGTGAAGTCAACATGATGAACGACCTAGCTCCAGGATTGAGCAGGAGAAAACGAGCGGCTTGGGGAACGTTTAAGAGCATCGAAGATGTAGTGAAGAGGACAAAGAACATACGACTCCGTGTCCACCTTTTCGACTCGACAATTATCCCTGCCCTGACGTATGCAGCAGAAACCTGGTCGCTACGTAAGCAGGATGAAAGATCACTTGCCGTTATCGAACGCGCAGTCGAAAGGTCGATGCTAGGAGTATCCCGTATCGCGCAAATGAGAGAAAGGATCCGAAGTTCCGACCTACGTCAACGATCGAAAATCAGAGACGCCGTTCTACACGCCAGGATATCGAAAATAAGGTGGGCCGGACACGTGATGCGCTTCAACGACAACCGATGGACGAGAGCCGTTACCGACTGGATTCCTCGAGACGTCAAGCGCTCTAAAGGAAGACCACTGACCCGTTGGTCCGATTTCTTCACGAAAGTGATAGAAGAAAGATATGATGCTCAGCGAATCCCTAGAGCGAGGAGGACCCACTGGGCTACTCTTGCACGCGATAGGGAAAAATGGAAGAGTTGCTGGTACCCGCTCGAGTCACTCGACGATCAGCGGGACGACAGGTGATACAGGTGATATGTATATATATGTGCGTATATGTGAATATATATGTATGTATATGTATGTATATATACATATACATGTACATATACCTATATATGTATACATATATATATATATATATATATATATATATATATATACGGGCGGTTTAGCGCAATGACTAGTATCACAGTGTGTTAAAAAGCCCCTTTCTAGAACTCTTTCACAATCAATCGACCTAAAGCTTTGGAAGTCTCTAGCTCTGCCACCTATGGGATTCCAAGGAAAATTGTTAGCGGTGCTTAATTTGATAGATGTGAAAGGTGGCTTCAATCCTCAACTATTTCCAGACAGCGAGGATCGTTTTCGATCTTCGAATTTCCAAGGTATTTATCGCTGAACAAAGCTTTTTCACTGATATCTTAATGGTTACTTGAATGCTCGCATTTTGGAATTTCAACACATAGTTGGTTTCTGGAAGGTCCTTTTTAGTACGCTGCAGCGGCAAAAATAAAATGTTTCACACTCGGAGCGCTTTGTTTGGCTGACTAGGGTCTCAGGATAGCTTTTCATTAGGATAGACTAATACTCATTCAGCAGTACACTTCTCGCGATTCTGAAGCTATATTTTGTTTACGAGAAGGTCTTCAAAGTGCGTCATAGGAGCGAAAAGAAGATGACGTTTCACATTCAGAGTTTTCTTCGCACGTAGTAAGTTATATGCAAGAGCATATGAGCGTAGAGAAAATTATATTGTATTACAGCATTCAAAGAACTCAATTTTTGAATAAAAGAAAAAAATCCTTCTAAACCTAAAATTTAAAAGGGTAACGAAAGTTGCGCACCATTTGCGTCGATCGATCAAGTGTGTCCGAAAAGGCTTAGGGAACGGATAGAAGACGAAGTTAGGTCGAGTCTTCACGCGGCAAGTGGCAATCGACCTGCAGCGATGCGCGTTATCACCAGGATGTTGGAGTTCGAAGAAATTCACGTTTTTGTCCTCGCAAAGGGAACGTGTCGTTAGAAAATGGTACTTGGTTGGATAGAAATTTTCCATCATTTGATAGAACATTCAAAATTTATGCATATATTCAGGCAACAAGCAACAACAATTATTCTTGCCATCGATCCGCCAGGTTTTGGATCTGATCGAACTACCACTCCATCGGCCTGGAATCTAAGAACTCTTGACATGCTTCTTCAACTTCATCGAAAGATTGAAATTGGCGACCTTCCAAAAAGTGTTGCATTAATCGCAAAACGCCGTAATCAGGTGGAACAACGTCCGGGCTATAGGGTGGATGGGGTAGAATCTCAACTTCATCCAATTCCTCAAATTTTGCCTTGGTCTTTTTGGCTGTATGTGGTTTTGCGTTGTCTTGCTGAATCAAAGCGCGCTTTCAACGAGCAACAACGATCAGCAGATATAGGCGAAATATATATCAATAGATGCGCAAGAATTAGACCTTTCAAATGATATGGAAATCACACGCGATTCATGCGGAAAAACGACATTCCCATCCAACGATGGAAATTTTCTTTCCAACCTAATATAATGTGATAGAAAAAACTTTGGTAAGGTTAGCGGTAGTTGGAACTATACCCAAATAATCATACAACAATCAATTGTTTGTTAAAAATAATGCTACACACTGGATGAAATATCATATCATTGTTAATTTTCGTCGGTTTTCGAATGAATAGTGTTTTTTGCGGCTAAGATCTCTATGGATTTTACTATCAACTTATTCTGTGCGAAGCGATCCTCTTTTCAGTCATCATAGCATACTATTAAGGCATTTTCGGAGACCGGCCTCTAGATCACTTGGGATTCCATTTTTATTTTTTGCGCTGGTAGATGTTTAATAATAGGTTAGTGAAAAAGCTTTGAACCTGAAAAACAAGAAAGCGTGAGGACATTCCACAGAATTCACACTGAAAAGTCAGAATTCCGAGGGAAACTGGCCCTTTTCTATAGTAAAAAAAATACGTTTGTGGAAGTCCGTGTAGTAGTAACTATCCTTTATCTTTTTTTAGTGGCAAAGTTATCTCAGAATCAACGTTTTACTATCAAATCTGCTGTGTGAAACAAACAATGGACTAATAACTTCTTAAGCACACCGCTATATTGTTTTGTTAGTAGAGCGTACTTGGAAGGTCTTTCCACAAACCATGCTTGATAGTGAACTCTGCATTTCTCAAGTTATCGAATGTATACGAAAGCATAATCAAGGTATCACGAAGATTTGGTTTATTTCCGTTAACTGGCGGGAATTAATGCAACAGAAGTTTTGCTGGGAAAAGACTTCCTGTTGTACTTTCAGTGATCATTCGAACGCTCAAATCTTGGAGAATTGCTATATGCACTTTTTTTGAAATTCCTTTTTACAGCGCTTTGATACTATAAATAAATTATATTTCTTACTTCTTGCACGTTTTTTTTTCGCGTTTTCGCGTGTTGCCACTGTATTTTTCGCAGGACAAAAATTTTCCTTGAACCGCTAATAATAAATCAATAACTTTCTTTTCAATTTTTCTTTGCTCGTATTTCCATTGTAGCGCGCCTTCGAGGTGCGGCGTCGCCTTAACAGCATCTGAGCGAGGCGTGACGCCTCGCGCCAGGAAAATTTTACCTTGTAGTTTCTACACGATTACGTCATAACATGTCGTCCATTTTCAACATCGCATTGAAATCGTTATTGGTTTAGTAAACAGAATGCGTCAACCTACCCAATTGGTTTTGGAGATCGTAGTCATGTTGTTCATTTCACCAAGTGGAAAAGAGGTTGAATGGGCTTGAGGGGCTTTAAAATGGATGAAGAGCCATAGTCGCCGTACCCACGTGCATTTTAGTGTACGTGCGTCACTTGTGGATCAACCCATTTTCATTATTTCCATTTAGTTTTGGGGGAGTACTCTTTTAGTTTGGGCACCTAATTCTCTTTTACCACTTGACCTCATTCGCATTGTTTCGTAGCTTAGGCATATGAGATGAGTATTTGTTGTTACGAGTGCACTGACTCGTTTCGCTCTTATCCTCCTGTAAAGATACTTGTTCGATACATGTTTTGGACAAGTGTTATTTTCCTTAGTTAGTGGATTGGGGAGGGTATCAGCATGTTTTTATCGCTTTGCTTCCAATAGTATTCTGTAAAGTAGTCACTTTCAAGTATAATCTTCAACTCATTTTCTTGCAGAATTTGTTAAAGTAACTGCTTGATTGTGTATGCATCTGCTACGGGAAATCCCTGCTAGTTTCGATCGAGTCGCTAAACTACGAACTCGGCGCGATGAACGTTTTGAAACTCACGTCAAGTGAAGATTCGTTAGAACTTATTCGATACCCTCACAGTATTTTTGTTCGCGCCGCACTATGAACTTGTTCGCATTCGCAAATTACATAGGGGAGATTACTATTTGGCATTACAACATCCGAAAGTGAAGTTGTTCTTAAAATTCACATAAAAATCCAGAATAAATTTATACCTTGAATTCTGAACAACTCAGTGTTAATTTAGAGTGCAGCAACAAGTCTTGTTGTTGTCGACGATCCCAAATCGAGTGATTCATCGTTAATTGACTTCGTTGCTACCAAGTCATGTGGCAGTGACCCATCTGATTCTGGCCAGAGCCCATTCAAGATGTGTGGAGAAAACAGTGGTGGTTAGTGTAGTGCGAGTCATGTTGCAAGCAAATCTGTAATTCCAATCATGGAGTGGAAATCGCATACATGAGCTCGCATTTGTGTTATCCAATTACTTCCATTTTTGCTGTGTTGAAACAAAGTATCAAAGCTAATCTCGACAGCACTTCAATATGAAGATTCATAACGTAATTTTTGGTTATTCTAGTACTCAGTAGCTTTTAATTGTTCAGATTCTGCTCCACTAAGTGACGACTCCCTCAGTAAGGTGCATAAGCCACATTCTATCCTCTCCTCGCCAGAATCAACACCAACTCGTTTAGAAATGCTTCCACCGATGAATCAGGTTATTTTCCTTTGATAGTGGAATGCTAATTGCCCAATAGTTCTCTGCAATAGAATACCAGGATTTTCTCAAACATTTCACACATTTCTACTTTATTTACATTATAATGTTTTCATAGACATCTCTGAAACAATATATAATCTGACAACAGTGCTTTCTCTTCCTAATAAACGTTAAACGAAAATCACTGCTTGGCATGTTTCTTTTTTTTTAACTAGTTTCCTGTTGCAGATTCAGTTCATTCAAATGTGGAGAACGTTGTATGAAATGATAAATATTGGTGATATCGATCAGCTTCTGAATTCATTAGCTCTTGTTGGTGAGTACTGCTACTACTCGAAGAGTGATTGAGAGCCTCATCAATAACTTTTGACCATATATGAGTGTAAATCTTTTTTATTTTCATTTGATTTTGTTTTATCCGCCCCATAGTTTTTGTTTTTTTTTTTCATCGTGCACATCCAAGAATTCTAGCGTTCGATTCGTTTTTCGTCTTTTTCTTGAAGATCGTAGAATAACTGATGTGCACGTCTCCTTGCATTCTCGTGTATAGCCGGGCTGGAGGGTTCCTCGTTGTTGACTGCCGAGAATGTTGGGGAGGAATCAGCCCCGTGCGTGCCGCGATGAGCATCACAACCACTCGGTCACGACGTCCTGTTAGAATATACATATGTGCATACATAGGTATATATGCATGTATATATATAACAATAAATAGTATAATAAGTTAGCAATAAAGTCAGGTAAGTAAATGAATCAAAATAACAAGTGAAAAAATGTATAACGATAAATAAAGTAGAATATCCAAATAAAATTTAGTATTATATATATGTATATATGTATGCAATATGTATCTATATATGTGTATATATGTGTATATGAGTATGTTTAAATATGCACATATATATATATGTATGTATATAATGTAAATACACATATATATGCGCGTCCCATGCTTATACATCTATGTGTATGTGTATATATATATACACACGTGTATATATACATTCATAAATATAAGTCACGATTGCAAGTTTGTTGATTATTGCCTCCTTATATGTTATTCTTTAGGGACAACTCTCTTCCAGCTCAACGAAAAATGTCCTTTTTCGCAAACAAAATTGGATGCAAAACCGCTGAGGCAAGCAGTGAAGAAGCGATTACTGAAGGATCTGTAGAGAACGTGAAGGCGTTGGCGGAATCGGTGAACGAAGACAATTATTCAGTAGAGAATGATCTCGATGCAGCACAACTACGGCGAATTACTCAAAGTCATACGGGGTTAGTACTGTGGAGAAATAATTTTTTTTAGAAAACGTTAAAAAGTATCGGCAGTCCTCATCTGATGTGGTGTTCAAGAATTCTGTAAATCCCATACACCAACTCAATTTTACGATGTGAGAATTATGTAACACGCACGACATTTTTCTAGCTCTTTGAATACATGCATTCACCACGTCGGGATAACTTTTTGCATTTATGGTTATTTTGTTTTCGACCGCTGCAGTTTGGGCACTTATAATCAATTTTTCGTATCGAAAGAGTTACTACTCGGTTTAATAGCCTGATGTTCCCTGGTTCATTCTTCAACTTATTGAGAGCGACTTACTGAAAAATGCAAAGCTTTGGAGAGTTTGAAATAATCAGCTCAAGCTCTTTTGGATAGAACTCTTTATGTGTTTGGCTGTTTGTTCTGAAAACCTGAGAGCAAAGGCATAAACAAAGTAGGTTAAGACTGTTGGTACTTTTCCGTTAGCAAAGCGCCATTTCGACCCGTCAAAAAAAAACGTATTTCCTGGTCTTTTTCAATGTTCAAGTAGATCGATAGCACAAATCAAAAGAATTCAAAAAGTTCATCTCATCTTTAAAATAGCCTTCTTGTTGCGCTTAAAGAGCAAGATTAAAATTTTGTTTCTCACTGGAAGATTTCTCGCTGACCAAGGCTTTTTCTTTGGAGTTTCGCTAACCAATCGATGGACAAATCTTAAGGATTCCAATACTTTATTTGATTCTCATAAAGAATTTAGTATTACGCTGTAATATTAGTCAAAAGAAGATTAAGTTTCGCAAAAGATGGACCACTTTAGCTACCCTCTCTTCAATTCGATCCATTGGAAAAACGTTTTTTTTTTGATCATTCTCAATGTTTAAATAACCAGTCGATAGTTAAATCAAAAGAATTCGAACGATATATTTCATTTGAAAAGGTCTTGTTTTTGCGCTGAAAGAGCAAGAGTGAAATTTTGTTCTTCATCGGAAGATGTCTCGCTGACCGGAGCCTTTCTCTTATAGTTTCAAAAAGAAACGATAGTCAGAATTTCAAGGATTCCAACAATGATGTAGAGTGCTGTGCAAAAACGTTTGCGCCAGCCGGGACACCACTCTACATCATTGGGTTTATTTGAGCATCATGACACCGCAATCGGCGGTCAAATCAGATGATTTCCGATTCCAACAATGTTTTTGATTTCTTGAACGGACTGCAAAGTGCTTTATAGAAGCCAAAAGAAAATAAGGTTTCACACTCGTTGCTTTTTCCCAGTTTTGCAAAGCCGAATCTTTTTTGGCTATTACAGTGTGATACGAGGCCGATATTCAAAACCAAATAGATAATTGAAATTCTTAAAATTTAGTCTATCTATTAATTGACTAGTTATGTCATTTTTGCCTTTCAGCGCAATAAAAAGGCCTTTTGGAGATAAATTACACCATTAAAATTCTTATGTTCTGAACTGTCGAATGATTACTTGGACATCAGAAACAACCGAAAAATACGTTTTTTTCGAAGGCATCAAAGTGAGGAGCGGATAAAAAAGTGATTCAGTTTTTTCGAGACCCAATCTTCTTTTGGCTGTTGTAGCTTAGTGCGTGGTTCATTTCAAAAACCAAAAAAGTCATTGGAATCCTTAAGATTTGATCTATCGACTGTTTATTAAAACTGAAGGAAAAAGCCTGGTAAGCGAGAAGTCTTTGGATGAAAAACGAAATTTTGTTTCTGCTCTTCCAGTGCAACAACGAAGCCTTTTCGAAGATGGAACAGCTATCGAATGATTATTCAGTCGTCGAAAACGAGCAAAAGAAGCTTTTTCTAAAGGGTCGAAATGGCGTTTGGCTAACGGAAAAGTATCAGACTAATATGTGCAGTCTTGATGCAAAAATAGATTTATATGTGCTTCTGTTAGCAGAGTAATGCGATTTTAATATTTTGACCTATAATCGGGTCATGTAAGCTCATTGGCTGAGGACGGACGCCTTGCAATGGAAACGTATTTGTTGATTCAATCCATCGCCTCGGGTTCATCAAACTTCCATCTTTCTCGCTACGAGAAATTTGTACCGGAGTTGTTCGGGAGGATAGAAGTGCTGACGCACTCGTTTAGAAAGCCACCACAAGTCTTTATATGAGCCAGATATGCACTCAGTAACCTCCAGTGATACTTCATAAAGTTCAATGCATGGGGTATCCTCTAAGAATTGTTCAACGTTGAATGTTTTATGCATACGTCACTTACTCTCGTCCATTGTCGACTACGTCGGCGAGTACTAACAATTCACATTCTTCGTGAATGGAGAACGGAACTGCCTCGTAGGAATCAAAAGCTCGATAAGCATAAGAACCTTCATACTCTTGTGCAAGCCTTCCTTTCAACTTCTTTCTTGTGAGTATGTAGTTACGGGTATTCCTTCATTTACTGGTTACTTTGTTACAATGCTATCGTTTTCTTTCGTGATAAGACTTTGTCGATAAATTTCATAGCTAGTTCTATATCAGGTATCTTACTATAGAAAATAGCCAGATTTTTCACTTATCTAGATTCGGCGAGAACGAGTGGCAAGTCAATTTCGAACAGATTCTCGCTGCAGTGCTCGATGATGCCCCTTTGGCGAACTTCTTTGAGACGAAATATTCACTGCAAGATCTAATTCAAGGATCTGTACATGAAAATTGTACTAATTGATTTGCATCGGTAAGTTTTAGCTAGATCCACAGAGTTGTGCGAGTAGTTTGACTGGCTTAACTAGAGCGTCACAGTGGCCACAAGGTTGTGCAAAAGATTCCCTTTTGGCTTCATGGTTTTACTATAGATCAGATTCAAATGTTTGCGGCTAACATTCATGTGAACCACTTGAGACTTTCTCGAATTTTTTTCTCCCGTTTTTTGTCTTATAGAATCTTCACAACGGCAGACTTTACATTTCACTCAACATTACTATCTAGTTTTCAGAATATATAAAGTAATGTTGCGTGTATACGTAAGAGAATTGGGTGGTGAGCAAAAATACAACCTTAGGCGGAATCGAACCTGCGTTCCATCTGTACCGGAGACGCGTGCTATTACCACTACACATGGTATTAGGTGTAGATTTAATGGTAGTAGCACGTGTCCCCGGTTGGATGGAACGCGGGTTCGATTCTCGCCTAAGACCGTGTTTTTACTCACCTTTCAATTTTCTTAGGTGTATATGTATCATCATAACACTGAGAAAAAAGCAGTAAAAATGCTAAAATTCCGGAGTGTAAAGTGATGTCTCAAATGTAATACTCTTATTTTAAGGTGCCGAAAAAATCGTTCTGATCAATGAAGGCGCGGCTCTCATTTGAATACTTCTCACTTCTGTAGTGCACTTGATCCTATTCACTTCACAATTCAATGACCTTGAGTTCAACAACCGATTTAGTGAAGACTATAATGCTTCCTTTCAGAGTGTGGTAGTGCATTTGCACCTCTGTTAATTGTTGCTTAATGCCGCCACGTCGACATATCTTCAGATTTCCCATCACTGACCTTATCATAACACCACAATAGCTCATTCAGGACGATGTCCAGTTCTCTTGGTACGCCTGTAGGACGACGCTCATTTTTAGTCTTAGTCGTGAAAGGTGACGGTCGCCGCCTTGTCTCGCGTTTTGGAAACTGCGCCTTACTTTCATTATATACTGGGCTTCTTCCTCGCGGTTTCCAAAGATACTGCGATTTTCTTACCTAGTACATGCCCCATGTTCTTCTTTACAACCGAGATTGTTATTGACATACACAACTTTGTATGTTAAGAAAATGCACTCAACTATTATGCAGTAATATGCTATCAGCGTTCCATAGAGTATGCTCTTCCAGTAACAGTACCCAAAAAGCCATATCGATCAAAAATCGGAAACCACCAAACTGCTTGTCAAAATTACTGTTTCACATTGCATGCAATACCAGTTTATGGAGGCAGAGGATTTTCTGGCGACATTATAGCGCTATAATACTCTCAATCTCTTCTACAACATTAGTTGCTTGCCAAAAATTGAATTGATGAGAAATTATCGCAAGGACAAGTCTTCTTGGATGCGCTGCGATTTTTCACTTGCATTTGATAAGCTATGAAATGACTACGAAAAGCGCGAAATTTTTTTGTGCGTCAGAATAGATATTGTGAATGGGAATGAACTGTTTAATGGTCACACAGGCCACTGTGTCCCATTATGAAGGACCTCCATAAAATCGGTGTCGCCAGGAATGTGTCAAATATGGATCATGATATAGGATTGAGTATTAGACTATCACCCTGGAGGTAAGATTGTGTATCCTATTGTGGTGAGATAAAGCAAATACATGTAAAAGTGTCAAGTTTATAACTATTTTGTGCATAATAATGTACATAGACGTGCTTACGTTTTCCTTCACTTTGTGGGTTCGGTTTTTTTTCCTTGTCACAGATTATGAATGCTCACATCTGCTAAGTTTTTCAAATAGACAAAAATTGCTCTTGAAAACATGTCTGTTCCATTGTGAGTTATATAATGCTGTAATTATAAGTTGTTAGAGTATATCAAATCCGACTCTAAAGGAGCATTTTCCTTTTTTGTGTAAAGATTCTCGAGCGGCCTTGTCGTAAGAATAAATCTTGTGCATAATAATATTACTGACTTTTCTTCAACTTCAGCAAAACTAAACAATCATATTTTCATTGTTGATTTAGCCAGTTCACGAAACTCTCTCTCCAGGAGATCCCGGATCCCGGTTAGCAAGGGTACGTGATGCTTCTCCAGGTGGATTTAGGGTATGAATTCTCTGTTTCTGCAGCGCCGATTTGACAGACTTTTATTCCTACGAGTCAGATCGGCTAACATCCTGCAATCAAGGGATCAGGAAGTGCATGAGAGGCGGTTGAACTTGCTTCTAACAAATAATATCCTTGGGGAGAGACTGCAGAGATAGAATCTCTTTCTAGCTGTCCATAATACTGAATTCCGGAAGCGGCTAGTGAACGTTTCGAGTCCGAGAACAAAGTGTTAGAAAACAAACTCACGAATCTGCTTCATTCACATTGATTAGTGAATTTTGTGATCTTTCATGTCGTCAGTTGAGGGATGAAACCTTCTTTGAACATATCGATTGTATATGATGACAGGAAGAAGCTAGTGAACCCGTCAAAAGCGAGAGGAAAGTGTTGAAAGGATAAAGCTTTCGGCTTTGATCAATCCCTTAGGGATGCGCCATGCATTCGTCTTTAGTTTTTGAATTCGTTAGGGGTGATTGAATGCGTATCTGGCCTTTACAATGACTCGCGCTGGCCCTCCCGCTGCGAGTCACTGCTTTTCGGGAGCTCTTGGTCGTAAGTTGTTGCTATTTGTCGGGCAATGGAGCCCTTTTCGTGTGTGTCGGTGACACTGAGTACCGGAGGAGGCTGATGAGCGCTTCAAATACGGGAAGAGAATATCAGAAAACATAAAATTATGGATCTGCTTCTTCAAATTGATTTATGATTTCTCGTGATTTTTTTGTATCGTAAATTGGTAACAGAAACCCAGTTTTTTATTTCACAATTCCCGTCTCGAGGACAGAAACTCACTAGAGAAAAAGCTGATTCGCATTTTCAGCCTGTAAGGTTGAGACTGTGATTGAAAGCATGAATAGAGCCACAAGTCTAGGACTTGGTGGCAACATCGTCGATTTCCATCAACCTGGAGACCACAGATTTGAAAGTGCATCTCTCGATTTATAGGGAATTTTTCTTCAGGAAGAGAAAATCTGAAACTAGTATAGGACATAGTTTATGGTTATGTTACTCAAAATGAGTGAACGAAAGGATCTTCGTGATTACATTCGAAATGTTCGCGGAGTGTAGTGTACAAGCTGTTCACAAAAACAAACCATCTCCACATAATAAAGGCTTGGTGATACATGATCAGTGAAGCAGTCAGCATTCTGACAAGCATTCTCTTGCATGGACGACATCCGAACTGTATTAGATGTTATGCCATCTGTTGGGAGTACTGTCTACCTCTTGTACTAACCGTTTCAAGCGAATGTATTCCTATCAGCGATCGTCGAACAAGGGGACTTTGTATATAACCACCACTGACCGACTGTTATCGAAACTGCAGTGCAAATTTACAGCCGTTCGATCGAGTACTCTCTATAGGAAAAATGAGTTCGACAAGGCCACACTAAGTCGCCAAAGCTGTCTATCACGACAGTTTAGTAGACAAGAAGTTGGTCGACTAGTATGAAAAGGGCATGTGTAATTTGAGAGTTTCTTATCAAATCTTCACTTTGCGGATGACATCTACCTTACTAAGGGGTTTCACTGAATTCAACGAAGCGGGACAAAAGATTGGACTACCTACATATGAGACAAGAACTCAGTTCTTGAAGAATCCATGGTGCAAAGGCGAGGGAATAAATTGAATAATTCACTGATGAAAAAGACCAGACATGTCTTGAAAAACAGATCGAAGGCACTTCAAGAATGGGTCTCACGGAAGTCACCACGTTCATGGCAGAATGAGTATGGACGACACTAGTGTGAGAGAGATTTGAATATAAGTGTAATGGCACAGGCATTAACACTGAAAACGGTCCATCCATGTGCCATTGAATAACACCGCCTCTTACAGTACTGTAGTTTCCAACAAAATCATGCTCTGTAGTAGAAAAGCCGTCATCATTCACTATATGCTGGCAGCTAAGTCTGCATAACGAATCCCAAGATCATTCGCAGGAAAGATAAATTCAAGATTACGAAGTAATAAGGTATAAAAATACACTTAATATAAGACACTCAAATAGCAAATGATCTTACTTCATGATGAACTTCTCGGAGGTGGAAATGTTTCTGAGGAAGTAAATAAAGTATTTCCTCCTCCTAAGTTTTTCTAAATAACAAAAAAAAACAGTTCCTAAATGCCTACGTAATAACTTCCAAGAAAAATTCCGGCAAATTTCTGCTTGTTTAGAGCACGGAGACAGCAAATTAGTGCAATGTCAGCAGGAAAATTACAACATATAAGTCTGAGTAACGAAAACAGAATAGCTTTGCCGCATATTCGTTCCTCCTGTGAGTCCTCAACAAAGATTTCCACTTGGAGAGCAGCCGTACAGAGTCGCACGAGTCGGATTGCCAAATCACTTCCCTCACGTCAAATGTTAGTCTGAGACATCTTGAAGCGACCTTCAGGAACCACTGAATAACGTCGACGTTGATATAATAATTCCGCATTTTCTTGATGAACAGAGACGAAGTTAGCAGTAAAATTTATCAAGCACAGTCTGATGCCGTAGTAATGATTGACGCCTGGGCAATTTGCCTTATTTACTCCTTACTGTTTGCCTTGCCTACTCTCATTCTCCACAAAGGTCCTCGAATATTTCACGTGTTTTAATAGATCCTTTCATTGATATTTGAGCCAACTAGTCATGTGGTCTGTAAGGGCTCTTGTAGAGCCCGATACACGTGTTTCCTCCTTACAGACTCGTCAGTCGGGCAGAACACCGTCGTCTTCCGATATTTTCATAGTCAGTTCTCTCGGGAGCTCTGCTCCCTTACAGAGAGTTATCGAAGACGAACGTTTTACACTCTATGTCAAGCGAAATTTTCACCTAATACAGAGTGTTGCGCACTCGATTGCTCGTCGGCTGGTATTTTATCATATGATACCTTTATTTCGAGGCTTTATTGAGACCACGCCAAATTTCAATAGATCCTTTCATTATTTGAGCCAACTTGTCATGTGGTCTGGTAAGGGCTCTTGTACAGCCCGAGACACGTGTTTCGTCCCTACAGACTCATCAGCCAGGCAGAACCCGTCGTCTGTCGATCTTTTCATAGTCAGTTTAGACAAAAAATTATTGTTATTAGCAAATATTATATCCCATGTTTATTTGGAAACTCTTACATTATCATTTAGAACGTTACTTTACTGTGAAATAAAAGAATTGAATTGTATCACAAGAGCTGTTAATGTGTTTTCAGGAATAATGGCCTCAGTGCCATTGGGCAGGCTTAAGACTTACACTGGCACTGATATATCTTCCACTTTGATTAAACCACAAAAAGACTGATACAGCGATCAGCCCACCCACTCCATCCCTTCTCATCGCAAGCTTTATGACAGTCATTCCTGTGAAGTCACTAAATTTAGAAACGGTGCTCTCGGTTCTCTAGAAGCTTGTACATGTGGAACTATTTGAACTCCAGTGAGATGAAGGCAGAAGCCAGGTGGATGCCATTAGAAGCACTTTTCTCATCGTGGAATGCAGTGTGTCCATTGTGAAACACTTCACCCATTATTCTGATGACTCACTAAGTTGATACTTTGTGTTATGAATAGTCGAACAAGCCTGAGGGACCAGCCAACGTCTGACTACAGGCGACTAATTCCTTCCAATCTACGCTCATAATATGTTGATGTCAAACATCAAGCCCCTCGACCTGTTCACAATGTGGCCTTAAGACAATACGGAACTTTTATATGTATCCTTTTTGTTGCTTGATTTCTACGTTTTCATCCATCTGTAGTGAACATTTCCTGCACACAATTAACCATTTTTGCTTCGAATTCGTCGTAGTTAGATTTCCATGCATTACAGAGGACTAGAGTTCTCTCGATTTTTGTAAGCATTAACAGCTTTAATAATAAATTAGAATATGAGAAGATTACGTATAACGCTTCAATGGCTGACCCGGGTAATGGAATCTTAGTATTTTCTTACTATTACTGTTGATGATTTATATCCTTCATGAGCTTTATAAAGATTTTACGATTAAAACATCTCCATTCCACAGCAATATCACCATTGACGTAAGAAGAGGGGTTCGATAAGGCGATACAATCTTGCCAAGACTATTCACTCCCAGCCTCCGAAATGTCACGCGGACATTAGAATGGGGCGATGTGGAAGTGGAAATTAACAGTCGGCAATTGTATCATTTTCGCTTATCTGATGATATCATGTTCATAACACTAAGCATCAGCCAAGCGGAACAAATGTTAACCGATTTCGACAACGCCTGTGGAAAGACTGGCCTTCGACTAAATCTAACGAAAACGATGTCCATGAGGAACGGATGGGTTTGAATGCCCCATTAACGTTCAACGTAACGACTATCTCCGAATGCTCTAGTTATGTCTATTTAGGTCGTGAAATCACCATGATGAACGACCTAACTTCAGAGTTGACCAAGAGAAAACGAGCGGCTTGGGGAACGCTTAAGAGCATCGAAGATGTAGCGAAGAGGACAAGGAACATCTGACTCCGTGCCCACCTTTTCGACTCGACGATTATCCCTGCCCTAACGTATGCAGCAGAAACCTGGTCGCTGCGTAAGCAGGATGAAAAATCACTTGGCATTATAGAACGCGCAGTCGAAAGGTCTATGCTAGGTGTATTCGTATCTCGCAGATGAGAGAAAAGATCCGATGTTCGACCTACGTCAACGATCGAGAATCAGAGACTCCGTTCTACACGCCAGGATATCTAAAATAAGTTGGGCCGGACACGTGATGCGCTTCAACGACAACAGATGAACGAGAGCCGTTACCGACTGGAATCCTCGGGACTTCAAGCGCTCTAAAGGAAGACCACTGACCCGATCGTCCGATTTTTTCACGAAAGCGATAGAAGAAAGATATGATGCTGAGCGAATCCCTAGAGCGAGGAGGACCCACTGGGCTACTCTTGCACGCGATAGGGCAAAATGGAAGAGTTGCTGGTACCCGCTCGAGTCACTCGACGATCAACGGGACGACAGGTGATACAGGTGATACTGTTGATGATATCTCCTCAAAATTCTCAGCTCTCACGTCCTGTCGAATCAGTCAAGCGCAATCATGCTCTATACGTACGCCCAAAGCTTCAATTCTGAAATGTCTGAGGAGATCGAGAAAACCACATTCTAACGAATTGGAGCAAATTTTAATTTTAGGAATAGTTCTCTAGAGTAAATTCCATTCTATTTTAATCAATTAAGCTTCAAGATAGTGTGAGATCAGTCGATTTAGATTAGAGGTAACAATCAATTTCTAAGCTAACACAATGTATCTAATGATTTCGTATTTTATAAGCCAAATAATAAATAGATACGAGAAACGGTCACTAAAAAAATAAGTTCAAACACATCAACCATCTATATTTGCACAGTTATTTCTCTGCGATCTTGTGATATTTGGTCAGGATGTTATAATGAATGACTATTATATAGGCGAGCACACAGCATGTTAATGATAAGTGACTATAAAAGAGGTTTGGCTGGCGGAAGCACTCATTCATCACTAGTCTCATGGGCTCAAGCAGGTGGTATGCTTGAGATGAGCAACTTTTTTGTTCCCTCATGCGGTTCTCGGCCATCAGCTTTGGATGCTCGTGTTCATTGGTAAGAGTATAATTAACACATTATCTACTTCGTATCATAATACGGTGTCGCAGGACAACAGTGGCAACAACGGATTTATCATTTGACTTGGAAGCATACTGCTTTCGTGTAACGTTGGAGTTTTGATCAGCTCTCATGTCTGTCTCGAATACATTGCCCTATTCATTCCTATCAATTGTTCTTTGCCTCCCTCACATGGAAGTAAGCCATCTTCCAGTGGGTCTTTTGAATTCATTTTCAATACTCTTTTAGATTCAATGGTAATGTTCGTGCGTTGATCTGATGAAGACGGCAAATGTGCTCACTATAGGGACGTTCCGGTGGCAAAGAAACATGAACGTGCGAGGAGATTACAAACTGACCGCGATGATCCCTCATCTTCGTTGAGTTCAGTCGAAGTTAAAAAGAAGGTGGAGACGCTGGGAGTGTGTGCCTGGAATCACTTGGTATATCTTTCATAATAATGCCCAGCGTAGTCATTTAAAACTTTCTGATGACTGGTGCGCGATTGTTAATTCTGTCCTTAAAACAAGCGCAACTGTTGCTGAAACAGTTTAGCATAGTTGAAGCGTCACATTGCATATATTGATTACACGGGTCTTCCAACCTTAAAATACCCATTAAGTGATTGTCTAATCATTCTGTAAAGGACTTTGGAAAAAGATAGTCGACATCTTTTGAAGATATCACAAAAATAGCAGTATTTTGAAAACTGATGGTGCCTCAAGACGAAACATCCAATGTTCTGACGTCTGATCGTTGGTCTATCCATCTTGACATCAGGGAGAAAGTAGTCGTCTATGATTTCTTAGCTGTCCAGCACACTTGGATCGACCTAATTTATCACTAATTTGTTAGAAAGCTAGGTGCTTATGCAAAAAAGCAGCAGAAATAAAGAATTTTTACATGTATGCCGCCATCAGGATGTCATCAGTGTGCTCGCTTTTCAGCTCGAGATCGGCGACTTTGGTTGGAGTTCTCCAGTCGCGCCACGTTGGCTGCAGGAACGTGATGCCATTCGCACTGCTGTTATTTAGAAGTGCTTCACTTTAATTATCACCTAAGATCAAGCTCCAGATCTACACAATCTGTTGTCATTTCTCCCTAATCCCAATAGTGGCCAGTGTGGTGTTCTATAAATAACACGATCGCGATTGAATATAGAATGATGGATACTTCGTGTACCATTAAATCAATGTACATTTATCTCGCGCAAAAAACATTATTAAGTGGGCAGTGAATTTCTAAACATAAGTAGTGTTGTTGAAGGCTAAAAAACAAAGCGGAAACGCAGCCCTCTGGACAAGAGTTCAATGACAAGGTTTAACAAAGCGAAATATTAGACTACTGTAGAAAATGCACCTTATCGCGAATAATGGAAATTCCCACTCAAACCTCCATACTGCGGTCAGCTTTTGAAATAGAAGTTCAATGATGCCAGTAACTTTTTTGCCGGCCAATGATGCAATTAGGTAGTAGTGGTAGTTCGCAGTTCGGAATGTGTAAAATAAGAAAGTGTCAATGATAAAGAGTGATGGACAAAAACACTGCGTCAGCTGGGATTCGAACCCAAACCACCCTAGCCGTGGGCGCGTGTTTGGCCGATGAACTACCGACGCCTGTTTTGACATCAATTTTCTACGCCACTCGCGTTATCTGTTGGTGAAATCCAGGTTCGAATCCCAGCTGACGCAAATGTTTTTGCATATCACTTTTTATCATTGGGTAAATTAGAACATCTTTCCACCGTCAAAGGCAGTCAAATACAATGAATGCTGATTGACTATTGATACCCAATATCTGTCAGCATAAGTGGGTTCACAGTTGATTGTGACTGCCTACGCCAGACCGTTTACAGTTGACTGCTGACAGATAACGCATTGTACCGTAGACAAAGTGGTGCCAAAACAAGCGATGGTAGTGCAACGGTTCAGCACGCGCCGCCGGATAAGGTGAAATCTGGGTTCAATCTCAGCTGACGCCAATGTTCTTGCACATCTCTTTATCGTTGGGTATATTATAACACCTTACCACCGCTAAAGGCGATCAAATAAAATGAATTTTGAACGAAAGAGTCACTTGAAAGTGACGTGTGTTAGTCATCTCATGTCTTAATTACTGCTGCTCCTTCGGCCTACTATGCAAAACTTTCACCGTTGTAGTAACTCAGTTCTCAGATTCATTCAAATAGTTTGCAATAATAACATTGCAGTTACGGCGATCAATGCGAGCGACATATAATTACATCGGTATTGAGTGAGATTGAGACAATGCTACTGCTAAGTTGAGGACTAAGGGAGTAGCTTTTCTGTGAACTAGTGGAATAACAGTAAAAGAGATCAAAATACGAAGTACTTGACCAAGAAACATTCAACAGCTTCCTAGTGAAAAAACGTTATGCATCTCTTAGTCAATTTACTTGTGCCAGCTCAAAAAACTTTAATGCTCCTAACGTTGATCAAGGCTCATGAAGCTCGTGTATTCGACTTAACTAAAATAGCAGTGGGCACCGATACATCAGATCAAGACCTCTATACTTTTAGAAAGGTCTGGGACGATTCTGATGATCCCGAGTGGCTGGAGACTTGATGAGCCTGGGGTGCGAGGTTGAGAAACACATATGTGTTGTCACCATCATTTTGTTAACAATCTAGCAATATGGTAATTGGAATCTTGTATTTAGGGATAATCCCAGTGCAATAACTGCACGAGAGCTAAGGTACGAATAAATCTACGGCAAGCGCCTCGATTGCGCGTTAGGAGAGCACTCTGCGCAGAAAGCAGCTGTGGTGCGATTCCACTTCACTTGTATCACGTTCCATGTTTTGCCCATATCTCCGCAATCTCAGAAAATCTTATTTGTTTAATATTATCTACAAAAAGAACATATGGTAGAGGCAAAAACAATGTCAACAGAGTTACTTAACGATTTCATACTATAATTTTGGGAGACGATGAGTTTTTCAGTCGGTGGGCATCTCACAATGTAGGTTACACTAGCTTTGCTTTTGAAAACCAGGCAAGGAGCTGTTTAAGAAGTGTAAGGTGCTTTGGACATAGGACGACACCTACCAGTAAAGTATGAAATGTGTACAGTCAAAGTTCTGTAATGGTCTACTTGTGCATAAGATGATTGGTTTGCAAATTGACAAACTTTCTTCTTAGTTGGTTACTTGTATATTTGGACGCCATGTCTTCACAAAACATGCAGACCTTAGCTCACTTTCTATTCGTTTCTTCGTCTCGCGGTCGTCCGTGTCAGTAACTTCATTTGAGTATGGCGCTCAGCACATCTCTAGCCGTAATGTTTAAAAAGTCGAGAGCTTATCAGTTCTACTCTACGGATATGTTCGTCCGCAGTGTAAGTGGCCGTCCGTGGACAACACCTACATCCTCATAGAGTCTGCTCTACAGTTGTTTCCATCTATCCGTTGTTTGTTTTTCTTAATATATGACCGCCGCATATGTTTTGCGCTACTGATGTATATTCTGCTAGATCGAGAGAGCTGCGCAAGCCGGCTATGCATTATAAGTGCAACTGAATCTCAGATGACGTCATTCAAGCGCGCTGTAAACTCTTCACAGTACTTTTGACGAGTTCGAAGCATCATCTTACGAAGAGAGTACTGTGAGCATCAGAAACTTCTTCCGCTTTCCCGAAGGAGGTCGTTGGCCAAAAGACGAGGGATGTTTGGCGCGACTCTGCTCTGACTTGATCCCCTACTATCCCACAAGCGCCCCAACCCAATTATCCTTGAGATTGAAGGGAGATGTGCTCAACCATTTTCTACAACCTTTATGAGGATGATATTTTGACACGCATCAAATGATAGAAGTACTAGATCCTCACAGTGGAAAAAAAAGAAGAACCATTGCTTGTGAGGATCAATGTATTTTCTGAGTACTTCATGACGTCCTTTACAGATACTTATGCAGCTATGAATTCGTTTGTACTGTGATCTTTGAGATACTTTTGCGTTAGACTGAACAAATAGAGCAGATTATGCAGCACATCTTTTTTCATCGAGAGCGTAACCGATATACATTGCCGTCACCGTTCTTTTCTTCGACCGCACACAGTACGTCACGGCGTCACGGATCATGTTCTCTAGGAGCATCTGCGCATTAGGAGTATCTCTTTACTTTGCTGACGTGCTTTACCCACTACGTCGAGTGAGAGAACGAGTGATCAAAATGGCAATAACAATTGGAATTCATAAGTGATACCGTTTATAAACCATTTCTTAGACCAAGGAGTCTTATTCGCCATTGCAATCAGTCCTTGCACTGATCGTGACTCTGTCGGGTGCTATTAAGTCTACATTTCTCTTCGTCGTGCGCGAAGTGAGCAAAGCCAATTCCATTCACTCCTGAAATTCAAGAAGCGTCATAGTTTTCTCCTAAAATTCTCTTTCACTATCAAATCGATGTTTCTTTACTGCTCGCGAACAATTCGATCAAATTCATTGGCTGACACACGTTGAATCCTCTAATTCTATATTTCGTGTTATGAATCGGAATGCTCTTTCGAATGCACGTGAAGTTGCAGTTGTACTGAATGAACTGTCATCTAGTTGTCGTAGCATGTACGCTTGTGACGTTTATGTAAAAACATAAGAAATCAAAGTGTATAAAGGAGGAACTCGGGAATGGACGTCCGTTTCCCTCTTCGCCATATCTGCTACACTCTTAAATGTTCTTCAGTCAGCTCGTTCCTTTCTATTCAGTTGCGAAGCCGAGAAAATTCTCATGTTGACATTCCGACTAATACACGTAGATATTCTGTATTCGTGGAAATGCACAAGAGTCAATAATAAAAGATGAAACTGATGGAAGGAGATTGAACCAAAGACCAAGCGTTTTTTGTATGGCGCCTCTGTTCAATATGTTACTCTTAAATTATTCTAATATTCTAATATATGCCTTGATTGTTGATTTTTTTGCCCAAACAGAGTATAAAAGGCAGAGCAATTTCGTTACTAATGTTGACTGATTGTCAAGCGTCGTCGAATACCAGTTCTTCCACCAACATTACTTAGAATTGAGGATTTGGGAAAACAGTGATACGGCATGCAGTTTAACAGAAATGTTGTGTTCTGTTACTTTCCCTTCATTCGTTGGCTTTCCTAGCCAATGGTTTATGTATTCAGAATACACACGCTATTTTGTCGCTAGTAAAAAGATTGCTTACTGATCTTTACATAAACAAACACGGCTGTGGAAACCTGTGGTATCCTACTATTTTAGAGATATGACGATAAATCAAGGTTTTGCATCAGGCTCAACTTATTTTTCACATTATCAATGGATACCCTAATTTAGAAATAGACGTTGCATAATACGAGTCGAGTATGGTAAAAATAGTCAAACATAATATTCTTTATATCTGATCATTAGTCACAATTTTTTTGAGTAATTTGTGTTTGACGATGTTCCGTAGGCTGGGACCCCTGTATTTGCTTGATTGGTAACAGTTTCCGGCATTTCAACGGAGATTTCGTCCTTCGCATAGCTGGCTTTAGCGTTCGTCGTCATGCTGGGAGCGTTTTTTAGGTTGCTTGAATCAATTTTAATTGCCTTCTTATCACCACTTTGGCCCACCAGTTTCCTTTGGCTTCATATTGCCAATTAGCCCTAAAATATAATTGTATTATCAAAGATGAACGCGATTTACGTATTATGAAACATTCACGACAATTTTTTGGAACATCATAGAGCATAAAATTATGGTTCACTCTCTTAAAAATCAAAAAACATTACTGATTTTTTGAAATGCCATAATCAGTATAATTTCATCACCACAGTTTTCTATGCTGGGAAGTTCAGTGGCTATCCTCAAAGTAAAGAGTAAACTCATATTACAATACACTGCACCACGCCACCTTTTTCTGCATTATCACAACAGTTCGTAAAAATGCCTCATAGAAGAACTGTGGAGCTCTCCTTATCCACCTTGCAAGCGAAAGACGCGCAGGAGTTCTAAGATTTTGTAAAGCCCATTTACGGACGACATAGTCTCCGTTTTCGATGAACAGTGGAATCATGACGCTCGCTTCATTGAGAAAAATTATCCTTGTAGTGTATAGTTGTCAGGATACGTATAATAGTTTGTCGTGGTCACTCCCAGGAATTTATACAAAGCACAGAAGAATTAACAACAAAAAACAAAATGCATTTCTACTCAAATACGAAAAATTCTTGTGATTCTTAAAAATATGCTAATCGATTTCTGAGTGAAGAAAGGCTGCATGAGAGAATTCACGGAATTCTTTCTTCTCATCACGAGCATTTATTTGGATTGTAAACCGAGCATGTAGTGATGGCTTCCAATTAACAAAAGATTAGCAAACAAATTTCACTGGCTGACTCCAAAGATATCGAGCAAAGATAAAAACGCGTTAGAACAGAATGTCCTAAGCACAGTTGACAGCGCGTGAAAGTGTAGTTGTGAAAGGATAAAGATGAGAAGGATATGATTGATCTCTCACACCCTTCCATTCCGGACTGCTAATGATCAATGCAATATATATATATATATATATATATACTATGTATATATATCGTTAATCAGAGTTGGTAGTGTATACTGAATTCATAAATATGCCAACAATTACATAATGCAATTCTTGTTAACGCTCATAGAGTATTTCGGAGGTCTCGCCCCCTCTTCAGTAGCCCACGCCCCACATTAAGCCCTATACTGTAGCAAGGAGTTAGGCGCAGCGTATCAATCTCGGGTAAGGCTTTGAACATTCCTAAAAAGTCAAATTGAATGTTTATTGCGAGCTTTTAGAAGCAGTCGATACCATGATTAATAGAGTGGTTGCAACGGCGCTTTTCTCAACAGACAGTAAGTTAGATAAAGCGTAATAGGAACACAGAGGGTTTTTTCTCTTCGCAAACAAATTTTTGACATTTTTCGAGTAGTACACTTTACTTAGAAGTTTCTCCTGCTGTGCTTTCCTATGTTCAACACTGTTTTTTTCATGAAGTGAGACAAAGCTGTGTAAAGTAAGAAATGATGAATATGTACTATATAAAAGCGTTACATGTACCGCAAGGTGAAAATGAATGCGCACTACATACTTTTTAGCAAAACTTCATCACTTCACTTCTTGAGAGTCGAAAAGTGTCCAATAAAAAGTGGAACATTCGAGCCTTTAACGAATAAAACACTCGAAAAGCAAAGTCAATTTTCTCTCCCTTAAATTTTTTTTAGAACAAGAGAACTAACTACGAATTACTTGCCGTTTAGGTCGAAGTCGTTCGCATGAAGGACATCATAAGCCAGGAGGTCCTCTTTGACGTGATGATTAATGATTACGGCGCCAAACGCATTTCCGACCACATTGATGGACTCTCGAACACGATCTCTGCATTCAAACGTCAAAGCTGTTAGGTGTTTCATCAGATTAAGCCATCATAAGCAGAAAATAATAACATTTCAGAGCATGTGCCACGTTTTCTGATTTGTATCTCTAGCGTAAAACCTCCCATCAATTCTCCTATAGCTATAACCGCTCAAATTTGGCATTGAATTGCTTGTACATCAAGAGCTGCTCAAACAGAGTTATTAATCGATATTCCCATTCGGAATCTCGGTAAACATTTAGCGCATTTCTTCTTCACTAAAGCTCGAAAATTTCTTTTGTTTTTTCTCATCAAAGATTAGAGAAAAAACGCATGAATACGATGCTAATTTAGAGCTTAGTGACTCAGAAAAACAATTAGAACCTGTTGGTGCGTGCGCTAACTACTTGATAAAAAAGGTTGATAGAAAGCACAAATAGCTAAAAGATCTTCAACGCAAATAAAGTACAACTTTTAAGGCTTAGGTGCCGAGAAAAGTAGAGTCAGAGGTTATCAAGCGGGAAAATATTGAGTTCAATTCACTATATCTTTCAATTTTCGGTGTTCTGTACTCAAGACGGAAGAGGGCAGGTTCAGAGCTACAACAAGCGAATTTGTAAAACTGACTCACAGTATCCTATCAGCGAGGAGCAGCAACGATACGTCTCCAATTGGTAGCCCCATTGATGTCAACACTAATATCAGACCGGCCGACGGTACTCCTGCTGAACACATTGCTGCCAACGTGACAGTGAAGCTGCAAAAACTATGTCGTTTCATAAGTTTTGGCACCAAGGCAATGAACCTAAATATATTAACCAGAAATGATTAAAACTGAATGATTTTGGTGCCGCTCAATGCGAATTTTGTTGCTAACATTTTGTTACACAATTTGCCTATGCTTGTTACAAGATGGAGTTGTCGTGGGAACGAATTCGCTTGCTACTCATGCACGAATGGCCCATAGGCGAAATGCTAGAACAGTGACGCTCACGATTAATGGAGCTTCGTGTGAACGGCTCGACCTCGACTGATCCTCCGGACTGTTCTCTGCAGCTTTGAACTTTGCGAACCACTTTCTAGCCGTTCTTTCTGCAACCGTATCATCTCCCAATTCTCTATTAATCTCGCGCGCCGCCTCTATAGCACTTCTCCCTAAGCAGTATTCGTACATAAGTAGCAAGCGAATTTGTTTCCAAGGCAGCTCAACTTCAAAGCAAAACTAAGTGATTCATTTACCAAACGGCAGAACGCAATTGAACGATGAATTTGGTGTTTGTTGATCTAGTGCCAAATATTTTGATTCGACTTAATGTCATGAAGAAAACTCAAAAGGACTTTATTACACGGTATATTACTAACCTCACACTAATTACTCGCAGAAACGACATTTCCACACCGTTCAGTTGAGCAATGAAAATCGCCGCAACCGCCATGCACAACGCAGTTCCATCCTTTATCATGACACAATTATATTCATGAATCGTCTGTTTTTTTCGCTGATATCTTTTCTAAACCCTTTCATGACATTCTAGTATATTGTGAATCATTTGTTTCTTCTACTTGGTAAGGTGAGTGATAAATGTGTAGATAGGTTCAAATAATATTGCTAAAATCCATAATCAGAGATCAACCAGTGTTGAATCGCTAACAAACCCACTGAATTGAACTACCGCAAAGAGTCTATAAGTATTCGCAAGTCATTTCGTAGGCCAATCAATATTAAAATATTTGATGCTATGAACTTTGATTTTCTGAACTCAAGAAGTAAAGAGGGTGTCCTCACGGATTCACCTTTCATTTCATAGTCATGACATATTCCTGCTTATTTACATGACACGTCATCAGATTTCTCCATTGCGAGTCCCAGGACTTCTAATATTCGACGCGTCCATCATTCAAGATGGTCTCCGAACTGTTCATATGAGGGCTTGGTCATTAGTTCATAGTTTTTAGCCACTTTTTGATTACTTTTCGAGTCAATTCTATCGGAATCGTGAAACAGATGTGGATGTGTACTCATTTACTTTTCAGGGAGTTAACCGCTCACGGTTCAATCTGGTACTTATTTGCCGGACTCGCTCAAATAAGAGATCAAACGAGTTTTGAATGAGTTGGAACAAGCTTTTTATCCGTGATGAACAGCATCATTACTACTGTTTTTATCGTTCATCGTAAACAGGACGTGGTGGGCTCCGAAATTATTTCAAAGTGCAAAAGGATATAAAACTGAGAGCTAAAAGATAAGAGATGGAATTAGAAACAAATAGTTGCTTCTGGAATTCATTCCAGATATTTGTTTATTTTTCAGTAAATCTAGAACATTACCATATTGACAGCGGAACCGATGGAGATTACAAAACGTGAAACTCTTCGATCAACGTTGAGATCTTCTTCTACACAATTAAAGGTGATTGGAAGAGTCACCGAACTGAATAGCTATTGATTAACAATTTCAACATGTCATATTTTCATAAATTATGAAAAATACAGAATTATTAGAGATTGTTCACATTCTATAAAAAACAAACCTCGAGGAGGTTCCAATAGCTGTCATCCACGCTTGGAGAAGTCCGGGCATAAAATCGTACGGATTTTTGTGCGTAGTGATGAGGAATATCAAAGGCATAGAAATGAAGAGATGTACGCCTAGTCCGATGAAAACCTGACGGAAAGAATAATTCGCCAGAAGTTTTCAAACTGAATAGTAGACTTTTCGTTTTATTGTATGATAAGGTAAAAATTTAGCTTGGATTACTAGTGAGTGAGTTAGAGTTCAGTGAGTTGCAGAAGAAAATGTAAACAGTCAGTACTTCATTTATTTGATTCGCTGACTTGCATCCGTTGCACATAAAATCTCGGCACTTGTTAATGGTTCGAGCGCCTCCCAAGATTTTCAGTAATTTCGTGTACCACGCTGAGGTTACACGATCAATCCTCCCCGAACCTTTCCTTGGTAGTTCCGTTAGAGGGCTTCTTAGCCGTCATCGTACACAACCACTACGCTAGTGCGGATCAGAAAAAGCATTCGCGGAAAATTATTCTGTTGCTTAGGTAATCACGAAGAGATGAAAAATTTGGTCGGTCCAGTGACGTGCCCATTCGGCAATCATTGTTTCTTTAGCTCTACTGCTTCAGGTAACCATTAATGTGTGTTAGATAAGAGCTGGGAAATGTCGCTGACGAATCAGTTAAGCAGTGATGTCGAGGAGAATGTTATAATACGAGGTGATCGTGATACACTGAAACCTCATATATTCTTATAAATATTACTATATCTCATATAAATCTAGACAGAATCTGCAATAAGCTTGATGACTCGTGTGCCATTAGTTCGATTCTTCTCACCTATAGGCCAACATACCCTTATATTCAGAGGATTAGCTAGTTTGTTTCTATACTTTAGTCAATAACATTTAATCTATATATAAAGCGATGAACTGCTAAACTTCTGCTTCAGAGGACAAGCAAGAAGCGATACTATGAAGTAATTAGCCTAAATTTGCCAAAAACACAGTGATACGTAACAAACCGTCAGCATATACAGTCCAAGTGTCCATGCTGTACCAGGCAGATGATCGGTTTCAAGGATTCTTGCCATGATCAAGCATAGAATTCCCAAAGGAGAGTACCTGAAATCCATGAAAAAAAATTGGTAGTAGTTTTAGTCTGAAACACATTCAACACTACAGCAGCTATATAATCATATTTTTATTTTATTAACACTTAATTTAGCTCGTCGTCGCAGCTTTTTTCCCCTTTCCGCCTTCTTCATGAACGTCATGAAATACTGGTCGAGAACGTCTCCTTGCAATCTCGAAAACAGCCAGGATCGGGCGTTCGTTATTCACTGCCGTAGAGTGTTGGGAGGCTGTGGAATCACTATCGCGTCAAGCTGCGCCGAGCAACACAACCACGGCATCCCCACCCTCTTCGCCCCAGGATTAGGCTTACAAAAGCAAAACTGTAATCTTCACCTTAAAACTTAAACTATTGCAACACCTGTATCATCTGTCATCCCGCCGATCGTCGAGTGATTCGAGAAGACGCTAGTGAAACTTTCAGATCTCTCCCATTGCGCGTAAGACTAGCTCAATGGGTCATCTCGCTGTAGGCTCAATTTTCACTTCTATGTGGTTCCATTCTCAAACTTGTCAAGCCCACATTTCTGCTCTATATTCTTTAAGAAGGCAGGCAGTGATTAGGTTTATGGTCTTCTTACACTGTGTTTGACATTTAGAGAATTTCGGTCGGCAACAGCTCTCGTCCGTTCAAGTTCAACGTTCCTAGACCGCTCGCTTCCTGATACTCTCCTCTGAAGCTAGGTAGTTTTCCATCACACTGACTCCCGGTTCAGAGAGATACAATCTGAGATTTGATAGAGTATTCCGAGAAACTCATTCCGTAGAGCGCAAATAGGGCATTCGAAAACGAATCCATTACTCATGAAAATCGTTAGCATTCGGTTTAGTTGGAAATCAATTTTCCACAAGAAGTGTTGGAATCGATCTGTACTTGCTCCGCCTGGCTGATGCATGGTGTCATAAGCACGCTATGATTGCCGTTCGTCTATTTACCATCTCATGTTACCTCATTCTGATGTACGGAAGGGCTATGAAACATAGCTGTTTTGGTGAGATGGCGTCGCCTTGCCAACTCTTCTTACGTTGATAGTGAGGTTGTCATAATATAATAAAATTTAGGTTGTGGAATCTCTATGTATTTCACAAAAGACCATTATGCTCTGGGTGAAGATGTCGTAGTCGTACAGCGCTTTCACACTGCTTCTGCTCGGATGATTCGAAGGTCTTCTTCAGATCAATTAAAGTTCTCTTCTACTCTCGAAACGTGTAAATCTTGTTATAGTGTGGATGTTGTCTATACCACTACATCTTTAACAAAAGTCTGCTCGTTTCGTATGACTGTTTTTCTTCAGAGTCGGTCAGTGTAAACTCTAGTGAACAGTCTATAGACTCGCAGCAAACAGATTGTTCTAAGGTCGCCAGCATCATAGAGGTCTTCTCTTCAAACAACAGCACTATCTCTGCTTTATCATTGACGGAGAACCTTCTATTCTGCAGGTAGCGTGTAAATGGCCAAGTCAGTCTGTTAATGAGGACTGACAAGACGTTTTTCAGGTGTCCACGTCTTATAGTGTGTGGACCACCTGTTGTTCGATTCTCATTGATGAGTAAACTTGTAGAATTTCACAAGGGTAAACCGATGGAATTACGATACATCCTCATTTGCCTCATATAACAATAAGAAAACGAGTCTTTTAAAAAGATCAGAGTAGGAATCGTAGATGATTTCTTACATCACCGTTCTGAAAGATGCGATTGTTCCATCAAGGCGTCCAAGCGCAGATATCTTGGCTTTCAGATTGACGAAGTTTTAGGGGGAAGCAATAGCTCTTCTTCGCTTTGCAACTTAGAAATTATCTGTTGCCTTTTTTATTTGAATTATCTTTTGTCTCTTCTCTGCAACGCTTTACATGCTCGGTCGTAATGTTTCAGTTGCAGTGGCTCGTACGAATCTACATTGGCATATCAGCTGAAGTGTTAAGGAACAAGCGCTCTTGATATCTCTCGGATTCTCTGCTTTCATGGCAATAACTTGAATATGTTGGATGAGCCAGTCGTATTTCTTGAATGATTCGAATAAATCCCAGTGTTCGAGAGTTTTAAGGTTTTCACTGTTTGAATTTATCGGCTTAGTGTCTCCTTCAGTCTGCTAAGATGCACTCTACTCCCTTGTGATGCTCCCCAGTGGAAGAGTACCTCGGTCACCGCCGTAGGTGAGGCTCTGCATTTGTAATTCACCATGGATGGTTATCAACGACACGATAAAACGAAGAATGTAGAGTTGTCTTTCAAGAGATTTAAATACATGTAGAACGCTTCGACTTTACCTTCGTCATGGCTTAGCATTGGTGCGTACTCTTATGAACATGGTAAACCAGCATTGACCTAGGTGGCCTTAACTGTAAACGTTCAACCCGTGGTATAAGTTGTTCGAATGAACTAATATTAATAGACAAACTCGTTCAACAACAACGCCAACGCCGCCGACGTCTGTGCCATCGCATAATTCAAAAAACACTTTCTTTCTGGTGTCATGACGTGAAATGAATGATGTCTTCTCGTCTCAGCTAGTTCATCAACGGAATACCTGATCCTCCCTTGTTGTATAACTGAGTCGTTCATTGGGGATTCAATGCAGCATTACAGATACAGATCGTCATTTTACTCCGTTACGATTTCGCCAGTCTGATGTGGTTTTGAGATTTCAGTTGGCCTTCATGCCTTCATAATCGTCCTTTCCTACACTGTCATATCTTGACCTTTCAGAGATCACAGAAATAAGACTCACTTCCTTCATAATTTTTGTCTCTCTTTGGGACAAGAGGAGTTTACATTTGTAGACGACTCCTAACCGCCTTCCATGTACCTATTAACTGCTTGATTACAGGCTTTCGGCCATTTTGACTGGTGAAGTAAAGGTAAATCCAACTGACTACACAGAAAGAGTTTATTTCCCGATTTCACTTGCATATCTGCGTAGTACATGGTTGCTTTCGATTTGCGTTCAATTTGCCTATCCATCATTTGGGAACACTCACGTGCACTCGTGCAAGTCTGGCAAGCTCCTTCTATGAGAATGATCCATGGCAGTCGCATCCTCTTCCAAAAGAGCATGTTAGGTAATCTCAACTTCTCCTTCTCAGCACTTATCTGTTTAGATATTTGCAAAATTCAAGTCGCGGTTTTGCACAACCTTAGAAGTGATGCTTTGAGCACGTATGAGCCAACGGCTCCATCCTGGTTGGGATCAGTTGAGCCTCTTGCTCCTGCAGCACCACTGTGAA
>JAHQIW010001276.1:0-68304 GCA_019055375.1 Parelaphostrongylus tenuis
AATTATCATGAGTAGTCGTATGTGACAAGTAGAGATCATAAGCTTACTTCTTTGAGGCAGAATAACCTTTGAATAATACCTATACCTGACTATCTATTATCGCCAACATAGAAAGAATAAGTCAGTGTTCTCTATGAGCAGAAGTGAGGTTATGAATAGTAAAGTTTCTCAAACATAATCCAGTACGGAGTACAAACCAAATATCAAAATTAGCTAACATTTCGACGACATTGTTTCTTTATAGTCTGCAATGCATATATCGAGCCACGAAGAAAACTAGCCGCAAAAGTTGTATCCATTTACTGCAAAGTGAATTATTCTGCAAAACACCGCTTCAAAAAATGCAAACCTTTGCAATCAGTTGATATCTCATCTGAGTCGGATGATATGTAAGACATGACACGTGCAAGGCCGCTCTGAATAATTTGCATAATAGTTTTTGCTAACAAATTAACTGTTTGATGATTTGAGCTAAAGTTGTTTATCAAACAAAGCGTTAAAACTGATTGACTAACACTATAGAGTTAATCTCTGACTTTAGAAAGAGCCAGATTTGGCCTGGAAAACCTCAGGGCGGAAAAGGAATTCTCCAAACGGATACCGTAAGTAGAGACTGAACTTTTCACAGTGGACTTTGTAGTCACAATGATGATAATAAACAGCAAATTTACAGGGTGAATCAAAGACGAAGCAAAATATACGCAAATTTTCTATCGCATAAAAGAGAGCGTCGGTTTGGCTGAAAAGACGCAAATTTCAAAACATTTTTCGGATTCACTAATGCATCTCGATCGCTACAAGGTTTGTCATCAGCTGCTATCATTGGCTTGACTTTTTCTCAGACAAAGGTGTCAGGATTTTGAAGTGATCGAAAAATTGGTATTTGTCCACTATAAGGAGGCAGATGAATATTCAAGCGCATTTGCTAAACAAGTAATTTTCATAAGATTGATAGTAATCATTCGATAATCTCTGGCTAGGGCGGTGCGTGACCGATTTTAGGTGAAATATTTTTCAACGTTATTACAAAAGGAAAACTTTTGCATCTCACACACATATTTTTCTCTCAAGACAGACCATTCTTTAGCTATTAGTAATCATTCGATAGCGCAGGATCCAACGATACCAATGCTGTGCTTTTTTCCGAAAAGAACGCTTCTCTGCAGTGTAGGAAGGAAAATAAGATCGAGTTTCACACATCCGGCTAGCTTGTTTACAGGCTCATCTGCGATAAGGAGTCTGGCGGTCGCAGATTCGATGAGGCAACGGGCCGCGATCGATCGATTGGCGCTTCAAAATTGGGTGACTTTTGTCATTTGTCTGAAGATTATTTTCCGCTTCGAAAAAAAGTCCAGACTGAACGTATCACTCTGATACTAAAAGATTTTCTTTACACGGTCATGTGCTTTTCGTGCTTCCAGCGAAGTAATAGTTGAATCCCGCAGCAGATGTGAAACATAATTTTATTTTGAATTTTACAACGTTATGAAAGGGTCCTCTGAAAAAACCGGCCAAGCACCGCCCTAGACATCAATTTAAGCATTCCAATGTTCCAAAACACTCTTCGAAAGACTCTTGTATAGCGAAAGAGGTCGAATATTCAATTGTCTCCTCAAATCGATTCACCATATCTATCGTACAAATCGCAGCACTTCTTACATCCGATTCGTTTCCTCGCATTCAGCTTTCACAAGATTCGAATATTTTGCCTATTGCTTTGGCAGCCTTTTGAGGTTTCTGCGCAAATAATATCGTAAATTTCTGGTCGAAAAAGTTCTCGTTGCGACTTTGAGAATACGTTCCCACATGAAATGCAAAAGAGAGGTTAGGGTACGCGGTTGAATCATGTCTTCTAACTATACCGCTAACCACTGTGCTATCCATTCCCAATTGTTACTATAGTTGAAAGCTTTGAATGGGCGCGTTGTAGCGTAGAAAGAGTGGTGTCAAAACGGGCGTCGGTAGTGTAACGGTTGAGCACGCGCCCCTGAATAGGGTAGAATGTTGGTTTGAATCAACTGACACAAAAATTTTTGCACTTCACTTTTCGTCACTGGGTATAAGTGGTACAATACCACCGCTATAAGCGGTCAAGTAAAGAAAACAATTTTGTTAATCCACCAAAACTTAAAATAATTATCAATTTTTGAACTTACGCACAGTCGATAACAACGTTCCTGAATCATAAATCTTCTACTCTGTTCTATTCTAGCTAAGACTGGGCACTTTATTGATTCATCTTTCCAGTTTTCTTTTCATCATGTGGGTCCCAGTACTTTAAGAATTCAATTCTTTTTTACTTCTCATTGAACGTCGGTCGCGCGATATTGGCTGAGAACGTGTCCTTCCAATTTTAAGGATATCCTGGCTGGGTGTTCCATAAAGTCTCGTTAGAGGCAGGGTTTAGCCCGCTCGCCCGGCGACGAGCATCACAACCACTCGGCCACGACGCCTTTTATTTTTACTAGAGCGGAATAATTAACTGCTGTTTACACAAGTACTCATCACTTTGAAAAGTGAAAAACATTGAGTCCTCCCAACAAATATAATAAACTTCCATACCATACGACTCTGATATGACGGCATAGAGGTCCATTATCTCCTTCACGACTAATTCTTGCAGATATGTCTTGACACACTAGCTGAAGCCGTTTGTTGTGTAATCCAAGAAAATCCAATGTATCGCAAACAGGTAGGCGTGCCGTGTTACGCACATTCTTCACTCATGAAATATTTCTCGTATTGATATTCGCATTTGACTATGTGCGCATTACATCAATGTACCGTATGTAATAGGTGTACAAATTTGACTCCGCGGTTTTTTTTTTGTAATAATTGTAAAGATAAAGACGTGCAGAATTTTCACCTGGTAACACGTTGAACACGCTATTTATTTACATGTTTTTTCTGTGCAAAACATTTTGTACGATGTTTTCGTAGGACTTTGAGATGTCGACGTTTGTACCCGAAAAACGCCATTTTTTTGAAATTCGCTGATTCGTGATTTGAAATAGGTAATCTCAAGTGGTAATCTGACGGTGTGATGTCAGGAAAGTAAAGCAAGAAAGGTGGAACCTCCTGAAACCTCCCACTTCAACTTTTTTATGACGCTTCGATCGGTTTTGCAGCTTTAAGTGGAGCGTTCTACGCAGCAAAATTTCGATAATCGTGCCGTTTCGGTTTTTTGACAAGATTTTTGCAATGAAATTGCATGACCTTGGCATCGTTCAGTTGCGCATTTTCTTAGGAACATTTTGGTATACAATTTGTCTCCACCTAAGATATAACCTATCCTTGCAACTTAGTTGCTTTTGTTGCTTTAGATGGAGCTCTCTCCAAGCTCCTGTAATCTTGTGCGCCACTTTACCATCATTTTTCCCTTCGCGCCATTTGTGTATGAGTAGCTAACAAATTTGCTGTGGCAACAGCTCCATCATAGACCAGGTATGGGCAAGTTGTATACCATAATGTTCGCAAGAAAATGCGCAGTTGAACGACACCGAATTTAAGCAGTTTTAATTACTTTTGGTCAATAGATCTGCAAAGTAGATTTTCCGTGAATGACGTTTTACGGGTACCAAAGTCGTCATCTTTAAAGACCTTAAAAAAACCATCATGTAGAATATTTTGTAAATAAAAACATATAGATAAATAGTGCTTTTGATGTACTTTCAGATGAAAAAGAAAGAATTTGCATGTTTTAATTTTGCCTTTTTCATGCATATTTTGACAAGATTTTTGCAATGAAATTATAGCAAGATTTATGCAAACTTATTATAGCAAAAAAAAAACTGTGAAGTCATATTTGTACACCTGAAGGCAGATATTTTGCTTCCAAAAGCCAAATAGCACTACCCTTCGAGCATTATATTATGCCGAAACATATGAAATAGTTAGATAGCATCGGCTACATTTTGAGGACTTCAAGATGAATTTGTTGCCACCAGATGGAGCTGAAGAGAACGAATTGGTTGCTTCGTGCTTAAAAAACTCTTCTGGCTTCGAAGATTATAAGGTAAGAAGCTGTCTATACATGGAAAACTTTATGCTCAATGTCGTATCTTATTCAGAACCAGCAAAGCCAGGTTGATTTATTTAAAAAGGGAGGACAAGAACATCGAGAATATATAAGAAATGCAAGACGTATAGTGCAAAATATACGTGAATTCATACAGAATGACTATTGGGTCATCGGAGTGCATCGTACAGGTTAGCTTCGAGATAACCACTACACACTGCCAACTACACTTGGTTTCTGAGTGTCGCATGTTCCAGAATTCAAGGTTAACTGTGGTAACTAGCCATTGTAAACCTTCTTTCGCACCTACAGCTCTCTCAACAATTTTTGTGCCCCACTTCTTACAACGATCTTAGTTCAGAACAAGCTATAAAGCGCTCAGTCTTTATCTATATCAGCTTGATGATGCATCAACTCGGTGCTGCTATTTTTCCAAACACATTCATCATAAATTAGCTGAGCAACTTGTTGTGGAGAGCTTGCTAAGCCACGATTGGACAAACGATCGACCATTGTGGCCGATTATGTGCACAGCACTTCTGATACCTACGCTATGCTCACCACTTCTTTCTCTGCGCTCCTTTTTACGGTCTTCTCGAAGAAATGTTAAACTCATCTCCCAGTTGTTACAGGAGGAATTCTTCCCTCATTGAGATCACTACATGTTTCAAGTATCAGAGAATGTCACCTGGCATATACTTTAATCCACCGTTTCTCCTATTTTCGTCAGTATCATATAGAAGATTTTTCGATACCTTTTAGGTAGGGTGAAATTTTTCATACTGGACACTGATATGGAGAAATCCTTTTATTCTCAGCTCTAGTAATAAACACTTTTCTTTAGATCGTCAATGTGGTTCAGTCTGCCCGACCACTCAAGCATGAGCATGCCTCTTGCTAGCACTAGTCCTTCGTTACCTTCACTGCAGCCATGGCACCTCCCTTTGTACGTCGTACTCTCTGTAGCGTTTCCACGATAAGACAGTGAATAGCGCTAGTGACCATCTTCTAATTAATGTATTTTGCCCATTACATTACGATCAAAAATCCTATTATACGATGCTTTAACGCCAAGAATTAATGATTTTACGAGATGTGATTATAACAGAATTTTTGGAGGAGTTATTGTTTTTCCCAATGTGTACCACTCAGAGCCGTACATTCTGCGGGATGTGTACACATGACAGTGAATAAAGACGGAGACTCTAATCTGTTGAAATAGAAGAGTATCGCCCATAAGCAGAAATGCAACTTTTTCCTTTACAAGCCTTTCTATGTAATTTTTCTTCATAGTACCGCCTGTGATCGATGTTTCACAACCGGCTTCACACGTGTTCGTTTCTATCCATTTTCTAGAGTTGAAAACGCTTCGACGAGAAATGGATTTCGCAAAGTCCGAGCTGAAAGCGGCGAAAGATGAACAGCTAATTGCCGTCAAAGATCACGTTTACAAATTAGCCGTGGCGGCTTTCGAGGCAAAGCTCAAGCAGGTTGGCTGCTTAGTAGCATAGATTTACGTTCTTTAATGCAGAAACGTTGCACCTTCGTGCAAGTACTCTTTGTTCACAGTTGGAGATCTTATTTTTGAGGTTTACACTGCTCAAAGCTTTGTGTGCTTCGTTGTTCACTATATTCTTCTTGCTTTTCACATGTCAATACATTCAGTTCCATTGGACAGCGTCAATGCGCCTTTGCCAGTATCACAGAGTTGATTACGTAAACAGCTTTCTGGATATCAGAATTACGTCTGACATTTTCAGTTGACAGCGATGCTGGACCAGTTGCCAAACAGCAAAGCAGCCCATGTAGCGGATCTCGAGGAGTTAATCCGTTGCACCAAAAGGTATCACGAACGAATGGCTCTTCTCAGTGTAGAAAGTGGAAAAGGATAATCTTATGCACAAAGATCGTAATAGATTTGACGTACACAAACTTTATACCATAGAAATATTGTACTCACAAGAAGTGAATAAACTATGACTTTACACTCGCTGGTAAAAGTTGTATATAATATTTCTTTAGTCCCGCTGATTCAGCCATTCAGCCATTGAAATCCGATTTTATATTTGGGTATAAATCCGATTTTATATTTAGGCCCAATTTCACAGAGCCTATCAAGAACTCCGAATGATTCCAACAAAGTTGTTTCAGCGCTTTGACGGACAGCGTACCCTTTTGTGAACGAATAGCACGGTAAATAGTTCCTCTGAGCCATGTTAGATCCTCTGAAACAATTTCTAGTGAATTCAAAAATAGACATGAGGCTTTCAGCATTATTCGTCGCATTCAAGTTGATTACAGTTCACTACATAAACATTGATTTCGATACGATAACCAACCAGGCCGATTGCTGGTCGTCAAAGAGTTAATGAAACATAATAAGAAGAATTTCATAAAGCTTGCAAAGTAACAGCAGCACAGAAATTTTTGGCATCCACAATTTGATTTTTTGAGAGTAATGATTGAGTGTGTTAAGAAGTTCAGACATGTTCAGAAGAGGTGTGAGAAAACCATTATGTGAAGAAAGGTCTGAGGTCTGGAGAGAAGAAGACTCCGATGCATTCACTGATAAGTTAACAAGAGATTCAAAAGTGTAGAAAAAGTTCGCTAGAGTAAAATAGAGGCCGACAAGAGGTTGAGACCTACATGGCTCACATCAACGAGCTTGTTCGATAACAAGAGGGTGATGTGTAGCTCACACCGCCGTAATTGTGACATTATTTACATATACAGGTGATCAGATGGTCTGCTCCCATTTGAAGTGGGGCATCAGGAATTATTTCATCTATTCATTCTTTTTCAATTTTAAAAGCTGCATTCGTTGTAACTGGTTGGCGCGCCGCTTCGGCTGCGGCTGGATTACTATCGTTCTTCCCCTTACGTTTTTTCTCTAGAGGATAAAGGATAAGCTCTCAGCGTTGATCAATCCTTGAGGGATGCGCCATGCATGCGACTTCAATTTCTAGCTTCGTTTGAGGGATTAATGCACATCTGGTCTTTACGGTGACTCGCGGTGGCCTCCCGTTGAACCGAGTCAGTGCTGCTTATCCTCTCAGACAAGTCTGAGACCTGTCTGTTACCAATTTACCGACTCCGGAAGGATGGATGGTTTGGTAAGCGCGAGATCGAACCAGTGACTCCGTGTGCGACGCAGGGCACCTCTAACCATCGCGCCACATGCGCTCTTATAAAATATAAATATATAAATATAAACGTTTTTTCTATATGTTTATCAAATAAAAACTTTACTTCAATGTCACAGTATCCGCGAAAGGGCCTCCTTGAATTGTCACGAAAGTCATCGTTATTGAGCATTGTGCATGAAAGAAGCTTGGCTTCCTTGTGATTGAGATTCTCCTAGAATGAAGGCGATCTCTCTAACGAGAACGAGCTCTACGATTTTCCTACTTATCAGTTAGGACGGCATGCCATTCATGTAAATAGATGTGTTGGATTAGAAAACTGGTCGCAATGAATAGAGTGAGATATAGTTATAGTTGTAGCTCTTTTCTAATTTTGCATAATTTCCTCTTCTTCAAATTTCAAAAGCAATTTCATATCCGATGATGTCACTTCCTGATAGAGAAGCTTTGCAAAGTTGCAAAACTTCAAAATAGGTAGTCTTTTGAGAAAAATTTGCTTGCATAAAATATGCGTAACGTGAACACGGCATCTCCAGTACACATTCGAATCTTATTTTCTTCCCTCAATCTCTTATTTTTGACTTTTCCTCCAACACTGCAAAACCTTCTGTTCACTTCCAGTGGTTTTTGCTAATCGTATAATTTCTTCATGAAACCTTTTCTCCATGATCGATATAAGTCCAAACACTTCATAGTATATCGGTTTTGACCCCGTTGAATGGAGACTGCATGGCAAGGATGTTATCTATTGCCTTACAAAAACATAAAATTCAACTGAACACTTTCGGCTTTCTAACAAATGTGTGCCATACAAGGTAATTTGAAAAATCTAAAAATAAAATATCACACACCAAGACTTCCTTGTGATTTTGATCAAATTCAAAATTCCGCTTTTTCCAGCACAAGATAAAATCGCGTTAAAATACGTCTTATCATCATTTTGGATGATATAGCGTCTGACCTTGCTTAAAAGAAGTCGTGAAAGTGAATAGCAATTTCAAAGTAGTAGTTTTTGTTGAACTTTTTGTATTGTGAGAAGATAGCACAAAAAACCGAGACCATTGGTTGATGGAGGAATATGGTTGTAATTATTGGAGAAAAAGCCGGAACTCCATCTTATCAATACATTAGGTTTCTCGACTTGAATAAGGATAGTTCTTTGGTAAACTGTTGTGTTTTGTATTAACTTAAGAATACAGCAATGTTTGTCACGTCACCAATCCACTTCACTGTTTTTTGAGGAATCGGAATTCGTTTTTCAGCCTCTTTAGCGATGGCTTGACGTTACAGATATAAATGAATGTTGTGCAAAACTATGAAGGTGAAACGGGAATTAAATCCATATATCACTCTATCCGAAAGCGCGCCCTAACCAGTTGCACTACTAACGGTCCTGCTTCTGCCATTTTTCTTTTTTTTTTGTTATCTAGAAAAAAGATGTTGTTACTCGTTTTATTTTGAAGGACCAAAAATCTGAGTTCAAAATCCCTTGTAGGTACATCATATGGACTGTAAAATAATGGCGGAAGACTAAAATATTGCTCCGCTTGAGAATTCATCAAACACCTCTCTTCACAAGTCGTTGTAATAAAATGAATCGTGTGCACATTGATAAATTCGTTCAACGAGAATTTCAGAGAAGCTGAGCTTTCCTGCTAATTATACTTGAATCAGAAACTTTCCGAGAGTTACTTTTACTTGCTGATAAAAAGCAACATACTGGAAAAATCATCTTGACGCGCCGTACCATTCGGTATTGGGCGTCGTCGTTATGGAGACGACATTCGGTCATGCTCTAATCTCGTACTTTTTCATTGCTGAGGCATGGTAACCCATTCATCAAATGAAATTTGACGAAAATTTGTTGCAGATTTCACGCTGACCAGTTGAGTAAAATCTCAATTTATTCTATTCTATTCTGTTTTATTCCGCTTTTCACAAAATAAATTCTGCTGAAACCATTAACATATCCCACTGTGCTATAGTGTCGACCGCGTTAAGAACGAATACGTTAAAATCGTTCTCGTTGATCGACGACAAATTCTTTTTTTTTTTGAAGACATTGATGCTTTAATATTCTAATAACTTTTTGTGGTCGTCTACGGAATTTTGTACATCTTGGTCACTCGTGGTAACAGTATATGGCATGATGTGGTAATATATATAATTATTTATTTATTTATGAATAAGAACATATATATATATACATTTACAAATGGGGCACCGTAGCCGAGTGGCTGTGATGCTCGTCGCGACGCGCGTGGAGCCGAGCTCCATGCTCAGCACTGTCCGGCAGTCAGCAACGAACACCCTGTGAAACGCCACAGCCTGGCCATAATCTAGATTGCTAGGACACTCACTCGGTCAGTATTCTACGACATTCAAGAAGAAGACGGAAAAACTAACTGAATGCTATAAGTACTAGGATCCGCACAGTGAAAAAAAGAAACATTGTGAAGACGCATCAATAAATATAAGATAAAATCAGAACAATCGCATAATAATGCTTGTGAATATATATATGCTTCGATCTTGCGCTCATGGCTCATATATATATATATATATATATATATATATATATATATATATTGCTGATATTGTTGCATAACAAACAATCTGATGACTCCTTTTTATGGACTAATCGCTTTTAAATCATAATCACTTTTTAATGTCAATGATTAATTATATCATATTGAAGAGGAAAACAGCACCCTATAATTTCTCTTAGTCGATTCGTTGGTTTTTCCGTTACCTTATTAGAAGCTCTCATCACCTCATGAATTTTTGTTCAATTTAGATATCAACACCTACTGCTTTGTGGTCGTATTCTCTGGTTGTTTATATATGTTCCAAACGAACACAAAAAATCTTACATTGACCATGCACTTACGACTGATCACACCGATACAAAACACTTTTTTTTCTATTCTGCTGTGATTTTATCGTACCTCTTGCAAATTTTTTATGTTCTCCAGATGGAATCAGGTAGTGTGTTCGATTTTGTCGGATCGGTGACAATGATGAGATTCAAGTATGTTCAAGCATTCAAATAAAATCTGTGTAAATTACGATAACCTACAGATTTTAATCCCTCTTAAATTTTACTTCATTCTCGCGAGAGAAAAGAGAAAGAAAGAAAGAGAGAGAGAGAGAGAGAGAGAGAGAATGAGTGTGTGAGTGAGGGAGCGAGTAAGTGAAAGAGAAAGAGAGAGGAAGAATTTTCGGTAACAATAAAAATTTCCAGAGTAACTCTCATAAAAAAGGATTTTAACAATCTGGACAACATTGTAGAAGGGGGTGTTGCGGGAATGTTCACGAGTCACACAGTTGATGAATTAAAATTACAATGGCAACAGAAGGTACCACTTCACACTGATCAAGTCAGCGCTCAAAACGAGTAAGTTTGATTTTTCATATTCGTTCTACGGCTCTATCTGCCCTCAAATGATGTTCTACCCTATGACGACTCGTGGTTGCAGCAAAGCTTTGTTTGCAACAGAGTCCTAAACATTCCCAACCAAACCATTTCGGATTCGACAAAGATTTCGACGCTACCGTTTAGAGATCTGGTCGGGAGCAAAGTGTCAACTGCTGCTGTTCAATTCAGCTGCCTGGTTCTTCTCTTTCAGACGCTGTAAAAATCGAAGAAAGCGTTGTGGTGAGCATGCCATAAGAGAGTATAACTGGTTCAGTAATTTCCAGAGATTACAACGATCGTGATGAGTATGTTGTTTGCCGAATCACTCTTTTGAATGAACGATCGTTGATATTCGAGCCACGACTAACCCACAATGGCTATCGTATTCAAAGTAAAATAGGTGAATATCGAGTAGTGTTACAAGTGTGGGACGACAATTTCACGTCAATAGCTCAACCTTTCGATAGAATGATATTGGTGAGTTTCTTGAAATTTTGTGTACATTTCCTTTTTTCTGTCGACAACGCAAATTTTAGCCCTCTCAGATACCAGAACTGATTTTATTGTTTCAAGCTAAAAAGTAGTATACTAGGGCTGGAAAGAAGGTTGTGGGGCACTTTACTAAGCACGAGATAACTCCCATTCATATTATTGAAGTTTCTTCTGGGAATTTTCTCACTGAAGACCTAGATATTATTCGTCATCGTCTTCATTTTGTAGCAAGCCTCCGCCATGTCCTACAATGCAGTCGAATCGAAGTTTGTGGTATTATTGCGTCATTATTGGAGAAAGGGTTCTTCACAGCGAGCTGCAGTCGATGAAATCGACGAAGCTGAAAAGGAAGGCACAATAAGGAATTCTATTACTGGACGCTGATATCAAAGGTTCTCAGTGCCGCAGATCTTAACCTCAAAGACAAGCCTTGTTCAGGACTCCCAACAAAGTTGAACAAAGAAGATTTTATTGCTGCTTTGGAAGATGAATCGTCGTCAAGTGCTCGCGAATTGGCAACGAAACTTGATGTTCCTTATACAACTGTGCTAACTCATCTCCATCAGCTTTACTTTGTCCACAAGAAGCCACGCAAGATCAGTGCGAACTCATTGAAGCACGAACCGCCTAAAGAGTCGACATTTGTTGTCAGCTGCTCAATAGTCCAGATCCGAAACTCGGCGGGATTATAATGATGATTATGATGTTGATTAACTCATTTCCTCAGATAAATAACAACTGAGTTAACAAGTGTCGAATTGCGGTAGAGTTTATGGGACACCCAATACGTGCTCCTGCATTTACTATGCTAGACACGAGAACTTCTTATAAGAAACTGTTCAACTTTGATGCATAAAATCATCGCCAGATTTCCCATGACACGAATCGTTTGATTTGTAATTGATTCCTATGAAACATTATGGGCACAGTGTTCTCCATGTAAGATTTTCGCATTTCTACTAGGCCAAAGTCTAGTGATTACTTCGGGGAAATAAAGCTATACGTTCTAAGCAAAAACTGTCTACGCGATTAAAAGGCTTCAGGTAATTCAGTCATTGAATTGAACGTCGCATTTTTAAATGACGGCTTATCGTACTCACACAGTTACAAGTGGATCGGTCTTTGAACAGGATACAATTTTAGCCGGCGATACATTGTATTTATCCAATTGCAAATGGTCCGATAATCTCCATGCAAAATTAAAATTTAAGCAACAAAGAGTTTATTGATTTCAGACATTCATTTTTTGCATGCGAAAAAAATCTTGAATGTATAACTGGTCAATTGTACTGTTGATATAACTACGTCCCTTTCTTCTTGCTTTTTTGCACTCTGAAATATAAATAATGTTCTTGATCTGATGCGCATCCTGGAATATGCTGATTTGGCAACTTACTTATGACCCGCTTTCCCGTGGCTTTTTCCTTTCGAAATTTTCAATTTCTTATGTACTAATTTCCTGCAAACTTCATCATTTTTGATGTAATAGACATTGTTGATAGCTTAGACTCATTCACTAAAGGAACAAAAGTTAAGCATTGTCGAGTGCTTTGCTCCTTGGATTTCCTCCTATCCCAATCTCAAAAGTTTTTCAATATAGTACCACAAAATGGATCACCATGCGGACGTTAATGAAACATCAGCACGTATCACACTGTCGAAATTATAGAAGGCTATGAGTTATGGTTTATCATCATACCAATCTTGATACCAAAGCAACTAATAGGAAGGTTTTCTGGTAAACACGATAAATTTGTGTTCGACGTGAACAGAACGAAAAATAAAGTGTTTTAGGTGAGCATGGCATACACACCCGTAACAAAACAAGGAAGTCTAGGATTTTCTATGTACTCATAATATGACCAGAATGTGACTGCGGGTAATTCAAGAATAGCAAGGACTGAATAGATATCATATATCCAGTCTTGCATAAATCTTGGATAAAGAACGAAAATCGTTCCAATATCTTGAATTTTTTCCACTTGTTAGAGAACGACGAAGATAATGCTTTGAGTGACCTAATAAGTCAGTGGAAGCTTTATTTCCATCTATCTCGTACTACCAGTTTATAATTTAAGATGCAAAACTCACCCCTCAGTTGATCCTCCCGCTCCCCTTGTCGCACCTTGCGTCGCTCCCGTAGTGTTGGTTGCTTTTTTGCTACTTTTTTTCTTTCCTGCGCCAGCTTTATCGGGTTTCGTACTGGCAAGTGGTGCAGGCCTAGGGCCCGGGGTTGAATGCTGCTTCTTGAGAGCATTTGGAGGGAATGGTGGTGGTGGTGGACGTACGGGTGGTGGTGGTGGACCTACGGGTGGCAGAGGTACGGATGGTGGTGGTTGAGGTACGGGTGGTGGAGGTGGGGCGTCATTGCCCAATTCTCCCATCATTTCATATTCATCACCCATTTTTAGCGGTCGGCCTAGGTCAAAGTAGTAATTAAAGTGAACCACACCGTTTTTGAAAACATCACTGCAGTAACGTTCTGATAAATGATAAAGGATAAAGCATTCGGTGTGATTAGTTTGTAAGGAATGTATTATATAATGCTTGCTCATCGACTATGTATTATTGTAGTGGTGACTGGTTGCATATTTGACATATGAAATGGCTTATGATGCTCAAGAAAGTATCAGTTTGGCGTTTTATCCTCCCAGACAAGTTCGGCGGGAATATACCGAGTTTGCAGGAATTTCAGTTTGCAGGAAAGGGCTGGCTGATTCGATCCACCTCATCGACTGTTTTCTAACCATGCTATAAACAATCATTATAGTCCGTAAAAATGTTTGAAGCCTTACCGAGATTGTTAATACGTTGGCGAAAAAGTTGTGAGAGAATGCCTGTAATTTTTTTGGGTGTCGGCCAAAATAAGAATGCCATTCTGCAAGCCACGCTATCGTGGATAAAGTGGGCCAGGCACGAAATGCGTTAAAACGACAACTGAGGTACGAGAGTTGTCACCGATTGGATTCCTCAGGATACGAAGCGCTCTACACGAAGGCTACGAACCCGATGGTCCGATTTCTTCACGAAAATATATAGTACTAAAAGAAAGAATGATGCTCGACGAATTTCTCCAGCAAAGAGGACTCAATGGGCTAATTTTGCACGCGTCAGGATAAATTGGAAGTTTCAGTGGTGCCCGCAAGAATCACTCGATGATCAACGGGACGACAGGTGATACAGCTAAATGCACATTGGACAATGTTAGCTGATTCCACACAGACGCGGTTGTAAAATGGTGGTCATCTTAACACATAAGTGATCTCATACGTACACGCAAACTTAATTGAACAAAAGAGGTAAAGTGTATTAACCACCTCGGTAGCTTGACATTTTTTTGTTGGCGTGCCACTCGGACCACGTGTCACTGGAACGCAAAGCGTATGCAGTGTGCATACAAAAACCAGAATGCTAAAAGCCTCCGCAAATCGTCTAGATTCAGTGCGTACTCGTTCCGGCTGTATATTTCTCTTCCCGCCAAGAGCTTTGTATTGCCGGTTGGTTTTTGCAAAAAATCGGTTGCTCATTCAACAGAGATTGTGTCAGATGTAGCTTCTGAAAAACTTTCTCTGAGCGCAATATCTTACACAAAGACATTCATCCAACAAAAGTGAGTGATACGCAAAAGTTCACTACCTCAGGCGGAAGCTGAACCCACGTTTCATCCTTACCGAGAGCGCATGCTACCACTACACCACCAAGGCCTTACACGAAAAATATGTTTCCTTTGAGTTTTTATGTAAAGCAGGGCCGGCGAAAAAAGGAGGTCTATATCCAAATAAGAAGAAGAAGAAGAAGAGGAAATGCATGTATTATTTTAGAAAAGGAAATAGAATCCCACATATTCACTAACAGGTTATATTTTCATTGATGGGTGGCGAATTGCACATGATGCGGTAACTTATATTCAACTTCGACTTATTTACATGCTAATACTCTTTTGCTGCTGTATAGTAATATCTAGTGTTGATCGATTTTGAAAAAGGAGATCTGAGAGCAAGAACTTTTTGTTCACCTCTTTAATAGCTATTATGGATGTCTTATGGCGTTATGTTAATGTATTTGAGGATGGTGAGTGATATGCAAAACTGAATCTTTGGGTGGTGTTGTACCCGTGTTTGGGCCATAGCGGGAGCGTCTAATACCAGTATACCAAATCCGTTGCTCTCCTTCCACTCTTGCTGCGATAAAAGGCATCAAAGCTGTCAGCAATAAGCTGAGTATGAGACTCGAGTTCAACTCCCGTCTGAGGTTCAGGGTTTTGCATATCACAAAATAATCTTAGGTTTGCGACCCATTTGAATCACAAGTCGGAGACGAGTTTTCTCATAAATAAGCCTAAGGCTATAACTTATACATGTGACGCTAATAAGGTTGCCGATTGATAGCTTTTACAACGTTCCACATTTCTTCAGGTTCCTCCAAACCTGCCTGAAACTCAACTATTTGAACTTCCTGATGAAGATTCAGTCAAAGTTGTATGTCTGATGTGTATTGGTGAGTCCGTGTAGGAAAATTTTTGATGTGCAGATTTTCACAAGGCGCTAATTTCGTATTGATCTATTTAGTGTTAAAATCGAATCCAATGCTTTTCCAGATTACGGTAGCGACTTTCGACTATAAAAGCATATGGATCGAGTATACAGTTTATTTACCTGATGATGCGACATGTACCAACGGCAATACTGAAGGACAGACTTCAGCTTGTACGGCGGGTAAGGTAAGGCATATTCAATATATTCGAGTACAGCACTATTGAAATTGATTGTCATATGATTCAAACAGGCACAAATGTACATTAATTCGTCAAAGTAGTGTGTCAGAGCTGCAAAGTTGGCTCCGTTTTCTAGAGATTCTGAGGAGCATCAATGTATTCTTTCAACAAGATGATAACAACGAAGCTTCCGGCGTTAATCATTCAACGAGAATGTGGTATACACCCGACTTTATCAAACACCGCAGGGTTAATGAAATGCAGATTTAGCTTATACAAAACTTTCACTGGCTTTCCGTTACAACAAGTCTTTGTTTTTATCCTCGCAAACAAGTCCAATGCCAGTTGGCTGATCCCACTGGAGTTGAAGTCTTGTTGAGCAACGCGAACAAACTATTGGTCAGTTCATTATGTTATGCATTGTAAATCACTTCTAACCACTGCTGAACACACATCATTGCGTTTTCCTATAAAATCTTTCATAATAACTTTTTCAATACGGTACCAGCCATAGGTCAGTCGTGAAATAGTGATTTTCCTAATAGGGTATAGTGACGGACACCTTGTTACGCTGCTTAAAAATAGGGATCTTTGCTGAAGTCGTTCCTGTTGGTGCAAGACTGAACCTAAGGCAATCCAACGAGATGGTAGTCAAGTGTATATTGGTTAAACATGGATCCACGCGAAACACGGTGTTGCCAACTCTCGTATGAAAAAACTTGGAAGAATGGATTGCATATTTTTCGATCTTTGATTTTTCAAAATATACCGAGACTTTGAGCGTCAAATTACTTTATAATTCTTGCTGAGTGGAAAAAAAATCAAATTCAATGTTGGATTTGAAAAAAAACGCAGAGACAATCGTAGATCGTAGAGATCGAGGATTCAAAGGGCTAGAATTGCCAATTGCTATCATATCCTTAAAACAGTATCAAATTGAATGATTTATGGAATTTCTAAACGTGTCGGAAGCAGATATTGTTTCGTATTTACAAAAATCTAGCTCACGAGGGACGGGATTGTGCACGCACGACGTGCTCATATAATGCCTTGCGTGGTAACATTTTACTTATAATGTGATAGTTCATCTTGTGCGAAATTTGTAACTAACTTGAGTAGTATAACATTTGTATTATCTTCATAAATCTACAAAACTTAGCGAAACTCCTACCACTAAGAAATTGTTTTCGTACCTTCTACTGCATTTTTTTTTGGCTTTTTTTCGTAAGACGGCACGAGATGATGCAAAGACCCTTCCGCTAGACAAGAACTTTCATAATAGCTTTAGTAACATTCAAAAGCTTAACTCTGCGGCTACCGCACTATATGCCCCCTTTTCTAAAAGGCTCATTTATAACGCTGTATCACTCAAAATAAATAATGTTTCACACGTCCGCTCGTTTAAACTATAACTTTGCTAGAAGCAGAGAAGCATATGAACGTGTAGAGGAAATCTTTGGTATCAGAATTATACGTTTCAAGAAGAGCTTTATCGAAAGTGGAGAAAAAAATTTATAATCAAAAAACAAAGATTGCACGCGACATCTGTAGCGCGTTACAATCGGCCGATCTGTTGATTGAAATAGGCATCTCCTTTCTCCCAGCTCACACAAAATCCCAAAAACAAACGCCCACCTATGTGAGACTCGACCTTATGTCTCTGCTATACTGCAGTGAGACCGCCTTTTTAGAAAATAAGCACAGCGTTGCAATTGTGGAAGCTTACTTCATCGGATGTTTACCTATAATCTGAGGAAAGAGTTCTGTCATGCGAGAAATATGCGTATGTGAAACACAAATGTTTTCCTTTCGCTAAAGCGCTATAAAAGATTTCCTTGAAAACGGCTTCGTAGCGCACTACCAAGAGATTTGGGCTTTCGAATGGTTATTAAAGATGAAATGAAAAGTCTTTCTTCAGCGAGAGTGGTCGTTTCTCCATCCCGTGCCGTCTAACGCAAGGAAGTCTTTTTGAATACTTTTATTCACAAATAGGACTATTCTATATTACCAGAGCTCAGTCCATTACGAATCGAAAACTATGATGGGAAATTCACAATTTTTGTTCAATCAATTACATGCCTCATATTCAGACGGAAAATATCATTTCTGTTGGCCGATCGAGTTTGCCGTCCAAGCGACTGACATTTCTCTATTTCTTGTGCGATTTCGGGTACGCTCGGAAGATCTTTGGGGTCGTCAATATGTAGCCGGTTACGCTTGTCTCACAGCACTTATATTACCTGGAAGGTACCACTAACTCAAGTAATCATTAGTTATTCAGAAAAGTGCATTGATGCATGAATTTGCAAAGTTGAGGACATAAAATCCAACCTCTTGCTCGATATGACCAATGTCATACAGCTGAAACTGTTTCCTTGCTTTCTGGACAGAATGTATATAGCGGCTGCACATTTTTATAGCTTTACACGGTTATCAACCACTCGACAACACATTCTCAGCAATTCTGAAATTTTTGCGCCTTGTTAGGATAACATGCAGTACTTGTTTCTGTTGTTAACTTGCTGGTGGATGCAAGAAGAAAGGGAAAGAATTTACAGAACAGACTATCGAATTGAATGCTGGAGACCATAAAATTTGGCGATGCCGTCAGCGAACTACGTGAGTTCTTTCGTCGGTCAGGCAATTGACATCGACTTCTTCAACGCAGAAGACGTCTGTGCATCAATCTTTTTATCAGTGATCAAAATGATACACTTACACAACTATTTAAGCGATTCTTTGTGAGTACTCTCCACAAAACCCTGTTTGATAACAAAAATTATTGAAAACCTTCGTCGTTTTCCATTTGAATAAGACAATCAAAGTTATAATTTCAAAGACAAAGGTATGAATTCATATCTGCTCAACACTGTTACATTGACATCTAATTTTGGTATCATTGCGGAGTGGACATTTTCAACCTTGCGCTGTCTCATCGTGACCCTATGGATGTCATACCGGCCATTTCAGAAGTTTTCACATAGTCTCCCCTTCCCAATGTGACTCTCGGCCTATGAAATAGTCTTTTTCGGAGTATCAATAGATTTTATCACTTCTCTATTATCCAATGTATGTTTAATGTTCTCGTACTAAGCGTCCCATGTTTTTAATGTTCTTGTTTAACTCTCAAAATAACACTCATCCTCCATTGATCAACGCCGAGAGCACCATTCTTTATCCTTTCACTAATAGTTATGTATTAACACAATTACTTATAGGGAACTGCGGAAACCTCCATGTGGCTACATGTTGTTCCTTTAACTGTGGTCCGTGGCATTCTTGATTAGGGGTTTGGAAGAAGGTCTCACCGTTACAATGCAACGATCTTATGTTAATCAGTGCAGATTCGACTATCAGATCGCTCACGTTGTTGGTCTAACGAGTCCGAAATTTATATTTATCCCAACTAATCTGGTATCAATTCTACAGCTTTGCTCAAGAGATTGTAAGAGCTAGGTCAACTCAAGGCGCGATTGAAGCTGACTGTCGCTGGTATTTATCCGTTGTTTGTTACCGTCATGGGTACTTTTCCGTCACCAGTAATCATTTTTATAGATGCGTTTCTCCACTAGAAAGAGATCATCCACTATACTTTCAGTTATTAATTGGAAGTTTGGTCTGGGAGATCTCAAAGTGCATTTAGTATTTGATTAGGTCTTATAACTATGCTGGCAACGAGAATAAGCTGTGTTTGACACACGATACGCGTTTTTGAAGGTCTGTTCGTTGTTTAGTTGCAATTATTTTTTCCATTTCGTAAGGAGTTCTGAGGTCGTGTTGGAAACGTAAAAGAAACTTTGATCTATGGTTCTGTGGGATGGGTTTTTTGATACTTTTCTGTTAGGCGACAAATGAATATGCGACGTCATTGGCTGGTCAATTATAGTAGTAATTGTAATCATTCAAAAAAGTCTCTAGTTAGAGCTGTATACGGCCGGCTTTTCGAAACACCCCTTTATAACGCTGTAAAATCCAAAATAAAATTATGTTCTACACGACCACGTGTTTTTCTTTTTATCTCGCGTTTATTTCGTTGGACAAAACTCCTGCCTTAAACTGCCACTACTCTTTGTAAAGTAAAGTCTCGAAGAACTGAAAATGTATTTGCTTTTGCTAAAGCTTTTTTAATGGCATTGTAGGAGAAAGAAAAGATTTGTGTTCTCAACCTCGCCGGACAGACCCTTTCTTTAGATGATTAGTAATCATCGAAAGCGTAAGGTTCATTGGTTCCAACGTTGTATTTATTTCCTAGAAAGGACCGTTTCACTGCAGTATGGCAAGGAAAACAAGATCGAGTTTCACATCATCGACGAGCTTGTTTACCGACTAATCTATGAGGTGAGACGAGGAGATTGATCGGTTTCCTCAAGTGTTAGGCATGTGAATGAAACGTGTTATTCAATTGGACTTTTTTTTTCTCCGCTTTGAGAGAAACTCCAGATAAAACTATTAGTTCAGATATCACCGTATTTCCTCTGCATGTTCCTACGCTTTTCGCTCTTCCAGCGAATTATGTGGTGATTAAGATGAAGGCGCGGAGCGGGTGTGAAACACATTTTAATTTGAATTTCACTGCATTGTAAACGGGTGTTTTGAGAAACAAATCACGTACAGCTCTATTCAAAGATTTAGTTTTTTGAATGACGAGTGACACATGTGGCGAGCGATTTTTTTTAAACTCTAGAAAAGAACGAAAAACGCGTTGACGCCAAAGGGTTGAAAATGATTACGGACAGCAGAAAAGTATCCATTCATGTATGGATTCTAAACACTTTTGATCACTATATCAAAAGATTTATTATTAAGTGTATTGTACTCATAAATATACCACCAATCTTTCCTCACAGTTCATTCGGGATGCTGTTTTTCAATGGTTACTTCGTTGAACTCTGCTGTTATTAGTGTTACTCTCTCTCTCTCTCTCTCTCTCTCTCTCTCTTTCTCTCTCTTCTCTCCATCTCTCTTTCTATTAGTTTCTTTTTCAGGGTGGTGTGGTATCACGAGTGGGACTAACAACCAAGTCATCAAGTACTCTCCGTGTTTCGATCACAAACATCATACAAAAACGAGAGTACATTACACGTAAAGCGCTCAATCATATCAAAAACGGGACGCTCTTTGAGAAAATGGGGTAATTTTTTTTATTCTACATGATCTGTTACCACACTTTACTGTGCAGAGACCAACACTTATTGCATTCGATCCGTTACCTAGCATTCATTCTCCACAACGATTTTCGAACAATTCACGCGTTGCATTGACTGCTACCTGGGAGACTTCGTTTTCTTTGTGAACATCGTAATATTCTGATCGGGACGATTTTCCTTGCAATCTTGAAGATATACAAACTAAGGCATTTCCTTCGGCGTTCGTTGGTTATTTTCAAAAGAGTGTTGGAGTAGGAAACCAGATTAGCCTTGCTCATCACTGTGATTTCTGATACACTGCATCACTAACCACTGCGCTACCCCGCTCCTATAAAGAGAATAATGCCAAGATTTCTTAAGATTTATGAGCACTTATCAATAATTTATTGTTCGATCGCCTTCTGTTATCTGAGCAGCAGTACTCACCAGTCTCTCAAAAATGTGATAAAGGTGGCATAAGAGCAGATCTAAACATAAGCAAACACTAGAACATATTAGGTGAATGAAGATCCGCCACGTTATGTAGTGATTTCTACTACATATAACCTCTTGACTGTAAACTAGAACGCCAACTAAGATATTTGATCCAATCTTGAGGATTTTTTAAGCTTTACAGTACTTAAGAGATGAGTCGCTGATTGTGTCGTAGTAATTTATGTTAATGCGGTAAAAATAGACCTATAGAATGCGGAAATGTTCTCAAGTTCTTGATTTTCTAAATTATTCAACATTGCATTACTTGTTTTCCCAACAGTGCAAATTTCCCAATTTCGCTTCTTACTTGTTAAATTTTGATGGCAAGCCTTCATTTGTTTTCCAGGCCTAGGATTTCTACTACCTGCTTCGCTATTTAGCAGTCTTTATCGATGGATGAGGTTCGACTCGTCTTTGTGTTAGCTTCATCTTGAGAACTCTAATACCAAATTCCTGTATCAATGGGACGCCGAACGTCTATTGGTTATGGTGATTCCTGAAATACAGATCTGTGTTAGAACGCTCCCAACTCCTCATCACGCATATTAACGGGTCCGTATGAACCTGAGAGTAACTGATGGACTAATATTTACGACTCGGATTCTTCTAGAACAGCATTAGTTCCTTCGCCATCCCAGAAAATATGCCGTATTCACACACCCAACTCGGAAACTACGTAACACGTTGAGAACTTTCACCGCAACTAGTACTATTCCCGTCAAACTGTGGAATCTCTTTTTTGCACTTCTGATAATCCGACACATCTTATTCAGCCTAATAACTTCTCTAGCAGACTTATATCGACTTTTGATAACAAACTAAGGTATTTCAGCATAACATCCGACCTCTACTGGCGAATTATGAAGGTGCTCATGGAATTTGAAGAAGCGAAACGTCAATTGCTTTACATTCGAGCGGCTCACTAAGAAAAATATGTAGTAATACAAGAAAGTAAAAGGATATGAGACGTGCAAACATAGCACAAAACCACTCTTAGAGAAGAAGTTCCCATACTCCTCCGAACTAGTAATCATAAGAATTTCTTCATTGAATGCCTCCACCATTTCTACTTTTCCCTCTTCAATTCTTGGTTCTGATAAAAGTACATCTTATGTGCACAATTTACGAAGAAGATCGTTACGTGCATTGATCTTAACGTTTGCTCCTGATGTACACCATATTTATACGAACTCTCTATGTTACCGCTATCATAAAAGTATTAACTTGTATCGCAGGAGTGATTGCAGAGCGATGGCTTCGCTGGCGTAGTAGTAACACGCGCCCTTTGCATGAGTGTAACGTGGGATTAACTCCCGCTCGAGATTGACAGTTCTGAGCACTTTCCGTTTAGTAGCACAGATTTTCAAGCGCATTCCCATTCTGGACAAGAGTTTCAAAAAGTGTTCGTAATATTCAACACAAGTCTCACGCTAGCGCTAGCCTTTTTCGAAAGCCTCTCTAAAATTCAAGATAAAGTTATGTTTCACACGCACATATTTCTCGCTAGATAGAACTCTTTCTTTAACTATTATTAATCATTCGATAACGTAAGATTTACCGATTCTAACGCTAAGCTTATATTGTGGAAGGTCCGTTTCTCTGCAACGCAGCAGGGAAAATAAGTTTGATTCACATACGAGAGCAAGCTCTCCTCGGCCAATACGCGGGCTGTGAGGTGGGGACGCAAGGTGGCCGATGCGGACATCTACCGATGGTGCATAAGTGAAGCGTATTGGTTAGGAATTGTTCCTCTCTTTTAATAGAAACTCTAGATCAAACATCTGATTCTGATACATTAAGATTTTCTCTACACGTTCATGTGCTTTTCGTGCTTCCAGCTAAGTAATAGTTGAAGTGCGCGACAGATGTGAAACATAATTTACTTTGAATAATACAACGTTCTAGAAATAGTATTTTAGAAAACCGGAGACGTACAACCTAGCGTGAGATTTAAGCTTTCGAATGATTGCTAACACTCTTTATGAAAATTTCTTGCCCAACATAGGGATTGGCTTGGAAACCTGCACTACCGTGGAAAAGAACCCAATTCTGCATACCACTGAGCATGCCCGAATACGCACTTTACCACATATCCAGTGTCTCAACAATCAAAAACCTTCAACTCAAGTATGCTAGATTGTGCTTAAATTCCATTGTCTGTATACAGTAGGTGGATATCGTGAAAAGGAAAGTGACTTCATCACTGAGCCGAATTAATACCAACCGATATGAGCTGAACTGAAAAGGATAGAATTAGGAGAAGAATGTGTCAAGGAGATGAGAGAAAACCCTCTGAACATCTCCAATAGGCTGCTGACGACGAGAACAACCGAAGACAGGACGAGAATTGAGTCTAACTACTACTGGTCACACATGGACATTCGTCGCCTCACCGTGCTCATAATCAATTACTAAAAGTATGCCTTGATTGAGCTGATAACACCTTTGTTCCAGTATTGTCTTTTCTTCTCCTTCCCTTTCTTCTCCACTAATGCATTGTTTTCGGTTCTTGCCTTTGTGTTGATATATACGCACCTAGCTATGTATGATTAATAAAAAATTATTCAGCCTGTTTTGCATAATGTTTAACAGATGCGAATCCAGCACAGAACAGAAAGAGATTAATCTTCAAAATCTGTCTTTACGTTGAAACAAGTATGAAGCCACTTTCATCGACATTGAACTTCCTACTCAACACCTGGGAACAGCAACGTAGCCTCGCTTTAACCTTCACTAAAGAAGAATCCTCCGAAATCTACTTCCGTCTTAAGGCAAGTCCAAATCATTTTTAACGACATCTTACACCCTAATCACCACCTTAGAATTGCCATAGAGTTCGCAATTAACTTTTGGTAATCGTGGCAATCCAAGAAGACGATATATGGCTTCAAATTCTAAACTACACTGACAATCTGAGCGTGATCGTAAGAAACGCTTGAAACAAACGCTACATCGACACTTTTACTTTTTTCTACAACAAATCATTTAGAAATACCGCTGAAACCGCTCTGAAGGAACTATAGAATATGCAAAGTGAACCTTCAATCGTTACAGTGAATCGATCAATCGAGAAAGTCGACAGACGACCAAATCACAATTTTAGAATATTGCTACATATAAATAGACGATAGGCGACATTATTGAAATATCTTCATGATCCTCTCCAATTTTTAACAAGGAATTTCTTCCATGACTTTATCTGAATGTCATAGCCACTGTCCGTCACGTCATAATCAACGACCTGAAGAAAAAAGAAATGTTACCTTGCCTTTGAGAATGTTTTTAGACGTAATTTTGAAGTTTAGTTACATCTATTCGAAGCAACAGTTCGGCAGACACGCGTATTTGAGCGTTTTCGCCATCATTGGTGACATTTTCTCAGCCACTCATCCCCTATCAAAGAGTGAAAGTATCATTGAGCAGTTGTTCTACAGGGCAAGTGACCTGGAAAATGGCCCTGATGATGGCGAAAACGCCGAAATACGCGTGTCTGCCAAACTGGTGCTTCGGGTGGATGTAATCAAACCTCAAAAAGACGGCTGAAAACATTCTCAGAGACTACATATGAATGTTTTACCGAGGTTTGTAATAAACAGTGACTGAAGAAGGTTTACTTTGTCACTGAGAGTAAACGATGTAACCTCTTACACATGTCATCAATAGAAGATTGTACCTTCAGAAATAAAAACAGTTCTGGTTCTTTTCGGTTGTCCACGTCGACCCTCGTTCGGGGGGACAAGAATCATCTACAAGAGCATTAGTAATCATTCTAAAGCCTATTTCTCTGGCTACACCGCTACGTGGCCGTTCGTCGAAAAGACGTCTTTACACTGTTGTTAAATTCAAATCAAAATTATGCTTTACACCAGCTGCGCGCCTTCATTTCTACCACGCGTATCCGCTGGAAGGACGAAAAGCATATGAACGTTTAGAGTAAATCTCGTAGTATTTGAGTCAATCTTTTTATCTAGAGTTTCTTTCAAAGCGGAGAAAAATTTCGCAATTGAAAAACATCTCGCACCCTGTATGTCTAACGCGTCAGGCCACCGATCAATCGCTCCGCCTCAGCTCCTAGGTTAACCATAAACAAGTTCATCGAATATGTGAAACTCCATCTTATTTTCCCTGCTACACTGCAGTGAAACGGTCTTTCCAGAAATGGGCACAGCGTTGAAATAATTGATACCTACGCTGTCAAATAATTACTAATCTGAAGAAACCGCTGTTTCCGGCGAAGTGTAAAACGCAAACGTTTTCTTTCTCCTACAGCGTTGTCAAAAGAGCTTTTCCACAAAGCAAACACATTTTTGGTTCTTTGAGACTTGTGATATCGAAAGAATACTAGCAGTCTAGGAAAGGAGTTTTGACCAGCGAAATAAAAGCGAGATAAAAAGAGAAACGCTTGGTGCATATGCAACACAATTTTATCTCGGATGCTATAGCGCCATAGAAAAAAGTCTTTTTCAAGAAGCACCCACGTATTGCGCTAGTTAGAGATTTAATCTTTCTAATAAATACTAACACTTCTATTAAAGTTTTTGACCAGCGAATGAGGTCGAATACTAATTTGTCCCCTGATAACCGAAAAAATTCAGTTAAATTGGAAATCAAGTCACATCAAACTCGCCATGAAACTGCCTCCGACTTGTAGATTTCGGGCAGTAAAGTTACTAAAAACATCCTTATTCAGTCCGGAGAGTTTCAAGGCTTACAACAAAACGACTTTCTCGGTCTGGCTTATATGAGAGGGTTAAAAAAAAATGAAAGGACAAAGCCATCGGTGTTGATCAACACCTGAGTAATGCGCCATGCTTTCGTCATCATTTGGCATCGTTCCAAGTGGATGTATGCATATCTGACCTTTGCAAATGATTCGCACTCGCTAACGGTCCATTGAGTCAGTGCTGCCATCCTCCCAAACAAGTCTGGTTCTTTCCCACCAACTCAAGAGGGTGAAAGGTTGATGAGGGTTGAGCGCAACAGCGAACCATGAACCATCGCTTGGTCGGTCACGTATATGCCGTAAAAAAGCTTTTAATCACTGCACCACACGTTCTCGTGACAAAGTGACAAGTAGAGAATAGACTGGAGTGATCTCACACACTTGTAGGTGAAATTCACCAGAAAAACTCCAACAGGCATGGGATAACTCCCATGCATTTCATGGAAATATTACAATTCGTTATGTGAGATTTTCACCACTAACGGCCTAGATATTACTTGTCTTTTTTTCACTTTGTTACAGTCTCCGCCATGTCTAACGAGATAATCGAAGGTTCGTGTTTCATTGCGTGATTATCGTACAAGAAGGTCTTTCACATCGCGCTGCACCAAATGAAATAAACGATATTGTAGGAGAGGCACAACAAGCAAATCCAAAAATCCAATTTTGGCCTTTTCCGATCAATGGAACACTTCTTGAAGGGTCGCCTATCTGAATTGTTTGATGAAGTTGAAGAAGCATGTCAAGAGTTCTTTGATTTTAAGTCGAAGAAATGGTATTTCGACCAAATCCGAAACGTGGCAGAGCGATGGCAGAAAGTCGTAGGAAACGATAGCCTTTATTTTCAAAACTAGTTATTATCGTTTCGTTTGAAATTTCATAAATTTCCAATTTTTTGCAAGTGCCCCAAAAATTTAATTTCCAACCTAATAAAAGAACGCTTATATGTAAAAAAATTCCTTTTATTTCAGCGAAATAACGACTTCGCTATGAAAGAAGGCATTTCTCCAACTACTGTGGTCATCAGATAGCTCAGGCGATGTCGATATCCACATTAAGCTCGGTTTCTGGTTTGACCTTCATATTACGTTCTAATATTCGGTATAAGGAAAGAGATTACAATCGCAGCCCAATTTTCAACTCCAAAGCAAAATTTTGATACTACATAATGAGATTTTAGATTAGGTCATGGCAGATTATTAGTGGAGGGACACTTGAAAATGTATCTTTAGTGAGAAAACCCGCAGTTTTCTTGAAAAATTCCACTACTCCTCGGAAAGTGAATGGAATTCAGTCGCAATGTATGAAATGTGTTCGTGTTTCCTTTCCTTTCTCACTCAGCAAAGCTTTTTCATAAGGTTACTAGTATTCATTTAATAGCTCGTTAACTGGAAATTTCAGTATTGAAATAGATTTGTGAGTATACATTCACGATATATTCTGCTAACATAAAAAAGTTTTTGCTCTTGAGCGCTTGCGGCGCAGTGATTAGAGGTGTTTTGCGTAACACACAAGGTAGATGATTCGGCATCGCGTCCGCGGCTCACCAAGCCTTCCATCCCTCTGTGGTCAATGATTTAGTATTAAGCTTGCCTGAGAGGATAGCACCACTGATTCGATACATCGGTAGGTTAACGCTAGTTATTGTAAAGCCAGATATGCATTCAATCACCTTAGAAGAAACTAAAAATTAGGTGACGAACGCATGGTGCCAATCTCAGGGATTGCTTAACGCCGAAAGTTTCGAAATTATGATGAGAAATTCACAATTTTTGATGGGAAATTTTTGATGGGATTTTATGATGGGAAATTCACAATTTTTGTTCAGTCATTTACAGGCCTCATATTCAGGACGGAAAATATCATTTCTGTTGTCCGATCGAGTTTGCCGTCTAAGCGTCTGACATTTCTCGATTTCATGTACGATTTCGAGTACGCTCAGAAGATCTTTGGAGTCTCCAATAAGTAGCCGGTTACGCTTGTCTGACTGCACTAATATCACCTGGAAGGTACCACTTACTTATGTAATCAATATATCCTTCCATTATTATTCGAGCCAACTTGTCATGTGGTCTGGTAAGGGCTCTTGTACAGCCCGATAAACGTGTTTCGCCCTTACAGACTCGTCAGCCGGGCAGAACCCGTCGTCTTTCGATCTTTTTACACTCAGTTCTCTCGGGAGCCTTACACTCTTTATAGAGAGTCATCGACTCAAATAATGATGAAAGGATATAATTACTGTTTTTCTTCTTTAAGCAAAACACGAGGTGTTATAATAAAATTTTATTCACAGCTGACGTTTCGGCAGTTCGCCTTCTTCAGAGCCTGGAAAGGTCAAATTGTCCGCAATCCAATAAGCCAAACACCTCCAATACTCTTTTAGAAAAAATCACCAGACCTAGATTTCAATCGCATCAAGCACAAAATCAACTCTCAACATACTCACCGCTTTTTATATGTGTTCCACTAAATGATTCAAGTGGAGACAACCGCAAGGAGATCACATAGGCTCGTAATGCACCTTACACATCAAAATAACAGTCTTATATACTGACTAAAATCACGTGTGACAACAAGGCATTCCTCCCTGCGGTTCATAGTTGGATTGGTGGTATTAATCCAAAGTGCTTCAAGAAGTTTTCGCGCTGATGTTTTTTGTTCCTGCGCAAGGATGGTGACTTCAATCTCAAAATCAGCTCCGTCGTGTTTCTGTTCTCTATGCGTCCCTAACGGGGTGTTCCGTCTTCTAAGACGCTTATCAGCTAGGTGTTCTTCTATACGGGCATAGAGCGGCCTACCCGTTTCGCCAATATATTTATCGCTACACGCTTTGCAAGAGATTAGGTAGACTGTACCTACGCTCGTGCAATCACCGTCTCTGCCGTTAGGACATATTTTACAATCTTACATTATGCGTAGGCGGTCATATAAACGGTTTGCGAACTAATTGGCGTCTTAGAGTATTCGGTGGTATTTCAATAATAGATTGCTCTAACCCTGCTCTTTGCAATAAACGTTTTATAGCTGTACTAATCTCATTTGAAAAAATTGAGAGGATGAACAAGACTTTTCTTTCTATCGAGTTTTCCTTCGGAGGCGTGCTCTTTCCTCTAACCTAAGCCGAGGAGTTACAGTAGAAGCACCAGTGGTATATCTCCGCTCATTACTCTACTGTAGGTATATAGATGACTGTTTGGTTATCTGCTCCACTCAAGAGGAGCTAGATAATTGTTTTAGATTGTTGAATGAACAGTCAGAGTATATAAAGTTTACCCGTGAGATACCAAAAGATCATTGGCTTCCTTTCTTGAACGTGCAAATAAGCTTAAGCGAGAGCGGCTACATCACAAAGTGGTACCGGAAGCCAAGTAGTAAAAATATCCTGGTTCACTATCTCTCTTCTCATCCCTCACATACGAAAAAGGCGCTAGTAAAGAACATGTTTCGAACAGCAGCCAGCGTATGTACTGGGGAGGAGCAGAGAGAAGAATCCGTGAAATTGGCTCGGGAAATAGCCACTTCTAATGGATATGAATTTGTAGCCCCTCGGCTTAGGTTTAGAGGAAATAGTGCGCCTCCAAACGAAAATTCGAATGAAAGGAAAATCCCGTTCATACTCCCGTTCTTTTCAAATGAGATTAGTACAGCTATAAAACGCTGTTTGAAAAGAGCGGGTTTAGAGCAATCGGTGGCTCTTATTGAAATACCACCGAATACTCTAAAACGCCAACTAGTTCGCAACCGCTTATATGACCGTCTCTGTATAATGAAAGATTGTAAAATATGTCCTAACGGCAGAGACGGTGATTGCACGAGCGTAGGTACAGTCTACCTAATCTCTTGCAAAGCGTGTAGCGATAAATATATTGGCGAAACGGGTAGGCCGCTCTATGCCCGTATAGAAGAACACCTAGCTGATAAGCGTCTTAAAAGACGGAACACCCCGTTAGGGACGCATAGAGAACAGAAACACGACGGAGCTGATTTTGAGATTGAAGTCACCATCCTTGCGCAGGAACAAAAAACATCAGCGCGAAAACTTCTTGAAGCACTTTGGATTAATACCACCAATCCAACTATGAACCGCAGGGAGGAATGCCTTGTTATCACACGTGATTTTAGTCAGTATATAAGACTGTTATTTTGATGTGTAAGGTGCATTACGAGCCTATGTGATCTCCTTGCGGTTGTCTCCACTTGAATCATTCAGTGGAACACATATAAAAAGCGGTGAGTATGTTGAGAGTTGATTTTGTGCTTGATGCGATTGAAATCTAGGTCTGGTGATTTTTTCTAAAAGAGTATTGGAGGTGTTTGGCTTATTGGATTGCGGACAATTTGACCTTTCCAGGCTCTGAAGAAGGCGAACTGCCGAAACGTCAGCTGTGAATAAATTTTATTATAACACCTCGTGTTTTGCTTAAAGAAGAAAAACAGTAATTATATTGAAGCATGCCGAGGTTAATAGACAGTCGGTCTTGGGATGAAAGGATATATTGAAATTTGAGCGTGGTCTGAACAAAGCACTGGAATAGAGATAATTATGATAAAAGTATCAGACAATGAGCAATGGAGTGCGCAACACTCTGTGTTAGGTGGTGTAGTTTCACTTGACACAGAGTATAGAACGTTCGTCTTCGATGACTCTCTATAAGGAGTGTAAGGCTCCCGAGAGAACTGACTATAAAAAGATCGAAAGACGACGGGTTCTACCCGGCTGACGAGTGTGTAAGGACGAAACACGTGTAACGAGCTGTACAAGAGCCCTTACCAGACCACATGACAAGTTGGCTCAAATATTAATGGAAGGATATATTGAAATTAATAAGTAATCAATAGCTAATCAGAAATGTAAATTGATGCACGGATTTGCAAATTTGAGGACATATAATCCAACCTCTTGCTCGATATGACCAATGTCATACAGCTGAACTGTTACTTTCTTTCTGGACAGAATGTATATAGCAGCTGCACATTTTTATAGCTTTATACCGGTTACCAAACACTCGACAACACATTTCTCAGCAATCCACAAATTTTTACGCTTTGTTAGGATAACAGTTCAGTACTTGTTCCTATTGTTAACTTGCCGGTGGATGGAAGAAGAAAGGGTAGAAATTTACAGAACAGACTATCGAATTGAATGCTGGAGACCTATGAAAATTGGCGATGCCGTCAGCGAACTACGTGAGTTCTTCGTCGGTCAGGCAATTGACATCGACTTCTTCAACGCAGAAGACGTCTGTGCATCAATCTTTTTATCAGTGATCAAAATGATACACTTACACAACTATTTAAGTCGATCCTTTGTGAGTACTCTCCACAAAACCCTGTTTGATAACAAAAATTATTGAAAACCTTCGTCGTTTTCCATTTGAATAAGACAATCAAAGTTATAATTTCAAAGACAAAGGTATAAATTCATATCTGCTCAACACTGTTACATTGACATCTAATTTTGGTATCATTGCGGAGTGGACATTTTCAACCTTGCGCTGTCTCATCGTGACCCTATGGATGTCATACCGGCCATTTCAGAAGTTTTCACATAGTCTCCCCTTCTCAATGTGACTCTCGGCCTATGAATAGTCTTTTCCGGAGTATCAATATATTTTATCACTCTTCTATTATCCAATGTATGTTTAATGTTCTCGTACTAAGCGTCCCATGTTTTTAATGTTCTTGTTTAACTCTCAAAATAACACTCATCCTCCATTGATCAACGCCGAGAGCACCATTCTTTATCCTTTCACTAGTAGTTATGTATTAACACAAATACTTATAGAGGAACTGCGGAAACCACCATGTGGCTACGTGTTGTTCCTTTAACTGTGGTCCGTGGCATTCTTGATTAGGGGTTTGGAAGAAGGTCTTACCGTTACAATGCAACGATCTTATGTTAATCAGTGCAGATTCGACTATCAGATCGCTCACGTTGTTGGTCTAACGGGTCCGAAATTTATATTTATTCCAACTAATCTGGTATCAATTCTAAAACTTTGCTCAAGAGATTGTAAGAGCTAGGTTAACTCATGGCGCGATTCAAGCTGACTGTCGCTGGTATTTATCCGTTACTGGTTACCGTCATGGGTTCTTTTCCGTCACCAGTGATCTTTTTTTATAGATGCGTTTCTCCACTAGCAAGAGATTTTCCACTAGACTTCCAGTTATTAATTGGAAGATTTAGTTTCGGAGATCTCAAAAGTGCATTTAGTGTTTGATAAGGTCTTAAAACGACGCTGTAGCAACGAGAATAAGCTGTGTTTGACACACGATGCGCGTTATCGAAAGTCTGTTCGTTATTTGTTGGAATTATTTTTTCTATTTCGGAGGGAATTCTAGGTTCGTGTTGGAAACGTAAAAGAAACTTTGCTCTATGGTTCTGTGGCTATGGGTTTTTGATACTTTTCTGTTAGACGGCGACAAATGAATATTCGACGTCATTCGCTGGTCATTATAGTAATAATAGTAATCATTCGGAAAAGTCTCTGATTAGAGCTGTACACGGCCGGCTTCTCAAAACACCCCTTTATGACGCTGCAAAACCCAAAATAAAATTATGTTTTACACGGCCACGCGTTTTTCTTCTTGTCTAGCGTATATTTCGCTGGACAAAACTCCTTCCTTAAACTGCCACTACTCTTTCGATAACAAAGTCTCGAAGAACTGAAAATGTATTTGCTTTTGGAAAAGCTTTTTTGACGGCACTGTAGGAGAAAGAAAAGATTTGTGTTTTAAACCTCGCCGGACAGAGCCCTTTCTTTAGACCATTAGTAATCATTCGAAAGCGTAAGGTTCAGTGATTCCATCGCTGCGTTTTTTTTTCTAAGAAGGACCGTTTCACTGCAATGTGGCAGGGAAAACAAGATCGAGTTTCACATCATAGGCGAACTTGTTTGCCGACTATTCTATGAGCTGGGGTCGGGAAGATCGATCGGTATCCTAAAGTGTTAGGCATGTGGGATGGAACGTGTTGATCAGTTGAGACTTTTTTCTCCGCTTTGAAGGAAACTCCAGATGAAACGATTGGCTCTGATACCACCGTATTTCCTCTACATGTTCCTATGCTTTTCGCTCTTCCAGCGAATTATGTGGTGATTAAGATGAAGGCGCGGAGCGGATGTGAAGCACATTTTAATTTGAATTTCACTGCACTGTCAAAGAGTGTTTTGAGAAACAAATCACGTGCGCTCTAGCCAAAGATTTAGTTTTTTAAATGACAAGTGACACTCCTATGACATATTCTTGTCCAAAAAATGAGGTTAGATATTCATTGGCCACAGTCTAACAGAAAAGAGCCTCCTTTCTTTTCCGTTTTATGTTAAAAAAACACGCTATCAGCTCAAGCCTAAGCAGTCGAAGCCTATGCAAGAAAAGCGTATGAACGTGTAGAGGAAATCTTGGTGTATCATAGTCATACGTTCTATCTATGGCTTTTTCTATAGCGGAGAAAGAACTCTAAGTTGGATAACAAAAATCGCTCGCCACATGTAAATCGCTGCGCAATCGACTTTGCTGGCCCGAAAACGATGACTTTATGTGTGAAAAGTGACCATATTGTCGATGGTATTGAGACAATCGAGATTTGAGCAGTCGATTGACTACTGAAAGTTTAGTGAAAAGCTCCGTCCAGTAGGAATTGCGATGGAACGCATGGAGTATGCAACTTAATCTTATTCTCCCTAATTCAGCGCACTAAAAAGGTCACCCAATAAATGAAGTACACCAATGATATTCCCGAGGAATTGAATGACTACTCAAACTCTAGAAAAAAGCGAAAAGCGAATTGACGCCAAAGGGTTGAAAAAGATTGCGGACAACAGAAAAGTATCCATTCATGTATGGATTCTAAACACTTTTGATCACTATATCAAAAGATTTATTATAAAGTGTATTGTACTCATAAATATACCACCAATCTTTACTCACAGTTCATTCGGGATGCTGTTTTCCAATGGTTACTTCGTTGAACTCTGCTGTTATTACTGTTACTCTCCCTCTCTCTCTCTCTCTCTCTCTCTCTCTCTTCTCTCCATCTTTCTTTCTATTAGTTTCTTTTTCAGGATGGTGTGATATCACGAGTGGGACTAACAACCAAGTTATCAAGTACTCTCCGTGTTTCGATCACAAACATCATACAAAAACGAGACTACATTACACGTAAAGCGCTCAATCATATCAAAAACGGGACGCTCTTTGAGAAAATGGGGTAATTTTTTTTATTCTACATGATCTGTTACCACACTTTACTGTGCAGAGACCAACACTTATTGCATTCGATCCGTTACCTAGCATTCATTCTCCACAACGATTTTCCAACAATTCACGCGTTGCATTGACTGCTACCTGGGGACTTCGTTTTCTTTGTGAACATCGTAATATTCTGATCGGGACGATTTTCCTTGCAATCTTAAAGATGTACAAACTAAGGCATTTCCTTCGGCGTTCGTTGGTTATTTTCAAGAGAGTGTTGGAGTAAGAAACCAAATTAGCCTTGCTCATCACTGTGTTTTCTGATACACTGCGACACTAACCACTGCGCTACCCCGCTCCTATAAGAGAATAATGCCAAGATTTCTTAAGATTTATGAGCACTTGATCAATGAATTATTGTTCGATCGCCTTCTGTTATCTGAGCAGCAGTACTCACCAGTCTCTCAAAAATGTGATAAAGGTGCCATAAGAGCAGATCTAAACATAAGCAAACACTAGAACATATTAGGTGAATGAAGATCCGCCACGTTATGTAGTGGTTTCTACTACATATAACCTTTGACTGTAAACTAGAACGCCAACCAAGTTTTTTTTCGAAGCTTTAACAGTACTCAAGAGATGAATTGCTGAATGTGTCGAGTAATTTATGTTAATGCCTTGAAAATAGAACTATAGAATGCGGAGATGTTCTCAAGTTTTTGATTTTCTAAATTATTCAGCATTGCATTACTTGTTTTCCCAACAGTGCAAACTTCCCAATTTCGCTTCTTACTTGATAAATTTTGATGGCAAGCCTTCATATGTTTTCCAGGCCTAGGATTTTTACTACCTGCTTCGCTATTTAACAATCTTTATCGATGGATAGGGTTCGACTCGTCCTTGTGTTAGGCTTCATCTTGAGAACTCTAATACCAAATTCCTGTATCACTGGGACGCCGAACATCTATTGGTTATGGTGTTTCTTGAATTACAGATGTGTGTTAGAACTCTCCCAACTCCTCATCACGCATATTAACGGGTCCGTATGTACCTGAAAGTAACTGATGAACTAATATTTACGACTCGGATTCTTCTAGAACAGCATTAGTTCCTTCGCCATCCCAGAAAATTATGCCGTACTCAGACACCCAACTCGCAAAACAACGTAACACGTTGAGAACTTTCACCGCAACTAGTACTATTCCCGTCAAACTGTGGAATCTCTTTTTTGCACTTCTGGTAATCCGACACATCTTATTTAGCCTAATAACTTCTCTAGCAGACTTATATCGACTTTTGATGACCAACTAAGGTATTTCAGCATAAGATCCGACCTCAACTGGCGTATTATGAAGGTGCTCATGGAATTCGAAGAAGCGAAACGTCAATTGCTTTACGTTCGAGCGGCTCACTAAGAAAAATATGTAGTAATACAAGAAAGTCAAAGGATATTAGGTATGCGAAACATAGCATAAAACCAATGTTTAGTGATCTAGTTTCCATACTCCCCGAAATAGTAATCATAAGGAATTTCTTCATTGAGTGCCTCCCACCATTACTACTTTTCTCTCTTCAATTCTTGGTTCTGATAAAAGTACATCTTATGCGCACAATTTACGAAGAAGATCGTTGCGTGCATTGATCTCCACGTTTGCTCCTGATGTATACCATATTTATCCGAACTCTCTATGTTACCGCTATCATAAAAGTATTAACTTGTATCGCAGGAGTGATTGCAGAGCGATCGCTTCGCTGGCGTAGAAGTAACACGTGCTCTTTGCATAAGTGTAACGTGGGATTAACTCCCGCTTGATATTGTCAGTTATTTCAGAGGAAAGACATTTTTAAACTCTCTAAAATTTAAGATAAAGTTATGTTTCACACGCGCATATTTCTCGCTAGATAGAACTCTTTCTTTAGACTATTATTAATCATTCGATAGTGTAGGATTTACCGATTCCAATGCTAAGCTTATATTGTGAAAAGACCGTTTCTCTGCGACGCAACAAGGAAAATAAGATTGATTCACATGTGCGAGCAAGCTCTCCTCGGCCAACACGCGGGCTGTGAGGTAGGGGCCGCAAGGGGGCCAATGCGGACATCTACCGATGGTGCATAAGTGAAGCGTATTGGTTAGGAATTGTTCCTCTCTTTTATAAGAAACTCTAGATCAAACATCTGATTCTGATACAATAAGATTTTTTCTGCACGTTCATGTGCTTTTCGTGCTTCCAGCTAAGTAATAGTTGAAGTGCGCGGCCGATGTGAAACATAATTTTATGTTGAATAATACAACGTTCTAGAAAAGTATTTTAGAAAATTGGAGACGTACAACCTAGCGTGAGATTTAAGCTTTCGAATGATTGCTAACACTATTTACGAAAATTTCTTGCCTAACATAGGGGATTGGCTTGGAAACCTGCACTACCGTGGAAAAGAACCCAATTCTGCATACCACTGAGCATGCCCGAATACGCACTTCACCACATATCCAGTGTCTTAACAATCAAAAACCTTCAACTCAAGTATGCTAGATTGTGCTCAAATTCCATTGTCTGTATACAGTAGGTGGATATTGTGAAAAGGAAAGTGACTTCATCACTGAGCCGAATTAATACCAACCGATATGAGCTGAATTGAAAAGGGTGAAATTAGGAGAAGAGTGTGTTAAGGAGATGAGAGAAAACCCTCTGAACATCTCCAATAGGCTGCTGACGACGAGAACAACCGAAGACAGGACGTGAATTGAGTCTAACTACTACTGGTCACGCATGGGACAATCGTTCGCCTCACAGTGCTCATAATCAATTACTAAAATTATGCATTGATTGAGCTGATAACACCTTTGTTCCAATATTGTCTTTTCTTCTCTTTCCCTTTCTTCTCCAATAATGCATTGTTTTCGGTTCTTGCCTTTGTGCTGATGTACACGCACCTAGCTATGTATGATTAATAAAAAATTATTCAGCCTGTTTTACATAATGTTTAACAGATGCGAATCCAGCACAGAACAGAAAGAGATTAATCTTCAAAATCTTTCTTTACGTTGAAGCAAGTATGAAGCCACTTTCATCGACATTGAGCTTCCTACTCAACACCTGGGGAACAGCAACGTAGCCTCGCTAACCTTCACTAAAGAAGAATCACCCGAAATCTACTTCCGTCTTGAGGCAAGTCCAGATCATTTTTAACGACATCTTACACCCTAATCACCACCTTAGAATTGCCATAGAGTTCGCAGTTAACTTTGGGTAATCGTGGCAATCCAAGAAGACGATATATGGCTTCAAATTCTAAAACTACACTAACAATCCGAGCGTGATCAAAAGAAAACGCTTGAAACAAACGCTACATAGACACTTTTTACTTTTTTCTACGACAAATCATTTAGAAATACCGCTGAAACCGCTCTGAAGGAACTATAGAATATGCAAAGTGAACCTTCAGTCGTTACAGTGAACCGATCAATCAAGAGAGTCGACAGACAACCAAATCACAATTTCACAATTTCAGAATATTGCTACATATAAATAGACGATAGTCGACATTATTGCGATATCTCTACGATCCTCTCCAGTTTTCAACAAGAAATTTCTTCCATGACTTTATCTGAATGTCATAGCCACTGTCCGTCACGTCATAATCAACGACCTGAAAAAAAGAAATGTTACTTTGATTTTGAGAATGTTTTTAGCCGTATTTTTGAGGTTGATTACATTCACCCGAAGCACCAGTTTGCCAGACACGCGCGTTTGAGCGTTGTTCCCATCATTAGCGACATTTTCTCAGCCACTCGCCCCCTATCATAGAGTGAAAGTATCACTGAGCAGTTGTTCTACAGGGCAAGTGAGCGAGAAAATGGCCCTGATGATGGCGAAAACGCCGAAATATGCGTGTCTGCCAAACTGGTGCTCCGGGTGGCTGTAATCAAACCTAAAAAAAGGCTAAAAAACGTTCTCAGAAACTCCACACAAATGTTTTAACAAGGTTTATAATAAACAGTGATTAGAGAAGGTTTATTTTGTCACTGAGAGTAAACGATGTAACCTCCTGCACATTTCATCAACGAAGATTGTACCTTCAGAAACAGAAACAGTTCTCTTGAGCCAGACACAGTCTCACTTTAGCACAGACTCCATGTGGCAGGTCTTCAATGATTAATTGAATGTCCTAAAACATCTAAGCGGTAAGTGTTCTTGAAATGAAGTTTTCCTATGCGACCCATAAATTTATCTCTTACGTTTTCTGCTAGGGTTATGAAGGCCTTCGATTTAATAAGTTGCGAATCAATTTGACCTTTCCAGTCTCTGAAGATGGCGAACCTTACCAAAACGTAAGCCACTACGAATGTTGTAATATTGATGCTGCATTATTAATTGTATTGTTATATGCTTCGCTGATATTCAATAAATAATATCAATAACACCTCGGAGCGACAAAACAGAAAAAGATACTCAGTTCTGGTTCTTTCCAATTGTCCACACCCGACCTCATTCGCTGCACAAGAATTTTCTACAGGAGCGTTACAAATCATTCTAAACCCCAATTCTCCGGCTACACCGCTACGTGGCCGTTTGTCGAAAAGGCGTTTTTACAATGTTGTTAAATTCAAATCAAAATTATGCTTTACACCAGCTGCGCCTTCATTTCTATGACGCGTACAATCCGCTGAAAGGACCAAAAGCATATGAGCGTTTAGAGTAAATCTCGTAGTATCCAAGTCAATCTTATCTAGAGCTTCTTTCAAAGCAGAGAAAAATCTACCGATTGAATAACAACTCGCACCCTGTATCTCTAACACGTCAGGCCACAGATCGACCGCTCCGCTCTAGTCCCTAGGCTAAGCGATGAACAAGTTCGCCGAATATGTGAAACTCCATTTTATTTTCCCTGTTACGCTGCAGTAAAAGGGTCTTTCCACGAAATGAGCTCAGCGATGAAATAATTTATACTTACGCTATCAAATGATTACTAATAGTCTAAAGAAACAGCTCTTTCCGCAGCGTTGTCAAAAGAGCTTTACCACAAAGCAAACATATTTTTGGCTCTTTGGGACTTGTGCTATCGAAAAAAATACTAGCAGTCTAGGAAAGGAGTTTTGACCAGAGAAATAAAAGCGAGATAAAAAGAGAAACGCTCGGTGCATATGCAACATAATTTTATCTTGGATGCTATAAAGCTATAAAAAATTCTTTTTGAAGAAGCAGCCACGTATTGCGCTAGTTAGAGATTTAAGCTTTTTAATGATTACATACACACCAATTTAAAGTTCTTGTCCAGCGAATGATTTCGATTATCAGTTTGTCCCCGGATAACCGAAAAGAACCCAAATCAAGTCACATGAAACTCACCATAAAACTCCCACTGACTGAAAAATACTGGGCAATAGAGTTACCAAAAGATCCTTATTCAATCCGGAGAGGTTCAAGGCTTACAACAAAACTACTTTCACGGTTTGGTTTATATGACAAGGTAAAAAGAGATGTAAGGACAAAGCCCACGGTGGTGATCAACACCTGAGTAATGCGCCATAGTTTCATCATCATTTGGCATCGTTTCGTTTCAAGTGGGTGAATGCATATCTGACCTTTGCAAATGATTCACGCTCGCTTAAAGATGTATCAAGTCAGTGCAGCCATTCTCCCAGACAAGTCTGGTACTTTCCCACCAACTCAGGAGAGTGAAAGGCTTAATGAGCCTTGAGGGCAGCATCGAACCATGAACCATCGATTGGTCGGTCACGTATATGTCGTGGAAAGCCTTTCAACCGCTGCACAACACGTTCACATGACAAAGTGGCAAGTAAAAAATAGACTGGAATGATCTCACACACTTGTAGCTGAAATTCGCCAGAAGAACTCCAATATGCATGGGATAACTTCCATGTATTTCATGGAAATAATACAATTCGTTATGTGGGATTTTCCCCACTAACGGCCTAGATATTACTTGTCTTTGTTTTCATTTTGATACAGTCTCCGCCATGTCTAACGAAATGATCGAAGTTCGTGTTTCATTGCGTTATTATCAAACAAGATGGTCTTTCACATCACGCTGCACTCAATGAAGTGAACAATACTGAAGGAAAGGCACAACAAGCAAATCCAAAAATCCAATTTTGGCCTTTTCCGATCAATGGAACACTTCTTGAAGGGTCGCCCATCTGAATTGTTTGATGAAGTTGAAGAAGCATGTCAAGAGTTCTTTGATTTTAAGTCGAAGAAATGGTACTTCGACCAAATCCGAAACGTGGCAGACCGATGGCAGGAAGTCGTGGGAAACGATAGCCTTTATTTTCAAAACTAGTTATTATCGTTTCGTTTGCAATTCATGCATAAATTTTCGATTTTTTGCAAGTGCCCCAAAAATTCAATTTCCAACCCAATGAAAGAACGCTTATATGCAAAAAAATTCCTTTTATTTCAGCGAAAAACGACTTCGCTATGAAAGAAAGCATTTTTCCAACTATTGTTGTCATCAGATAGCTCAAGCAATGTCGATTTCCACACTAAGCTCGGTTTCTGGTTTGACCTTCATATTACGTTCTAATATTCAGTATAAGGAAAAAGATTACAATCGCAGCCCAATTTTCAACTCCAAAGCAAATTTTGATACTACATAATGAGATTTTAGATTAGGTCATGGCAGATTATTAGTGGAGAGACACTTGAAAATGTATCTTTAGTGAGAAAACCAGCAGTTTTCTTGAAAAATTCCACTACTCATCGGAAACTGAATGGAATTCAGTCGCAATGTGTGAAATGTGTTCGTGTTTCCTTTCCTTTCTCACTCAGCAGAGCTTTTTCATAAGGTTACTAGTATTCATTTAATAGCTCGTTAACTGGAAATTTCAGCATTGAAATAGATTTGTGAGAATACATTCACGATATACTCTGCTAACATAAAAAGGTTTTTGCTCTTGAGCGCTTGCGGCGCAGTGATTAGAGGTGTTTTGCCTGACACACAAGGTAGATGATTTGGCATCGTCCCCGTGGCTCACCAAGCCTTCCATCCCTCTGTGGTCAATAATTTAGTATCAAGCTTGCCTGAGAGGATAGCACCACTGACTCGATACATCGGTAGATCAACGCTAGTCATTGTAAAGCCAGATATGTATGCAATCAACTCATTCAACCCTTTGGGGACCACCGTTGGGACACTCAGACGAAACTGGAAATTGGACGACGAACGCTGGTGCCAATCTTAGGGATTGTTTAACGCCAAAAGTTTTATCCTCTACTATTTTCTAATGAAAGGAAGTTTATGTATCGTACGAAATCTCACTTCTCATTACGAATTGTCTGGAATGCAGCCGCATACTGTGGGATGATGTGAGTAAAGCACGTAAAATGAAAGATTGCAGCGATCAACAGCTTTCATATCAGAATGTAAGTGGCTTTATGGAAAGTTGTTATTCATAATGCAATAGAACAAAGACCCCTCGACCTTCAAAAAAGTCTCAGCTAATAAACTTTGCCAATGATCGAAAAATTCTTGAGAGTAGTCAAGGAAGAGATATGCATTGCAATCAGCTTTTGGTATTCTCCAACCAAAAATAGCCTTACTGAAGTTTTTCTATTCTAATTCCGTCCTTTTACTGATGATAAAATCCCTTGAAGTGACGAAAGAAGTTTAGATCACCACGAAACTACTGGACTGACGAGATTATGCGCTCCAGTTGCAAGGTCGAGCGCAAGCAATGGATCAGCGTTGATGAACAGGCTGCACCGCAACGTCACTTGAGAAGAGGCTCTGCATGTCTGTGCATGCGTGTCTAGTTTCAGTTCTCAGTAGCTGAGTGAGATTCGACGTCGCACGGTGAACCCGAAATGACTATCATAGTCCTCAAAGGGTCCAACATATTAGTCATTTTGCGCACCACTTAAAGCGTTAGTGTTCTCTCTTCTGAAACGCAGATTGTATAAGCAATGCTGATTTGAATTTTGCTGTTATCTTCTCAAAAATTCAAAATGCATCAAATAAACTGTATATTTGTGATGAACTACAATAAGACGGTCATGTTACAAAGAGACTTAACAGCGAATAAATGGAAAGGACGATTGACTGGATTTTAAGAAGGTGCAAGCATCCGTTATGGAAGTAATTTACACTATAGTGAACCAATCTGTAGCTTACCAGAATGAGCGACTCCAGTGGCTTCTAAGAAAATCTGACTCAGGATTGGATCTTGTTCTGCACATATCACCTACTTGACTGTCGGGAGCAAAGCGAATGAGTAGTTTGCAAACACTTTGTTATTTTATTGATACGTCTTCACGTTTTTTCACTGTGCGAATCCCACTGCTTCTAGCATCCAATTCGTTTTTTCTTTTACTTGGACGTCGTGGAATACTGGATGAGCAGGTCTCATTGCAATCTCGAGGATAGCGTAGCTGTGGCGTTCCACAGGGCTTTTGTTGTTGACTGCCGGAAGGCGTGATAGGGAGGGAGGAGGTTTCTTAAGCTCGCGCGCGCCGCGACGAGCATCGCACCCACGCGGCCACGGTGCCCCGTTTGCCAATGTGGTACATAAAAATATGTAAGTATAAAGTATCTCTAATTACGGAAGTGGCAGAATAAACGGTAAACCTTGTTTACTTCTGCCTAAGTTATGAAGCGGAGAGTACAACTCCAAATGTTATGGGCGAAATGATAGAAGTAGCTAATATCTGGATTATTTTATTATGCCGATTCAAGAACCGATCGAGTAAAAAAACATTAAAAAATTGAACATTCGTGCAACCACAATGGTCCATAATCATCTATCATTATCAAGCATCTAATATAGTATGATGTGAAATGATAGTAATATGTTGTGAGTAGGTGGTAGTATGTTCATTATTCTCTTAGCAACCGCGTCAACTGGTGAGTTCTTCGTGGCATATTCTCATCATTTTCATTACAATCAACTCAGTAATATTTAATAGTATTAAGGTTACAATCATTCGCCGCAGCAGGCGATTAAGCATGGATAAGTTCTCAAAGACTGAGAAAACCGTCGCAGGAACTGATCAGGTCTTTTGAGCTATGAACTTAACACGATAACGTCGTGTTTTGAACTCTACTATACCGAATAGTCAACAATCTCATTAACAAATATCTAGCTAAGATTTATTATATTATCTTGTACATGATTTGACGGGATAGACTATTATGAATCGTTTTGAACTGGATTTCCAACTCATGACAATAGAATTTCCTGCAAAACTTTCCAAAACACGTAGTGATATCGAAGGAGCTCTCGGTTAAACTATTGATAATTGTTACATCGGCTTTGTAGAAGTCAACAGACAGTAGTGACAACCACCACAAAGTAGCTATTTCGTATTAAGGAGTCAAGCACAACAACTAGATCGTCAATATCATCAACAACAAAGTCTACTGTTTCAACATTGAAATCTGTTGCTTCAGTGTGGGTAACTTTTCTCAAATTTTGACGAAAACGGCATCATTTCTGGACTACATTGAATAGGTTGCGATTATTGTGCCTGAGTTTCAGCCATTGCAGCTCCTATCCCCTTGTCTTATCGCCTTCTTTCAGGCTCTAATAAATAATTATCATGAGTAGTCGTATGTGACAAGTAGAGATCATAACCTCACTTCTTTGAGGCAGAATAACCTTTGAATAATACCTATACCTGACTATCTATTATCGCCAACATAGAAAGAATAAGTCAGTGTTCTCTATGAGCAGAAGTGAGGTTATGAATAGTAAAGTTTCTCAAACATAATCCAGTACGGAGTACAAACCAAATATCAAAATTAGCTAACATTTCGACGACATTGTTTCTTTATAGTCTGCAATGCATATATCGAGCTACGAAGAAAACTAGCCGCAAAAGTTGTATCCATTTACTGCAAAGTGAATTATTCTGCAAAACACCGCTTCAAAAAATGCAAACCTTTGCAATCAGTTGATATCTCATCTGAGTCGGATGATATGTAAGACATGACACGTGCAAGGCCGCTCTGAATAATTTGCATAATAGTTTTTGCTAACAAATTAACTGTTTGATGATTTGAGCTAAAGTTGTTTATCAAACAAAGCGTTAAAACTGATTGACTAACACTATAGAGTTAATCTCTGACTTTAGAAAGAGCCAGATTTGGCCTGGAAAACCTCAGGGCGGAAAAGGAATTCTCCAAACGGATACCGTAAGTAGAGACTGAACTTTTCACAGTGGACTTTGTAGTCACAATGATGATAATAAACAGCAAATTTACAGGGTGAATCAAAGACGAAGCAAAATATACGCAAATTTTCTATCGCATAAAAGAGAGCGTCGGTTTGGCTGAAAAGACGCAAATTTCAAAACATTTTTCGGATTCACTAATGCATCTCGATCGCTACAAGGTTTGTCATCAGCTGCTATCATTGGCTTGACTTTTTCTCAGACAAAGGTGTCAGGATTTTGAAGTGATCGAAAAATTGGTATTTGTCCACTATAAGGAGGCAGATGAATATTCAAGCGCATTTGCTAAACAAGTAATTTTCATAAGATTGATAGTAATCATTCGATAATCTCTGGCTAGGGCGGTGCGTGACCGATTTTAGGTGAAATATTTTTCAACGTTATTACAAAAGGAAAACTTTTGCATCTCACACACATATTTTTCTCTCAAGACAGACCATTCTTTAGCTATTAGTAATCATTCGATAGCGCAGGATCCAACGATACCAATGCTGTGCTTTTTTCCGAAAAGAACGCTTCTCTGCAGTGTAGGAAGGAAAATAAGATCGAGTTTCACACATCCGGCTAGCTTGTTTACAGGCTCATCTGCGATAGGGGTCTGGCGGTCGCAGATTCGATGAGGCAACGGGCCGCGATCGATCGATTGGCGCTTCAAAATTGGGTGACTTTTGTCATTTGTCTGAAGATTATTTTCCGCTTCGAAAAAAAGTCCAGACTGAACGTATCACTCTGATACTAAAAGATTTTCTTTACACGGTCATGTGCTTTTCGTGCTTCCAGCGAAGTAATAGTTGAATCCCGCAGCAGATGTGAAACATAATTTTATTTTGAATTTTACAACGTTATGAAAGGGTCCTCTGAAAAAACCGGCCAAGCACCGCCCTAGACATTAATTTAAGCATTCCAATGTTCCAAAACACTCTTCGAAAGACTCTTGTATAGCGAAAGAGGTCGAATATTCAATTGTCTCCTCAAATCGATTCACCATATCTATCGTACAAATCGCAGCACTTCTTACATCCGATTCGTTTCCTCGCATTCAGCTTTCACAAGATTCGAATATTTTGCCTATTGCTTTGGCAGCTTTTTGAGGTTTCTGCGCAAATAATATCGTAAATTTCTGGTCGAAAAAGTTCTCGTTGCGACTTTGAGAATACGTTCCCACATGAAATGCAAAAGAGAGGTTAGGGTACGCGGTTGAATCATGTCTTCTAACTATACCGCTAACCACTGTGCTATCCATTCCCAATTGTTACTATAGTTGAAAGCTTTGAATGGGCGCGTTGTAGCGTAGAAAGAGTGGTGTCAAAACGGGCGTCGGTAGTGTAACGGTTGAGCACGCGCCCCTGAATAGGGTAGAATGTTGGTTTGAATCAACTGACACAAAAATTTTTGCACTTCACTTTTCGTCACTGGGTATAAGTGGTACAATACCACCGCTATAAGCGGTCAAGTAAAGAAAACAATTTTGTTAATCCACCAAAACTTAAAATAATTATCAATTTTTGAACTTACGCACAGTCGATAACAACGTTCTTGAATCATAAATCTTCTACTCTGTTCTATTCTAGCTAAGACTGGGCACTTTATTGATTCATCTTTCCAGTTTTCTTTTCATCATGTGGATCCCAGTACTTTAGAATTCAATTCTTTTTTACTTCTCATTGAACGTCGGTCGCGCGATATTGGCTGAGAACGTGTCCTTCCAATTTTAAGGATATCCTGGCTGGGTGTTCCATAAAGTCTCGTTAGAGGCAGGGTTTAGCCCGCTCGCCCGGCGACGAGCATCACAACCACTCGGCCACGACGCCTTTTATTTTTACTAGAGCGGAATAATTAACTGCTGTTTACACAAGTACTCATCATTTGAAAAGTGAAAAACATTGAGTCCTCCCAACAAATATAATAAACTTCCATGCCATACGACTCTGATATGACGGCATAGAGGTCCATTATCTCCTTCACGACTAATTCTTGCAGATATGTCTTGACACACTAGCTGAAGCCGTTTGTTGTGTAATCCAAGAAAATCCAATGTATCGCAAACAGGTAGGCGTGCCGTGTTACGCACATTCTTCACTCATGAAATATTTCTCGTATTGATATTCGCATTTGACTATGTGCGCATTACATCAATGTACCGTATGTAATAGGTGTACAAATTTGACTCCGCGGTTTTTTTTTTGTAATATTGTAAAGATAAAGACGTGCAGAATTTTCACCTGATAACACGTTGATCACGCTATTTATTTACATGTTTTTTCTGTGCAAAACATTTTGTACGATGTTTTCGTAGGACTTTGAGATGTCGACGTTTGTACCCGAAAAACGCCATTTTTTTGAAATTCGCTGATTCGTGATTTGAAATAGGTAATCTCAAGTGGTAATCTGACGGTGTGATGTCAGGAAAGTAAAGCAAGAAAGGTGGAACCTCCTGAAACCTCCCACTTCAACTTTTTTATGACGCTTCGATCGGTTTTGCAGCTTTAAGTGGAGCGTTCTACGCAGCAAAATTTCGATAATCGTGCCGTTTCGGTTTTTTGACAAGATTTTTGCAATGAAATTGCATGACCTTGGCATCGTTCAGTTGCGCATTTTCTTAGGAACATTTTGGTATACAATTTGTCTCCACCTAAGATATAACCTATCCTTGCAACTTAGTTGCTTTTGTTGCTTTAGATGGAGCTCTCTCCAAGCTCCTGTAATCTTGTGCGCCACTTTACCATCATTTTTCCCTTCGCGCCATTTGTGTATGAGTAGCTAACAAATTTGCTGTGGCAACAGCTCCATCATAGACCAGGTATGGGCAAGTTGTATACCATAATGTTCGCAAGAAAATGCGCAGTTGAACGACACCGAATTTAAGCAGTTTTAATTACTTTTGGTCAATAGATCTGCAAAGTAGATTTTCCGTGAATGACGTTTTACGGGTACCAAAGTCGTCATCTTTAAAGACCTTAAAAAAACCATCATGTAGAATATTTTGTAAATAAAAACATATAGATAAATAGTGCTTTTGATGTACTTTCAGATGAAAAAGAAAGAATTTGCATGTTTTAATTTTGCCTTTTTCATGCATATTTTGACAAGATTTTTGCAATGAAATTATAGCAAGATTTATGCAAACTTATTATAGCAAAAAAAAAACTGTGAAGTCATATTTGTACACCTGAAGGCAGATATTTTGCTTCCAAAAGCCAATAGCACTACCCTTCGAGCATTATATTATGCCGAAACATATGAAATAGTTAGATAGCATCGGCTACATTTTGAGGACTTCAAGATGAATTTGTTGCCACCAGATGGAGCTGAAGAGAACGAATTGGTTGCTTCGTGCTTAAAAAACTCTTCTGGCTTCGAAGATTATAAGGTAAGAAGCTGTCTATACATGGAAAACTTTATGCTCAATGTCGTATCTTATTCAGAACCAGCAAAGCCAGGTTGATTTATTTAAAAAGGGAGGACAAGAACATCGAGAATATATAAGAAATGCAAGACGTATAGTGCAAAATATACGTGAATTCATACAGAATGACTATTGGGTCATCGGCGTGCATCGTACAGGTTAGCTTCGAGATAACCACTACACACTGCCAACTACACTTGGTTTCTGAGTGTCGCATGTTCCAGAATTCAAGGTTAACTGTGGTAACTAGCCATTGTAAACCTTCTTTCGCACCTACAGCTCTCTCAACAATTTTTGTGCCCCACTTCTTACAACGATCTTAGTTCAGAACAAGCTATAAAGCGCTCAGTCTTTATCTATATCAGCTTGATGATGCATCAACTCGGTGCTGCTATTTTTCCAAACACATTCATCATAAATTAGCTGAGCAACTTGTTGTGGAGAGCTTGCTAAGCCACGATTGGACAAACGATCGACCATTGTGGCCGATTATGTGCACAGCACTTCTGATACCTACGCTATGCTCACCACTTCTTTCTCTGCGCTCCTTTTTACGGTCTTCTCGAAGAAATGTTAAACTCATCTCCCAGTTGTTACAGGAGGATTCTTCCCTCATTGAGATCACTACATGTTTCAAGTATCAGAGAATGTCACCTGGCATATACTTTAATCCACCGTTTCTCCTATTTTCGTCAGTATCATATAGAAGATTTTTCGATACCTTTTAGGTAGGGTGAAATTTTTCATACTGGACACTGATATGGAGAAATCCTTTTATTCTCAGCTCTAGTAATAAACACTTTTCTTTAGATCGTCAATGTGGTTCAGTCTGCCCGACCACTCAAGCATGAGCATGCCTCTTGCTAGCACTAGTCCTTCGTTACCTTCACTGCAGCCATGGCACCTCCCTTTGTACGTCGTACTCTCTGTAGCGTTTCCACGATAAGACAGTGAATAGCGCTAGTGACCATCTTCTAATTAATGTATTTTGCCCATTACATTACGATCAAAAATCCTATTATACGATGCTTTAACGCCAAGAATTAATGATTTTACGAGATGTGATTATAACAGAATTTTTGGAGGAGTTATTGTTTTTCCCAATGTGTACCACTCAGAGCCGTACATTCTGCGGGATGTGTACACATGACAGTGAATAAAGACGGAGACTCTAATCTGTTGAAATAGAAGAGTATCGCCCATAAGCAGAAATGCAACTTTTTCCTTTACAAGCCTTTCTATGTAATTTTTCTTCATAGTACCGCCTGTGATCGATGTTTCACAACCGGCTTCACACGTGTTCGTTTCTATCCATTTTCTAGAGTTGAAAACGCTTCGACGAGAAATGGATTTCGCAAAGTCCGAGCTGAAAGCGGCGAAAGATGAACAGCTAATTGCCGTCAAAGATCACGTTTACAAATTAGCCGTGGCGGCTTTCGAGGAAAAGCTCAAGCAGGTTGGCTGCTTAGTAGCATAGATTTACGTTCTTTAATGCAGAAACGTTGCACCTTCGTGCAAGTACTCTTTGTTCACAGTTGGAGATCTTATTTTTGAGGTTTACACTGCTCAAAGCTTTGTGTGCTTCGTTGTTCACTATATTCTTCTTGCTTTTCACATGTCAATACATTCAGTTCCATTGGACAGCGTCAATGCGCCTTTGCCAGTATCACAGAGTTGATTACGTAAACAGCTTTCTGGATATCAGAATTACGTCTGACATTTTCAGTTGACAGCGATGCTGGACCAGTTGCCAAACAGCAAAGCAGCCCATGTAGCGGATCTCGAGGAGTTAATCCGTTGCACCAAAAGGTATCACGAACGAATGGCTCTTCTCAGTGTAGAAAGTGGAAAAGGATAATCTTATGCACAAAGATCGTAATAGATTTGACGTACACAAACTTTATACCATAGAAATATTGTACTCACAAGAAGTGAATAAACTATGACTTTACACTCGCTGGTAAAAGTTGTATATAATATTTCTTTAGTCCCGCTGATTCAGCCATTCAGCCATTGAAATCCGATTTTATATTTGGGTATAAATCCGATTTTATATTTAGGCCCAATTTCACAGAGCCTATCAAGAACTCCGAATGATTCCAACAAAGTTGTTTCAGCGCTTTGACGGACAGCGTACCCTTTTGTGAACGAATAGCACGGTAAATAGTTCCTCTGAGCCATGTTAGATCCTCTGAAACAATTTCTAGTGAATTCAAAAATAGACATGAGGCTTTCAGCATTATTCGTCGCATTCAAGTTGATTACAGTTCACTACATAAACATTGATTTCGATACGATAACCAACCAGGCCGATTGCTGGTCGTCAAAGAGTTAATGAAACATAATAAGAAGAATTTCATAAAGCTTGCAAAGTAACAGCAGCACAGAAATTTTTGGCATCCACAATTTGATTTTTTGAGAGTAATGATTGAGTGTGTTAAGAAGTTCAGACATGTTCAGAAGAGGTGTGAGAAAACCATTATGTGAAGAAAGGTCTGAGGTCTGGAGAGAAGAAGACTCCGATGCATTCACTGATAAGTTAACAAGAGATTCAAAAGTGTAGAAAAAGTTCGCTAGAGTAAAATAGAGGCCGACAAGAGGTTGAGACCTACATGGCTCACATCAACGAGCTTGTTCGATAACAAGAGGGTGATGTGTAGCTCACACCGCCGTAATTGTGACATTATTTACATATACAGGTGATCAGATGGTCTGCTCCCATTTGAAGTGGGGCATCAGGAATTATTTCATCTATTCATTCTTTTTCAATTTTAAAAGCTGCATTCGTTGTAACTGGTTGGCGCGCCGCTTCGGCTGCGGCTGGATTACTATCGTTCTTCCCCTTACGTTTTTTCTCTAGAGGATAAAGGATAAGCTCTCAGCGTTGATCAATCCTTGAGGGATGCGCCATGCATGCGACTTCAATTTCTAGCTTCGTTTGAGGGATTAATGCACATCTGGTCTTTACGGTGACTCGCGGTGGCCTCCCGTTGAACCGAGTCAGTGCTGCTTATCCTCTCAGACAAGTCTGAGACCTGTCTGTTACCAATTTACCGACTCCGGAAGGATGGATGGTTTGGTAAGCGCGAGATCGAACCAGTGACTCCGTGTGCGACGCAGGGCACCTCTAACCATCGCGCCACATGCGCTCTTATAAAATATAAATATATAAATATAAACGTTTTTTCTATATGTTTATCAAATAAAAACTTTACTTCAATGTCACAGTATCCGCGAAAGGGCCTCCTTGAATTGTCACGAAAGTCATCGTTATTGAGCATTGTGCATGAAAGAAGCTTGGCTTCCTTGTGATTGAGATTCTCCTAGAATGAAGGCGATCTCTCTAACGAGAACGAGCTCTACGATTTTCCTACTTATCAGTTAGGACGGCATGCCATTCATGTAAATAGATGTGTTGGATTAGAAAACTGGTCGCAATGAATAGAGTGAGATATAGTTATAGTTGTAGCTCTTTTCTAATTTTGCATAATTTCCTCTTCTTCAAATTTCAAAAGCAATTTCATATCCGATGATGTCACTTCCTGATAGAGAAGCTTTGCAAAGTTGCAAAACTTCAAAATAGGTAGTCTTTTGAGAAAAATTTGCTTGCATAAAATATGCGTAACGTGAACACGGCATCTCCAGTACACATTCGAATCTTATTTTCTTCCCTCAATCTCTTATTTTTGACTTTTCCTCCAACACTGCAAAACCTTCTGTTCACTTCCAGTGGTTTTTGCTAATCGTATAATTTCTTCATGAAACCTTTTCTCCATGATCGATATAAGTCCAAACACTTCATAGTATATCGGTTTTGACCCCGTTGAATGGAGACTGCATGGCAAGGATGTTATCTATTGCCTTACAAAAACATAAAATTCAACTGAACACTTTCGGCTTTCTAACAAATGTGTGCCATACAAGGTAATTTGAAAAATCTAAAAATAAAATATCACACACCAAGACTTCCTTGTGATTTTGATCAAATTCAAAATTCCGCTTTTTCCAGCACAAGATAAAATGCGTTACGATAAATACGTAACTTATCATCATTTTGGATGATATAGCGTCTGACCTTGCTTAAAAGAAGTCGTGAAAGTGAATAGCAATTTCAAAGTAGTAGTTTTTGTTGAACTTTTTGTATTGTGAGAAGATAGCACAAAAAACCGAGACCATTGGTTGATGGAGGAATATGGTTGTAATTATTGGAGAAAAAGCCGGAACTCCATCTTATCAATACATTAGGTTTTCTCGACTTGAATAAGGATAGTTCTTTGGTAAACTGTTGTGTTTTGTATTAACTTAAGAATACAGCAATGTTTGTCACGTCACCAATCCACTTCACTGTTTTTTGAGGAATCGGAATTCGTTTTTAGCCTCTTTAGCGATGGCTTGACGTTACAGATATAAATGAATGTTGTGCAAAACTATGAAGGTGAAACGGGAATTAAATCCATATATCACTCTATCCGAAAGCGCGCCCTAACCAGTTGCACTACTAACGGTCCTGCTTCTGCCATTTTTCTTTTTTTTTTGTTATCTAGAAAAAGATGTTGTTACTCGTTTTATTTTGAAGGACCAAAAATCTGAGTTCAAAATCCCTTGTAGGTACATCATATGGACTGTAAAATAATGGCGGAAGACTAAAATATTGCTCCGCTTGAGAATTCATCAAACACCTCTCTTCACAAGTCGTTGTAATAAAATGAATCGTGTGCACATTGATAAATTCGTTCAACGAGAATTTCAGAGAAGCTGAGCTTTCCTGCTAATTATACTTGAATCAGAAACTTTCCGAGAGTTACTTTTACTTGCTGATAAAAAGCAACATACTGGAAAAATCATCTTGACGCGCCGTACCATTCGGTATTGGGCGTCGTCGTTATGGAGACGACATTCGGTCATGCTCTAATCTCGTACTTTTTCATTGCTGAGGCATGGTAACCCATTCATCAAATGAAATTTGACGAAAATTTGTTGCAGATTTCACGCTGACCAGTTGAGTAAAATCTCAATTTATTCTATTCTATTCTGTTTTATTCCGCTTTTCACAAAATAAATTCTGCTGAAACCATTAACATATCCCACTGTGCTATAGTGTCGACCGCGTTAAGAACGAATACGTTAAAATCGTTCTCGTTGATCGACGACAAATTCTTTTTTTTTTTGAAGACATTGATGCTTTAATATTCTAATAACTTTTTGTGGTCGTCTACGGAATTTTGTACATCTTGGTCACTCGTGGTAACAGTATATGGCATGATGTGGTAATATATATAATTATTTATTTATTTATGAATAAGAACATATATATATATACATTTACAAATGGGGCACCGTAGCCGAGTGGCTGTGATGCTCGTCGCGACGCGCGTGGAGCCGAGCTCCATGCTCAGCACTGTCCGGCAGTCAGCAACGAACACCCTGTGAAACGCCACAGCCTGGCCATAATCTAGATTGCTAGGACACTCACTCGGTCAGTATTCTACGACATTCAAGAAGAAGACGGAAAAACTAACTGAATGCTATAAGTACTGGGATCCGCACAGTGAAAAAAAGAAACATTGTGAAGACGCATCAATAAATATAAGATAAAATCAGAACAATCGCATAATAATGCTTGTGAATATATATATGCTTCGATCTTGCGCTCATGGCTCATATATATATATATATATATATATATATATATATATATATATATTGCTGATATTGTTGCATAACAAACAATCTGATGACTCCTTTTTATGGACTAATCGCTTTTAAATCATAATCACTTTTTAATGTCAATGATTAATTATATCATATTGAAGAGGAAAACAGCACCCTATAATTTCTCTTAGTCGATTCGTTGGTTTTTCCGTTACCTTATTAGAAGCTCTCATCACCTCATGAATTTTTGTTCAATTTAGATATCAACACCTACTGCTTTGTGGTCGTATTCTCTGGTTGTTTATATATGTTCCAAACGAACACAAAAAATCTTACATTGACCATGCACTTACGACTGATCACACCGATACAAAACACTTTTTTTTCTATTCTGCTGTGATTTTATCGTACCTCTTGCAAATTTTTTATGTTCTCCAGATGGAATCAGGTAGTGTGTTCGATTTTGTCGGATCGGTGACAATGATGAGATTCAAGTATGTTCAAGCATTCAAATAAAATCTGTGTAAATTACGATAACCTACAGATTTTAATCCCTCTTAAATTTTACTTCATTCTCGCGAGAGAAAAGAGAAAGAAAGAAAGAGAGAGAGAGAGAGAGAGAGAGAGAATGAGTGTGTGAGTGAGGGAGCGAGTAAGTGAAAGAGAAAGAGAGAGGAAGAATTTTCGGTAACAATAAAAATTTCCAGAGTAACTCTCATAAAAAAGGATTTTAACAATCTGGACAACATTGTAGAAGGGGGTGTTGCGGGAATGTTCACGAGTCACACAGTTGATGAATTACAATTACAATGGCAACAGAAGGTACCACTTCACACTGATCAAGTCAGCGCTCAAAACGAGTAAGTTTGATTTTTCATATTCGTTCTACGGCTCTATCTGCCCTCAAATGATGTTCTACCCTATGACGACTCGTGGTTGCAGCAAAGCTTTGTTTGCAACAGAGTCCTAAACATTCCCAACCAAACCATTTCGGATTCGACAAAGATTTCGACGCTACCGTTTAGAGATCTGGTCGGGAGCAAAGTGTCAACTGCTGCTGTTCAATTCAGCTGCCTGGTTCTTCTCTTTCAGACGCTGTAAAAATCGAAGAAAGCGTTGTGGTGAGCATGCCATAAGAGAGTATAACTGGTTCAGTAATTTCCAGAGATTACAACAATCGTGATGAGTATGTTGTTTGCCGAATCACTCTTTTGAATGAACGATCGTTGATATTCGAGCCACGACTAACCCACAATGGCTATCGTATTCAAAGTAAAATAGGTGAATATCGAGTAGTGTTACAAGTGTGGGACGACAATTTCACGTCAATAGCTCAACCTTTCGATAGAATGATATTGGTGAGTTTCTTGAAATTTTGTGTACATTTCCTTTTTTCTGTCGACAACGCAAATTTTAGCCCTCTCAGATACCAGAACTGATTTTATTGTTTCAAGCTAAAAAGTAGTATACTAGGGCTGGAAAGAAGGTTGTGGGGCACTTTACTAAGCACGAGATAACTCCCATTCATATTATTGAAGTTTCTTCTGGGAATTTTCTCACTGAAGACCTAGATATTATTCGTCATCGTCTTCATTTTGTAGCAAGCCTCCGCCATGTCCTACAATGCAGTCGAATCGAAGTTTGTGGTATTATTGCGTCATTATTGGAGAAAGGGTTCTTCACAGCGAGCTGCAGTCGATGAAATCGACGAAGCTGAAAAGGAAGGCACAATAAGGAATTCTATTACTGGACGCTGATATCAAAGGTTCTCAGTGCCGCAGATCTTAACCTCAAAGACAAGCCTTGTTCAGGACTCCCAACAAAGTTGAACAAAGAAGATTTTATTGCTGCTTTGGAAGATGAATCGTCGTCAAGTGCTCGCGAATTGGCAACGAAACTTGATGTTCCTTATACAACTGTGCTAACTCATCTCCATCAGCTTTACTTTGTCCACAAGAAGCCACGCAAGATCAGTGCGAACTCATTGAAGCACGAACCGCCTAAAGAGTCGACATTTGTTGTCAGCTGCTCAATAGTCCAGATCCGAAACTCGGCGGGATTATAATGATGATTATGATGTTGATTAACTCATTTCCTCAGATAAATAACAACTGAGTTAACAAGTGTCGAATTGCGGTAGAGTTTATGGGACACCCAATACGTGCTCCTGCATTTACTATGCTAGACACGAGAACTTCTTATAAGAAACTGTTCAACTTTGATGCATAAAATCATCGCCAGATTTCCCATGACACGAATCGTTTGATTTGTAATTGATTCCTATGAAACATTATGGGCACAGTGTTCTCCATGTAAGATTTTCGCATTTCTACTAGGCCAAAGTCTAGTGATTACTTCGGGGAAATAAAGCTATACGTTCTAAGCAAAAACTGTCTACGCGATTAAAAGGCTTCAGGTAATTCAGTCATTGAATTGAACGTCGCATTTTTAAATGACGGCTTATCGTACTCACACAGTTACAAGTGGATCGGTCTTTGAACAGGATACAATTTTAGCCGGCGATACATTGTATTTATCCAATTACAAATGGTCCGATAATCTCCATGCAAAATTAAAATTTAAGCAACAAAGAGTTTATTGATTTCAGACATTCATTTTTTGCATGCGAAAAAAATCTTGAATGTATAACTGGTCAATTGTACTGTTGATATAACTACGTCCCTTTCTTCTTGCTTTTTTGCACTCTGAAATATAAATAATGTTCTTGATCTGATGCGCATCCTGGAATATGCTGATTTGGCAACTTACTTATGACCCGCTTTCCCGTGGCTTTTTCCTTTCGAAATTTTCGATTTCTTATGTACTAATTTCCTGCAAACTTCATCATTTTGATGTAATAGACACTGTTGATAGCTTAGACTCATTCACTAAAGGAACAAAAGTTAAGCATTGTCGAGTGCTTTGCTCCTTGGATTTCCTCCTATCCCAATCTCAAAAGTTTTTCAATATAGTACCACAAAATGGATCACCATGCGGACGTTAATGAAACATCAGCACGTATCACACTGTCGAAATTATAGAAGGCTATGAGTTATGGTTTATCATCATACCAATCTTGATACCAAAGCAACTAATAGGAAGGTTTTCTGGTAAACACGATAAATTTGTGTTCGACGTGAACAGAACGAAAAATAAAGTGTTTTAGGTGAGCATGGCATACACACCCGTAACAAAACAAGGAAGTCTAGGATTTTCTATGTACTCATAATATGACCAGAATGTGACTGCGGGTAATTCAAGAATAGCAAGGACTGAATAGATATCATATATCCAGTCTTGCATAAATCTTGGATAAAGAACGAAAATCGTTCCAATATCTTGAATTTTTTCCACTTGTTAGAGAACGACGAAGATAATGCTTTGAGTGACCTAATAAGTCAGTGGAAGCTTTATTTCCATCTATCTCGTACTACCAGTTTATAATTTAAGATGCAAAACTCACCCCTCAGTTGATCCTCCCGCTCCCCTTGTCGCACCTTGCGTCGCTCCCGTAGTGTTGGTTGCTTTTTTGCTACTTTTTTTCTTTCCTGCGCCAGCTTTATCGGGTTTCGTACTGGCAAGTGGTGCAGGCCTAGGGCCCGGGGTTGAATGCTGCTTCTTGAGAGCATTTGGAGGGAATGGTGGTGGTGGTGGACGTACGGGTGGTGGTGGTGGACCTACGGGTGGCAGAGGTACGGATGGTGGTGGTTGAGGTACGGGTGGTGGAGGTGGGGCGTCATTGCCCAATTCTCCCATCATTTCATATTCATCACCCATTTTTAGCGGTCGGCCTAGGTCAAAGTAGTAATTAAAGTGAACCACACCGTTTTTGAAAACATCACTGCAGTAACGTTCTGATAAATGATAAAGGATAAAGCATTCGGTGTGATTAGTTTGTAAGGAATGTATTATACAATGCTTGCTCATCGACTATGTATTATTGTAGTGGTGACTGGTTGCATATTTGACATATGAAATGGCTTATGATGCTCAAGAAAGTATCAGTTTGGCGTTTTATCCTCCCAGACAAGTTCGGCGGGAATATACCGAGTTTGCAGGAATTTCAGTTTGCAGGAAAGGGCTGGCTGATTCGATCCACCTCATCGACTGTTTTCTAACCTTGCTATAAACAATCATTATAGTCCGTAAAAATGTTTGAAGCCTTACCGAGATTGTTAATACGTTGGCGAAAAAGTTGTGAGAGAATGCCTGTAATTTTTTTGGGTGTCGGCCAAAATAAGAATGCCATTCTGCAAGACACGCTATCGTGGATAAAGTGGGCCAGGCACGAAATGCGTTAAAACGACAACTGAGGTACGAGAGTTGTCACCGATTGGATTCCTCAGGATACGAAGCGCTCTACACGAAGGCTACGAACCCGATGGTCCGATTTCTTCACGAAAATATATAGTACTAAAAGAAAGAATGATGCTCGACGAATTTCTCCAGCAAAGAGGACTCAATGGGCTAATTTTGCACGCGTCAGGATAAATTGGAAGTTTCAGTGGTGCCCGCAAGAATCACTCGATGATCAACGGGACGACAGGTGATACAGCTAAATGCACATTGGACAATGTTAGCTGATTCCACACAGACGCGGTTGTAAAATGGTGGTCATCTTAACACATAAGTGATCTCATACGTACACGCAAACTTAATTGAACAAAAGAGGTAAAGTGTATTAACCACCTCGGTAGCTTGACATTTTTTTGTTGGCGTGCCACTCGGACCACGTGTCACTGGAACGCAAAGCGTATGCAGTGTGCATACAAAAACCAGAATGCTAAAAGCCTCCGCAAATCGTCTAGATTCAGTGCGTACTCGTTCCGGCTGTATATTTCTCTTCCCGCCAAGAGCTTTGTATTGCCGGTTGGTTTTTGCAAAAAATCGGTTGCTCATTCAACAGAGATTGTGTCAGATGTAGCTTCTGAAAAACTTTCTCTGAGCGCAATATCTTACACAAAGACATTCATCCAACAAAAGTGAGTGATACGCAAAAGTTCACTACCTCAGGCGGAAGCTGAACCCACGTTTCATCCTTACCGAGAGCGCATGCTACCACTACACCACCAAGGCCTTACACGAAAAATATGTTTCCTTTGAGTTTTTATGTAAAGCAGGGCCGGCGAAAAAAGGAGGTCTATATCCAAATAAGAAGAAGAAGAAGAAGAGGAAATGCATGTATTATTTTAGAAAAGGAAATAGAATCCCACATATTCACTAACAGGTTATATTTTCATTGATGGGTGGCGAATTGCACATGATGCGGTAACTTATATTCAACTTCGACTTATTTACATGCTAATACTCTTTTGCTGCTGTATAGTAATATCTAGTGTTGATCGATTTTGAAAAAGGAGATCTGAGAGCAAGAACTTTTTGTTCACCTCTTTAATAGCTATTATGGATGTCTTATGGCGTTATGTTAATGTATTTGAGGATGGTGAGTGATATGCAAAACTGAATCTTTGGGTGGTGTTGTACCCGTGTTTGGGCCATAGCGGGAGCGTCTAATACCAGTATACCAAATCCGTTGCTCTCCTTCCACTCTTGCTGCGATAAAAGGCATCAAAGCTGTCAGCAATAAGCTGAGTATGAGACTCGAGTTCAACTCCCGTCTGAGGTTCAGGGTTTTGCATATCACAAAATAATCTTAGGTTTGCGACCCATTTGAATCACAAGTCGGAGACGAGTTTTCTCATAAATAAGCCTAAGGCTATAACTTATACATGTGACGCTAATAAGGTTGCCGATTGATAGCTTTTACAACGTTCCACATTTCTTCAGGTTCCTCCAAACCTGCCTGAAACTCAACTATTTGAACTTCCTGATGAAGATTCAGTCAAAGTTGTATGTCTGATGTGTATTGGTGAGTCCGTGTAGGAAAATTTTTGATGTGCAGATTTTCACAAGGCGCTAATTTCGTATTGATCTATTTAGTGTTAAAATCGAATCCAATGCTTTTCCAGATTACGGTAGCGACTTTCGACTATAAAAGCATATGGATCGAGTATACAGTTTATTTACCTGATGATGCGACATGTACCAACGGCAATACTGAAGGACAGACTTCAGCTTGTACGGCGGGTAAGGTAAGGCATATTCAATATATTCGAGTACAGCACTATTGAAATTGATTGTCATATGATTCAAACAGGCACAAATGTACATTAATTCGTCAAAGTAGTGTGTCAGAGCTGCAAAGTTGGCTCCGTTTTCTAGAGATTCTGAGGAGCATCAATGTATTCTTTCAACAAGATGATAACAACGAAGCTTCCGGCGTTAATCATTCAACGAGAATGTGGTATACACCCGACTTTATCAAACACCGCAGGGTTAATGAAATGCAGATTTAGCTTATACAAAACTTTCACTGGCTTTCCGTTACAACAAGTCTTTGTTTTTATCCTCGCAAACAAGTCCAATGCCAGTTGGCTGATCCCACTGGAGTTGAAGTCTTGTTGAGCAACGCGAACAAACTATTGGTCAGTTCATTATGTTATGCATTGTAAATCACTTCTAACCACTGCTGAACACACATCATTGCGTTTTCCTATAAAATCTTTCATAATAACTTTTTCAATACGGTACCAGCCATAGGTCAGTCGTGAAATAGTGATTTTCCTAATAGGGTATAGTGACGGACACCTTGTTACGCTGCTTAAAAATAGGGATCTTTGCTGAAGTCGTTCCTGTTGGTGCAAGACTGAACCTAAGGCAATCCAACGAGATGGTAGTCAAGTGTATATTGGTTAAACATGGATCCACGCGAAACACGGTGTTGCCAACTCTCGTATGAAAAAACTTGGAAGAATGGATTGCATATTTTTCGATCTTTGATTTTTCAAAATATACCGAGACTTTGAGCGTCAAATTACTTTATAATTCTTGCTGAGTGGAAAAAAAATCAAATTCAATGTTGGATTTGAAAAAAAACGCAGAGACAATCGTAGATCGTAGAGATCGAGGATTCAAAGGGCTAGAATTGCCAATTGCTATCATATCCTTAAAACAGTATCAAATTGAATGATTTATGGAATTTCTAAACGTGTCGGAAGCAGATATTGTTTCGTATTTACAAAAATCTAGCTCACGAGGGACGGGATTGTGCACGCACGACGTGCTCATATAATGCCTTGCGTGGTAACATTTTACTTATAATGTGATAGTTCATCTTGTGCGAAATTTGTAACTAACTTGAGTAGTATAACATTTGTATTATCTTCATAAATCTACAAAACTTAGCGAAACTCCTACCACTAAGAAATTGTTTTCGTACCTTCTACTGCATTTTTTTTTGGCTTTTTTTCGTAAGACGGCACGAGATGATGCAAAGACCCTTCCGCTAGACAAGAACTTTCATAATAGCTTTAGTAACATTCAAAAGCTTAACTCTGCGGCTACCGCACTATATGCCCCCTTTTCTAAAAGGCTCATTTATAACGCTGTATCACTCAAAATAAATAATGTTTCACACGTCCGCTCGTTTAAACTATAACTTGCTAGAAGCAGAGAAGCATATGAACGTGTAGAGGAAATCTTTGGTATCAGAATTATACGTTTCAAGAAGAGCTTTATCGAAAGTGGAGAAAAAAATTTATAATCAAAAAACAAAGATTGCACGCGACATCTGTAGCGCGTTACAATCGGCCGATCTGTTGATTGAAATAGGCATCTCCTTTCTCCCAGCTCACACAAAATCCCAAAAACAAACGCCCACCTATGTGAGACTCGACCTTATGTCTCTGCTATACTGCAGTGAGACCGCCTTTTTAGAAAATAAGCACAGCGTTGCAATTGTGGAAGCTTACTTCATCGGATGTTTACCTATAATCTGAGGAAAGAGTTCTGTCATGCGAGAAATATGCGTATGTGAAACACAAATGTTTTCCTTTCGCTAAAGCGCTATAAAAGATTTCCTTGAAAACGGCTTCGTAGCGCACTACCAAGAGATTTGGGCTTTCGAATGGTTATTAAAGATGAAATGAAAAGTCTTTCTTCAGCGAGAGTGGTCGTTTCTCCATCCCGTGCCGTCTAACGCAAGGAAGTCTTTTGAATACTTTTATTCACAAATAGGACTATTCTATATTACCAGAGCTCAGTCCATTACGAATCGAAAACTATGATGGGAAATTCACAATTTTTGTTCAATCAATTACATGCCTCATATTCAGGACGGAAAATATCATTTCTGTTGGCCGATCGAGTTTGCCGTCCAAGCGACTGACATTTCTCGATTTCATGTGCGATTTCGGGTACGCTCGGAAGATCTTTGGGGTCGTCAATATGTAGCCGGTTACGCTTGTCTCACAGCACTTATATTACCTGGAAGGTACCACTAACTCAAGTAATCATTAGTTATTCAGAAAAGTGCATTGATGCATGAATTTGCAAATTGAGGACATAAAATCCAACCTCTTGCTCGATATGACCAATGTCATACAGCTGAAACTGTTTCCTTGCTTTCTGGACAGAATGTATATAGCGGCTGCACATTTTTATAGCTTTACACCGGTTATCAACCACTCGACAACACATTCTCAGCAATTCTGAAATTTTTGCGCCTTGTTAGGATAACATGCAGTACTTGTTTCTGTTGTTAACTTGCTGGTGGATGCAAGAAGAAAGGGAAAGAATTTACAGAACAGACTATCGAATTGAATGCTGGAGACCAATAAAAATTGGCGATGCCGTCAGCGAACTACGTGAGTTCTTCGTCGGTCAGGCAATTGACATCGACTTCTTCAACGCAGAAGACGTCTGTGCATCAATCTTTTTATCAGTGATCAAAATGATACACTTACACAACTATTTAAGCGATCCTTTGTGAGTACTCTCCACAAAACCCTGTTTGATAACAAAAATTATTGAAAACCTTCGTCGTTTTCCATTTGAATAAGACAATCAAAGTTATAAATTCAAAGACAAAGGTATAAATTCATATCTGCTCAACACTGTTACATTGACATCTAATTTTGGTATCATTGCGGAGTGGACATTTTCAACCTTGCGCTGTCTCATCGTGACCCTATGGATGTCATACCGGCCATTTCAGAAGTTTTCACATAGTCTCCCCTTCTCAATGTGACTCTCGCCTATGAAATAGTCTTTTTCGGAGTATCAATATATTTTATCACTTTCTATTATCCAATGTATGTTTAATGTTCTCGTACTAAGCGTCCCATGTTTTTAATGTTCTTGTTTAACTCTCAAAATAACACTCATCCTCCATTGATCAACGCCGAGAGCACCATTCTTTATCCTTTCACTAATAGTTATGTATTAACACAATTACTTATAGGGAACTGCGGAAACCTCCATGTGGCTACATGTTGTTCCTTTAACTGTGGTCCGTGGCATTCTTGATTAGGGGTTTGGAAGAAGGTCTCACCGTTACAATGCAACGATCTTATGTTAATCAGTGCAGATTCGACTATCAGATCGCTCACGTTGTTGGTCTAACGAGTCCGAAATTTATATTTATCCCAACTAATCTGGTATCAATTCTACAACTTTGCTCAAGAGATTGTAAGAGCTAGGTCAACTCAAGGCGCGATTGAAGCTGACTGTCGCTGGTATTTATCCGTTGTTTGTTACCGTCATGGGTACTTTTCCGTCACCAGTAATCATTTTTATAGATGCGTTTCTCCACTAGAAAGAGATTTTCCACTATACTTCCAGTTATTAATTGGAAGATTTGGTCTCGGAGATCTCAAAAGTGCATTTAGTATTTGATTAGGTCTTATAACTATGCTGAGCAACGAGAATAAGCTGTGTTTGACACACGATGCGCGTTTTCGAAGGTCTGTTCGTTGTTTAGTTGCAATTATTTTTTCTATTTCGTAAGGAATTCTGAGGTCGTGTTGGAAACGTAAAAGAAACTTTGATCTATGGTTCTGTGGGATGGGTTTTTTGATACTTTTCTGTTAGCGCGACAAATGAATATGCGACGTCATTGGCTGGTCAATTATAGTAGTAATATGTAATCATTCAAAAAAGTCTCTAGTTAGAGCTGTACACGGCCGGCTTTTCGAAACACCCCTTTATAACGCTGTAAAATCCAAAATAAAATTATGTTCTACACGACCACGTGTTTTTTCTTCTTATCTCGCGTTTATTTCGTTGGACAAAACTCCTGCCTTAAACTGCCACTACTCTTTGTAAAGTAAAGTCTCGAAGAACTGAAAATGTATTTGCTTTTGCTAAAGCTTTTTTGACTGGCACTGTAGGAGAAAGAAAAGATTTGTGTTCTCAACCTCGCCGGACAGAGCCCTTTCTTTAGATGATTAGTAATCATTCGAAAGCGTAAGGTTCATTGGTTCCAACGCTGTGTTTTATTTCTAGGAAGGACCGTTTCACTGCAGTGTGGCAGGGAAAACAAGATCGAGTTTCACATCATCGGCGAGCTTGTTTACCGACTAATCTATGAGGCTGAGACGAGGAGATTGATCGGTTTCCTCAAGTGTTAGGCATGTGAGATGAAACGTGTTATTCAATTGAGACTTTTTTTTCTCCGCTTTGAAGAGAAACTCCAGATAAAACTATTGGTTCAGATACCACCGTATTTCCTCTGCATGTTCCTACGCTTTTCGCTCTTCCAGCGAATTATGTGGTGATTAAGATGAAGGCGCGGAGCGGGTGTGAAACACATTTTAATTTGAATTTCACTGCATTGTAAACGGGTGTTTTGAGAAACAAATCACGTACAGCTCTATTCAAAGATTTAGTTTTTTGAATGACGAGTGACACATGTGGCGAGCGATTTTTTTTAAACTCTAGAAAAGAACGAAAAACGCGTTGACGCCAAAGGGTTGAAAATGATTACGGACAGCAGAAAAGTATCCATTCATGTATGGATTCTAAACACTTTTGATCACTATATCAAAAGATTTATTATAAAGTGTATTGTACTCATAAATATACCACCAATCTTTCCTCACAGTTCATTCGGGATGCTGTTTTTCAATGGTTACTTCGTTGAACTCTGCTGTTATTAGTGTTACTCTCTCTCTCTCTCTCTCTCTCTCTCTTTCTTTCTCTCTCTTCTCTCCATCTCTCTTTCTATTAGTTTCTTTTTCAGGGTGGTGTGATATCACGAGTGGGACTAACAACCAAGTCATCAAGTACTCTCCGTGTTTCGATCACAAACATCATACAAAAACGAGAGTACATTACACGTAAAGCGCTCAATCATATCAAAAACGGGACGCTCTTTGAGAAAATGGGGTAATTTTTTTTATTCTACATGATCTGTTACCACACTTTACTGTGCAGATCCAACACTTATTGCATTCGATCCGTTACCTAGCATTCATTCTCCACAACGATTTTCGAACAATTCACGCGTTGCATTGACTGCTACCTGGAGACTTCGTTTTCTTTGTGAACATCGTAATATTCTGATCGGGACGATTTCCTTGCAATCTTAAGAGCATACAAACTAAGGCATTTCCTTCGGCGTTCGTTGGTTATTTTCAAGAGAGTGTTGGAGTAGGAAACAAGATTAGCCTTGCTCATCACTGTGATTTCTGATACACTGCATCACTAACCACTGCGCTACCCCGCTCCTATAAAGAGAATAATGCCAAGATTTCTTAAGATTTATGAGCACTTATCAATAATTTATTGTTCGATCGCCTTCTGTTATCTGAGCAGCAGTACTCACCAGTCTCTCAAAAATGTGATAAAGGTGGCATAAGAGCAGATCTAAACATAAGCAAACACTAGAACATATTAGGTGAATGAAGATCCGCCACGTTATGTAGTGATTTCTACTACATATAACCTTTGACTGTAAACTAGAACGCCAACTAAGATATTTGATCCAATCTTGAGGATTTTTTAAGCTTTACAGTACTTAAGAGATGATCGCTGATTGTGTCGTAGTAATCTTATGTTAATGCGGTAAAAATAGAACTATAGAATGCGGAAATGTTCTCAAGTTCTTGATTTTCTAAATTATTCAACATTGCATTACTTGTTTTCCCAACAGTGCAAATTTCCCAATTTCGCTTCTTCTTGTTAAATTTTGATGGCAAGCCTTCATATGTTTTCCAGGCCTAGGATTTCTACTACCTGCTTCGCTATTTAGCAATCTTTATCGATGGATGGGTTCGACTCGTCTTTGTGTTAGGCTTCATCTTGAGAACTCTAATACCAAATTCCTGTATCAATGGGACGCCGAACGTCTATTGGTTATGGTGATTCCTGAAATACAGATCTGTGTTAGAACGCTCCCAACTCCTCATCACGCATATTAACGGGTCCGTATGAACCTGAGAGTAACTGATGGACTAATATTTACGACTCGGATTCTTCTAGAACAGCATTAGTTCCTTCGCCATCCCAGAAAATTATGCCGTATTCACACACCCAACTCGGAAACTACGTAACACGTTGAGAACTTTCACCGCAACTAGTACTATTCCCGTCAAACTGTGGAATCTCTTTTTTGCACTTCTGATAATCCGACACATCTTATTCAGCCTAATAACTTCTCTAGCAGACTTATATCGACTTTTGATAACAAACTAAGGTATTTCAGCATAAGATCCGACCTCTACTGGCGAATTATGAAGGTGCTCATGGAATTCGAAGAAGCGAAACGTCAATTGCTTTACATTCGAGCGGCTCACTAAGAAAAATATGTAGTAATACAAGAAAGTAAAAGGATATGAGACGTGCAAACATAGCACAAAACCACTCTTAGAAGAAGTTCCCATACTCCTCCGAACTAGTAATCATAAGAATTTCTTCATTGAATGCCTCCACCATTTCTACTTTTCCCTCTTCAATTCTTGGTTCTGATAAAAGTACATCTTATGTGCACAATTTACGAAGAAGATCGTTACGTGCATTGATCTTAACGTTTGCTCCTGATGTATACCATATTTATACGAACTCTCTATGTTACCGCTATCATAAAAGTATTAACTTGTATCGCAGGAGTGATTGCAGAGCGATGGCTTCGCTGGCGTAGTAGTAACACGCGCCCTTTGCATGATGTAACGTGGATTACTCCCGTGAGATTGAAGTTCTGAGCACTTTCCGTTTAGTGCCAGATTTCAAGCCATTCCCATTCTGGACAAGAGTTTCAAAAAGTGTTGTATATTCAAGAGCGAGTCCAGCTAGCGTACCTTTTTAAACTCTCTAAAATTCAAGATAAAGTTATGTTTCACACGCGCATATTTCTCGCTAGATAGAACTCTTTCTTTAACTATTATTAATCATTCGATAGCGTAGGATTTACCGATTCTAACGCTAAGCTTATATTGTGAAAGGACCGTTTCTCTGCAACGCAGCAGGGAAAATAAGATTGATTCACATACGCGAGCAAGCTCTCCTCGGCCAATACGCGGGCTGTGAGGTGGGGCCGCAAGGGGGCCGATGCGGACATCTACCGATGGTGCATAAGTGAAGCGTATTGGTTAGGAATTGTTCCTCTCTTTTATAAGAAACTCTAGATCAAACATCTGATTCTGATACAATAAGATTTTCTCTACACGTTCATGTGCTTTTCGTGCTTCCAGCTAAGTAATAGTTGAAGTGCGCGACCGATGTGAAACATAATTTATTTTGAATAATACAACGTTCTAGAAAAGTATTTTTAGAAAACCGGAGACGTACAACCTAGCGTGAGATTTAAGCTTTCGAATGATTGCTAACACTCTTTATGAAAATTTCTTGCCCAACATAGGGATTGGCTTGGAAACCTGCACTACCGTGAAAAAGAACCCAATTCTGCATACCACTGCAGCATGCCCGAATACGCACTTTACCACATATCCAGTGTCTCAACAATCAAAAACCTTCAACTCAAGTATGCTAGATTGTGCTTAAATTCCATTGTCTGTATACAGTAGGTGGATATCGTGAAAAGGAAAGTGACTTCATCACTGAGCCGAATTAATACCAACAGATACGAGTTGAACTGAAAAGGATAGAATTAGGAGAAGAATGTGTCAAGGAGATGCGAGAAAACCCTCTGAACATCTCCAATAGGCTGCTGACGACGAGAACAACCGGAGACAGGACGAGAATTGAGTCTAACTACTACTGGTCACACATGGGACATTCGTCGCCTCACCGTGCTCATAGTCAATTACTAAAAGTATGCCTTGGTTGAGCTGATAACACCTTTGTTCCAGTATTGTCTTTTCTTCTCCTTCCCTTTCTTCTCCACTAATGCATTGTTTTCGGTTCTTGCCTTTGTGTTGATATATACGCACCTAGCTATGCATGATTAATAAAAAATTATTCAGCCTGTTTTGCATGATGTTTAACAGATGCGAATCCAGCACAGAACAGAAAGAGATTAATCTCCAAAATCTGTCTTTACGTTGAAACAACTATGAAGCCACTTTCATCGACATTGAACTTCCTACTCAACACCTGGAGAACAGCAACGTAGCCTCGTTTAACCTTCACTAAAGAAGAATCCTCCGAAATCTACTTCCGTCTTAAGGCAAGTCCAAATCATTTTTAACGACTTCTTACACCCTAATCACCACCTTAGAATTGCCATAGAGTTCGCAATTAACTTTTGGTAATCGTGGCAATCCAAGAAGACGATATATGTCTTCAAATTCTAAACTACACTGACAATCTGAGCGTGATCGTAAGAAACGCTTCAAACAAACGCTACATCGACACTTTTACTTTTTCTACAACAAATCATTTAGAAATACCGTTGAAACTGCTCTAAAGGAACTATAGAATATGCAAAGTGAAC
>JAHQIW010001280.1:0-140086 GCA_019055375.1 Parelaphostrongylus tenuis
AACTACCCTATTGTTTAATGTGGACGCACGATTAAAGCCGAGCTGAGACAAACCCATTTTTTGCTCTGAGTGCCGCCTCATGTCAGCGTAACTCTATCATGCCAGTCCACGAAACAAGCCCCACTCATATCCCCACCCCCCCCCCCCACCCCCCCCCCCCGCACAGAAGTAGGAAAACTTAGTAATTCCCCACAACGTTCGGCTCAAACCCTAAAAATCCTGAGTTCCACTGTTAGGCAAAACGATGTTGTAGACTGGTAAGAGAATTAGGTAATTACTTGAGCATGCAATTTCCCTCAGCTTTTGCAACAATTCATACTCTACAGAGAAGTCCAAAAAAAAGTAGGGAGACCATAATTACCATCTCTGGTAACTTCGGATTTGTCAACGAAATAAAGTGGAATATCAGCCACAGATATAATAGATGATTAGTCGAAGTAGAGGCAAAATGTTATTCACCACTACTTAAACAGACCAGCGGCTCATCTTTGCTGCACGGTCACCACAGTGTCTGAAATATGGAGATCGCGCTCTATATAGACTTTTTAGACCACTTAAGCCCTTTTGAGCCTCTTTCCTATTTCGTGAATCAAAGAATGGAACGACGGTCTTCTGAAAATAGTTGGGCGCGACAGGACCGTTTACTGGTCATTAGTTAGTACCGAATGTGCTGTTGTGATTACACGGTAAGGGAATGCATCAAACAAAAAACATATCATTATCCGTCAAAAACATATCATTATCCGTTCTAGACGAAAAGGCAGAGCTGGGTGAGATCCCCTTTCCAGCTGTTATCTACTTCACTGGATTCAAATGTGATGCGTCGTCGAACACCCACATTGCGACTGCGGCCAACTGCGTATCACCCCCAACTCAGGTCAGTAGGACTCTAAAGAAGACGAAGACGTAAAAACTTTGACTGAATAATTGAAATTTGATACCAACGTCGTGTCAGGTCAATAATATTTGGAAATATTGGCCATTTACTTCCAAGAGGAATTTCTCGCTCTCATCATAGGTAGTCACAGTATTTATCTTTGTAATAAACTTGACGAAGGACAGTTCACCACGTCTTAGCCCCGGTGCCGACATGCAACTCACTTTGAGTGCTTTTTCGAATTCTTCATGCAGTCGTCATCTCTGCCATTTGGGCAAACTTTGTAGTCATTGGTTTCTCAGAGACGGTCACACAGGCGATTGCAAACTATTTGGCGCTTTGGTGTCCATGAGGGTACTTCAGCTATTGCAGCAGAATTATCCAAACCTGCTCTTTTGATGCAGCGTTTGATAGCTGCACTTACTTCGTTAAAGATAAAAGGCAGGAGAATAGGGACATTATTTCCGGCACACTTGTCGTTTGGGAACATAGAATTCCTTATAAATCTATCCTGAGAAGCTCCTACCGTATCGTAGCCGTTCGAGATGGCTATTCTTCGCACCAAAATTAGAGAATCTACCGTTTGTTCTTTTCATGTGCGCACATTGGTCGCTGTTCGAAACATGTTTTCCAGAAGCGCACATTTTATGTGTAACGGATGAGATGATGGGCAATGAACCAAGATGCTTTTGTTGCTTGGTTTTCGATACTGATTTCTGTTGTAGGATTTTCGGGCAGCTTGACCTGAGTGTTCAAAAACGAGTGCCAATTTGTTCAAGGTTTCTAATGGGTGAACTTTATGTGCTCTGACTGACTACTTTACTACTCAATGATTTGCCCATCTCCTATTGCGCTGAGCAGACGACAAGACAATCATCTATTTCATTTTAGATGACCGCGTATTGCGGTGGTATGATGCTGCAATAAACCCAATATTATAGAGGGTGTTTAAAAACATTTGCGTCAAACGGGATTCAAACCCAGATCTCACTTATTGCGGGGGCTTGTGCTAAACCGTTGCAGACCACTCCACATTATTGGGTTTATTGCAGCATCAACCCACCGCAATACGCGGTCAAATGGAATGAAATCTGGTTGATTATTGAAACACAATATCTGGCAGCATAAGTGGGTTCAATTTCGGTAAAAAATGTCGGTGAAAAAAAAAGAGTTGCAGAAATTAGTGGTCCAGATTTTTAACGAAGGTGACCTTATATAAATAGATATTCTGATTCAAATCTGAAATCGGCAATGATTTCCGCACCACGTGACTCCTGTAGAAGTCATGTTGTTGCAAATGTGTTAGAGATCTTGATGGAAGGTCATCGATACGTTTGAGAAGATTGAGTACCTAACATTTTCTCATTAATTCACACCCAACTCTGGTATATTCCCACATCTCTACAAATTTCCAGTCCGCCATATTTTCTAGTAACAAATCTCCGGTTGAAGAGAAGCAAATGCCGAGCATCATTGGAGCGCCAAAGAGTGAGCACACTGATAGAGTGTTATATCTGAATTTTCATCAAAAATGTCAAAGTAGTCGCTTGGAGATTCGCTAATGACCGATCATAGGGAATCATGGCCCAATCAAATCTTATTATCGATAACGCTTACTATCGTGATAGGATACCGCTGAACTGTGGTTAAGAACGAAATGTAGTGTAACAGCCCTCGATACCTTGATGAGACGACTGAAAACATTCTCAAAAGCGATATATGTAGAAATCTCTGCATAATCATGTTCCAAGAGATGCCTTCCGTTCTGTACTACAAGCAACACTCAGTGGTGGTGTCCATATCTCTCAGACTACTTGATTAAGTGCTTGATATTCCTTGCTTGCATCTCAGTGAAGATTAAGATTTCATCGCTTGTGTGTCGTAAGTTCTTATACTCGCCGTCTCCATTACAAATTTTTTGTGCTAAAACCTTAGCACCTTTTCAATAGTAATCTATCCCTACGGTATTCACCTCGCTGGTTCATACTGCTTTTGGCGGGAAACATGCACGAATATCATACTTTCTTCCCTTACTGTTGAAATAGCGTTCATTTGGTGAAGAGACAAAAATGTACACATTTCTCAGTCATTCAGTGGCTGATGTATGACTGATTTGAATGACTACCAACTAATCTTTAGTGCACGGACATGTGAATGTTGATGGCCTTGATAACGTGAAAAGGGTGTAGGTATCTTTGTGATTGGACGTGCTCCACAACGTACGATTCATCATCCAACCTTGCGCGATCGCCGATTTCTTGTTATTCTTGCAGGGGAGAATGAAATACTGAGTTGACACATCGATGGATTCTCTCAAATGGTTCTATAGGGCATGCAACATTTATTCACCTGCAACGATTTCGAGAAACAGAATTCCATAACGCTTTCGTCATAGATATGTAAAGCGCGGAAAGCACTGTCCTTTTGAAGCTGCTTGCGTCTTAAAGTCAATGCAAAATCGCTTTTAAGACACATAAAACTATACCAATCGATGTAATGGGAAATTTGACATTCTCAAAGGCTAACTGCTTTGTCATATCAAGGGAAGTAGGAAATTGTTGTGTAGAATTCAAAAAAACACTGAAAGCGAGTTGCATGACGGCACCGGAAGACTAGGACGTGGTGAACTGCCCTTCGTCAATTTTATTACAAAAATATCTACTGTGACACTTATGATGAGAGCGAGAAATGCCTCTTGGAAGAGACAAGTGACGTTCTACACCGCAATATTATCGTATGGAGGCATTATAGGCGCAAGCTTGAACCATCGTTGATCTGCGGAATTGCAACTGACATCGCTCGTGTAGAACTGATGAGAAAATTCTAAAATGTAAATACCAGATTCACGATTTAATCGCCAATATTTCAAGATGCTATTGACCTGACAAGACGTTGGTATAAAGTTTCAAATATTCAATCAATGTTCTTACGTTTTCGTTTTCTTTAGAGTACTATTGACCTGAGTTGGTGGTGATCCACACGTGGCCACCGTCGCAACATGGGATTTCGACGACGCATCAAGTTGAATTCAGTGAAGTGGATCATCGTTGGAGTGAGGATCTTACTTGGCGATGCCACTTCATCTAAGGCGGATACTGATTCGTTGTTGTTTGATCCATTCCGTACTATCCAATTACAGTATCACATTCGTTACTTACTGGCCCAGTAAATGATCCTGTCGCGCCCAATTATTTTCAGAAGATCGTCGTTTCATTCTTCGATTCACGAAATAGGAAAGAGGCTCAAAAGGGCTTAAGTGGTCTAAAAAGTCTATATAGAGCGCGATCTCCATATTTCAGGTACTGTGGTGACCGTGCAGCAAAGATGAGCCGCTGGTCTGTTTAAGTAGTGGTGAATAACATTTTGCCTCTACTTCGACTAATCATCTATTATATCTGTGGCTGATATTCCACTTTATTTCGTTGACAAATCCGAAGTTACCAGAGATGGTAATCATGGTCTCCCTACTTTTTTTTTTGGACTTCTCTGTAGAGTATGAATTGTTGCAAAAGCTGAGGGAAATTGCATGCTCAAGTAATTACCTAATTCTCTTACCAGTCTACAACATCGTTTTGTCTAACAGTGGAACTCAGGATTTTTAAGGGTTGAGCCGAACGTTGTGGGGAATTAGTAAAGCTTTTGTTTATGCGCAACAGTTTCCTACTTCCCTTGATACGATAAAGTATTTAACCTTTGAGAATGTAAAATTTTCTATTACATCGATTGCTAAATGATTTTATGTGTCTAAGAAGCGATTTTGCATTGACTTTATAACGCAAGTAACATCAAAAGGGCAATGCCTTCCACTTGAATCTATAGAATCTATGATGGATGCGTTATGGAATTCTGTTCTTCAAAAATCGTTAGAGGTGAATAAATGTTGTATGGCCTATAGAACCATTTGAGAGAACCCATCGATGTGTCAACTCAGTATTTCATTCTCCCCTGAAAGAATAACAAAATTTCGGCGATTGCGCAAGGTTTGATAATCAATCGTATGTTGTGAAGCACATCTAATCACAAAGATACTTGCACACTTTTCACGTCATCAAGGCTATCAACATTTACATGTCCGTGCACCAAAGGCTAGTTAGTAGTCATTCAAATCAGTCAAACATCAGCCACCGAAAGACTGAGAAAGATGTACATCTTTGTCTCTTAACCAAATGAACTCTATTTCAACTATTAGGAGAGAAAGTATGATAAAAAGTGCATATTTCTCGCCGAAAGCAGTAAAAACCAGCGAGGTGAATGGCATAGGGATAGATTACTATTGAAAAGATGCTAAGGTTTGAGCGTCCAAATTCAAAACGAAGACGGCGAGTATCTGAACTTACTACACAAACGTGAAATCTCAGTCTTTATTGAGATGCAAGCAAAGAATATTGAGCATTTAATCAATCAGTCTAGAACAGCTGGGCACAGTCACACAGTTGCTTATAGAACGAAACAAAAGGCATCTCTTAGAGCATGATTACGCCGAGATTTTGACATACATCGTCTTTGAGAATGTTTGTAGTCATATTATCGGAATTTGTTACGTTACATTTTGTTCGTGGCACCTGTATCGCCATCATCAGAACGTTTTCTAAGCCTCTATATTAAGGATAGAGCGACGAGGAATAGTACTGCCTCGGCAAGATAAATAATGGCCGCCACATTCTCATGTAGAAGGTGTCACATCTTATTTATACAAGCCGCAAGTCATCTACTTTAGGAACGCTGGCGGTTATGATTTATCTCGCCGAGACTGTACTATTTTTTGTTGCTCTACTCCTATTAATAAATAGGTAGCGAGTTGTTAAGAAAAGTTCTGATGATGGACATACCGCCGAAACGTGTCTAAGCTGAAATGTAGTCACCAAATAAATGTAATGTAACAAACCTAGAAAGGACGACCAAAAACATTTTCAAAGGCTATAAATGAATGCTTCCATCGAGGTTGTGGAGAAACAGCCTGTAATAGAAAATTTTGACATCCTTGCTGGTTTTTCACAGTGTATATCGTAACCACCAGCATCAATTTACCTTAAATATCAAACAGTTCGAGTCCGCTGTGTAAGGATCAAAAGATATAGATTTAGAGAGTATCCAGATACATCAGTCATTTACTGTTATAACACGGCCGAGAAAAAGCCAAGGCATGGGAGGACATCTCGTATCGTCTCATTTTGGCGTTATCTTAGTCTTTGTTGCTTCAACGTCAAGCTATAATAAATATGAGTGCGTAACAACCCAAAAGAATCCTCACTTCTATAGGGAAGATCTTATCGTTTTCATGGTCCTAGCTATTGACTTGACCATCAACATTGAGCGAAAAGCATTTGAAACGCTCAACTCTAATTTAGATATAAACAGAAGACACAATACACAGGATTGGACCGCAAATGTATCCGCTAATAATTCTTTTCGTTTGGGAAGAGCTACTCCACTAATAAACCATAATTCACAAAATTGAGGAAAACAAAGCTACAAAATTTCACAGAAGGAAAGTTCTTTTTATTTTCGATACCTTACCAATAAAATGAATTGACAAAGATCAAATCATTCAACAGTCACTCATAACATTTCAATCTATAGTCACTGCTTATTCGTGTTTCATACCAAGGTATGATTTGACACACAGCTGCAGACATTCCGCAATTAGTGCCGTGAAAAGCACACGAGTTCTCGATAAAAGTAATCTCGAGTTTATTGCCTGTCCGAGGTGTCCAGTTATATGCATGTCTAAACATCCTTGTGCTTACTTTTCACATCACCTTCTAAAAGAAAAAAACTTGCTAATGAAATCCATTTGAAAAAAATCAAAGCGTCGTGATTTTTTCGCATTTCTTCCCAATATGCACTAAAACGCACCTTTCTCTGCGACTCTCCATCTGAAGAAATCTCAGGCACTCAAATCAAACTCGCTCTTAAAACGCAGTAAGATTACCTGTTAACTGATATTACCTCTCGATGCCGCGGTTTCTGACCGCGTTCGGGGGATGGTGCTAACATAACGACGAGGAGCCGTATGGTGGTTTTCATCTAGCTGTGCAGTCGTTGTCTGAAGCAATTCAACCGCCACTAAATGGCCCCCCTCTTCAATTTCTAGACTAACTCGAAGGGGTCCGCAAGACTTGGAGATATAACTCTACCTTGGATCGCATGTTTGTGGGCATTCAGCTGTTTTCCATATTTAGTATTTTGTAAGTAAAACGGCACTGAATGTTGGGTAACAGAGACGATTTTACGTATTCGTTAAGTGGATCAGCTTGTGTCAGCAGGGGGCACTTCTTGGCGCACAACTCTATAAGCCACGTAATCTTTCTCCACCACCTGACTAGTCGAGTGAAATCATAATGCATTTCTTATGAATCCGAAAAAAAAACCGAGCTTTTACAGGTCATTGACCTTTGCCAAGGCATTTTGGAAAAATTGGCATCAAATTGGTAGTGGTATCATAATTTATTAAAATACGATAGTGACTGACGTTTCGGTGGTATTGCTTCTTTAGTGTCTTGAAAGGTCGAAATGGCATGCAGTTCTTTCAGCCAAATAATTTCACATTTCCAACGGGAAAAATCTTGGTGGATTTATTACTATATCCTAAAATGAATAGAATCTTCGAAACTTTCACCATTTTCTTTTTTTGACTCTTCCAATTACCTATTGGAGACTAGTCGCACAGAATCTTAAAGGATTAGGCTGCTCCTGGAAAAGAATTAGCCTGAGGAGTGGCGTAAGATCACACGTGATTGACACTCCCATTTGCTTTACTTTATAATTGTTTGAATTTATCCAAGGTGACTCATCGTATTTCGCAGACACTTCTGATCAGCATGCGGTCTTAGCGAGATATATATGTATATTTCAGACCCTTCTTCGCAAACTTTCGTGCCCGATAAGCGCCTATGATGTGTTTTGTTTGCTCAGAGTTCTCCAACTAAGCGCATTTTTATACGGACGTAAGGGTACTCCACCTGCTTCGACATTATATTCGCCTTCACATGCGTCATATGAGATAAGGCTTATCGTGAGCAAACTCGTTTAATCCTCTTCTCCGTGATTAAGGCATACTATGCAGTTTTTCTTTTCACGTAGACAGTCATACAATTGGTTATAAGCCATCTAGGGTCTCAGAGTGCTTGTTGATACTGTCACCATTACCAGTACCGTTTTACAGCCGTGCTTCATTTGTTGGAAATAAAGGGTAAGATGACTTAGCGTCACCAGGATCGACTTTTTCTGAATCTCATCCGCAAAGTTAGCACTGTATCGTAGCAAAAATATTGCAGTTTTTCAAATCAAGTTCAGTGGTGTCTCCTTACGCTCTTTGTCGGTCCACAAACTGATAGCTGTTCCAATCACGTTTTTCACATATAGACGTTTAATGTATGGTATCTGATAGAAGAGTTAATGAGCCGATATGTTTTTGTCACTTAACTTGACGTATCATTTACTTTTCAGGTATTTTCGGATAGAATGACATGAACGTATAAGAATGAAAGCCAATTTCGTGCTTTTGTGCTTAGCAAGCGCGCGGTTGATATTGGCAAAATCTCTGACTACAATATACGGGATGTTCCATGAGTTCTTTGCATTTCGGCACTTATGTCAATGTTATTTATTCAGAGATGTCAATAAATCAATGGTATTCAATCATTTGTCGGGTAAATACTGAATATATTCTTTCCAGAAAGAATGGGGCTGGCGATGAAAAAAGTTAGTGAGGTGTTTTGCAGGTGGTTGTAGTCTTTGAACTTTTCCCGCAGATGTTACATCGGGCGCGGATGCAATGATAATTTGATGGAGCAATATCAGGGCTATACGGCTAATGTAGTACCGTGACTCAGCTCAGTTTCTTCAATCTTGGCAAGTCGTCTATGCAGTGTGAGGTCGAGAGTGAAGGTCTTGCTTTCGTAACATTAGCATTGCCTTGTTGATTTTCCACTGACAAACCTTGCATTCTGAGAGGTCTCATTTGAAGAACCGAGCCAATGTGCTAATGAATTAGCAGAATGTAAGCTGCTATTTACAAATAACTAAAGAGCATTGTGACAGTATCAGACATAGAAGATATTCTGAAAGTTCAGACTGGCATGCAGGTTTTTTTCATTTGAAGAATTTAGTATCTTTAAGAAAGAAAAATCTTGATGCATTTACTTTTATGACGTAAATTGGAGACTATTTTCAAAAGCGTTCTCCATTTTATTCTTGAGTCTTCCAATTATCTATTAGAGACCAGTCACACGGAGTCTCACAAAGATTAGGTCTACGTCTGGCTCAGGTTTGAAAAAAATCAGCCCAAGGTGTAATGTTGTATCACACGTGATTGACACTCCTCCATTCGCCTTACTCTATATTTGTTGGAATTTATCCATAGTCATTCATCATTTTTCACAGTTAATTCTAATCAGCGTGCGGACTGAGCGAGGTTAAATAAAGACTCATCTTTCTATACTTTCGCGTCCAGTAAGTGCCCAGAATGTGTATTTTCTTCTGTTAAGCCGATCCGATGTGTTATTGATATTATTTATTGAATATCAGCGAAGCATACAACATTACAGTTAGTAATGCAGGATGTTTATTACAATATTCGATGTGGCTAAGGTTCCGGCGGATCGCCTTCTTCAGAGCATGGAAGAACCAAATTGATCCACAATCCACTAAGCCAAAACGTCCATACCTCAGCAGAACACTTAAAAAACGCATTTTTGATTGCATAGTAAAGCTTCATTTTAAAACACTCACCGCTTTGAAGTTTTAGGTCTATCAATTATTCATTGAAAACCAGCCGCTCAGTCAGTGCATCAGTGGGCTGTGCCTAACTCTGGCCGGAAAGATCAGCCTGAGGTATGATTATATTAAGAAGAGCACTCTTAATTGTCGTTATGATGACAGCAGAGCAATTTTTGTGGTTCTTATGTGCTGTATCTCCGAACTTTCATAGAAGAACTCGCATCTAGACAGCTATCACTTAGTCATTTTGTAAAGCGAGCATTATCTAAACCTTGTTAAGAATTGTACATGATTGGTTATACTGATAACCTAAGATAAGGCTGTCCAGAAGTATGGACGTTTCTTACGCTTTAGTGCCTTCACTTTCTTAGAGTAATTCAAGTCGATTATCTATAGGCAATCTATTATGTGATGCGACTCTTTGTGATCGCATCAAGACAAATCTTACGAACGCGCCACTGCTAGTATGGGACAGTCTCACTCAGCAGTTCTTCTTTATACATGGAAATTGATGAGAAACTGCCTACCGTTAACAGTAATTTCCACGTTGACAATTCACAGCACAAAATTAAGTGCTGTCAGGATAAAAAGAAAGCGCTGAGGCACTTTCAAATAACCGACAATAAGTCAGGTCCGCGCTCATAAAACTCATTATTTTTCGATGCAAAGCAACCAATCGATTCTCGACAAAAATGATTAATGTCTCGACGTATCTTCTTCTTGTCCAACAAGTGGTTACAACGATCTGAAGAGGTGGAATTTGGACGAAGACTGATCTGGCGAATATGGCGGATGATCCAAGCTCAAATCGGTCACTTTCGTCCTTGTTTTCATGGCAACGTGTGGTTTTGCATTGTCTCGAAGCAAAATAACTCGGCGACCGCGGTGACGTGGAATTGCTCGATTGCAAACGATCCAGTTGCTGACAGCATCGCTCAGCGTTGCAGAGTCTGACCAGCTTGCAACAAATCCCATTTAATCGGCCCAATTCAGTCCCAGAAAAGATTAACATCGCCTTTGGCGTAAATCAATATGGTCCCGGTGTTGGTGTTCCTTACTGACCTAGCGACAACCACTGATTTGGACGATGCTGGTTCTTAAAGAAGACTCAATTCTCACCATTGGTGACGATTCTGTTCAAAAACGAAGAGTGGCTATGAGTTCTTCTGAGCTTACGTGAGATCGTGCGGAATCCATTGCCCTTGCGCCATTTCTCGCCTGCACCTTTCAAAATCTTCGGGATCTGCTCGACTAAACATTGGAAATCATTGGCCAAATAACCGGTTGAGAAAGTTGAATCTTCTTTAATCGCTTCAATGATTGCTTCTTGATCAATTTCACGCGCTATTCCGGATCTTCGGTGGGCGGCCAAATCAGTATCTCCATCGCGAAAACCTTGTAAACTAATTATACACCATAGTTCTACCCACAACTTGGCGGCCTTTTGCACGATTGATGTTGTCATATGCAGTCTGAAAATTGTGCCCCAATTGAAACTCGTAAAGCAATGAGTTGCGAATGACTTCCCGTAACGGCTACATTCTTGAACAAGTATGTGCATAAATATATCAAGCGATGGCCAGGAAAATTCTGCACAAAGTAGGTAGAAGAAAAACTTGTTTTATTGGAAAACTTTTGATTTTCTGGATTAAGTTAGAGAACATAGTTAGGGACCTAATAGGTGCGCATTGAATGATATTGAACAAATGACCAGTGCTAAGGTTTTACTAAATAATTCTAACTGCTGCATGCCGAAAAAAGTGGTACACAACACTAACACGAAGAACTTCTCAGAAGGTGAGAAATTTCAAAAAAATACGTCCATAATGATCGCAGAAAAAAGTTCATAAGTCACCTTGTCGTCGACAAAGAGCTTTTTTTCTTGTGATATAATCAGTTTTGGATTGAGCTCCTCACATCGTCCTCTAGCAAATGAGGAGAAATCATGGGACCTGCTGCTGGCACAAAATATAGCTGACGTTCAAAAAAAACCGAATGAATAGAAAACAAGGTCGCCGCTCTTCTATACGGGATTGCAGTTTTTCAAATGTGAAGTTCTAAGAACGTTTTACCCTGTTATCCTGAACCTACAGCTAACGAACGCCCAGCCATTGTTCATCACGATCAAAATTAAGAGAGTCTCTCCTGGCCGACAGTCAACACTAACGTCAGCGCCTCAGTGGATGACAGTGGCAAGATAGCAAAGCGAATGGAATTATTGCAAGAATCCACAACACCTGCTTCTGAAGACCGACCAGATTTAGTACATATGTAAACGTGCACACTTATGAGCGCATGTGTTACGCCACTCAATCGCTTTTCATTTCTTCATATATACCACTGAGCACCTACAACTACCAAGAACCATTTCACATGACATCAGGTCGTTTGGTATAGATGTTACTCAGTCTCTATGAACTCAATTACACTCTTCCTCTATTGTTTGCTTCAGTTGTACACTGGTGATACTACTGGTTAGTGATTGGTGAGTGCCAAATTCTCGGCTTCACTTTGGATATCAGAGCTAATATAACACAAAAAAAGTTTATTAGTATTCATGTTAGTAAGGGGTGAGTTCTCCCGATAGTTCTCTGGCTGTCACGATTTCGCAAAAATTGCCCAGGGTTTTGCGGCGTGGAAGTGTGCGCCTTCTGCGATCTACTCTGAAATTGAAATCATTTCTTGAAAAAACGCAGGAATTCAGAGAGGTCTTCCAGTATAAGAGCATGGTAGCTGGGATTTCAATGCATCCGTGTAACACTGTGTAAGGAGAGTTGCAGAATTTAACACATACCTGCGGACTCTACGACTGCTGTGCGATCGACATCTTCTTCCTTTTGTCGAGCTCCAGTGCGAATATATACGACATGAGACTGGGACTACTCCATCAGCGTCTTCTATTCCTTTTACGCCAGACTGAAAAGAAAAGCTTTAATCAGATTGGTTTTGACGAGGAACAGAATGTATGATATCGAAACAATTTCTTACAAATTCAGTCATATCTGAGCACTCACAAAGCTCGGCTTTACGCGTTCCGCGAAGTGCACCATAACCACTCGACCACAGTTTTCTTCCATATATTACTATTAACCCCTAATGGACGGCTATAGAAATTGATGCGCGCAAAGTGATACTGAATTCAGCATTCTACCAATTGTATTGCATTGTACAAAGAGGATCGCAATGAGAATCTTTAGTTGTGCTCTTCACTAGTTTTATACAAGTTGCAGGAGTCATCATAGCAAACGAGAATTCAAGTACAGCTAATAATTTATGAAAAAATAATTACGCATACAGTATTCCCTACCTGTTCATCAAAAGCTCTCACTATGACTAAGTGTATATCAATCATTCTTTTATTTCCAGTTATTCAGAGCTGAAGTAAGTGAGAAAATGTTTGTACTTATTGACAGTGAAAGAATTCTAAGTGGGAAGGAACAACCGTGCACGAATAAAAGGCTTAGAAATTCGGCATTGTGCAAACTATTGGTTAGAAATATGTGTCTTCAGAGAAGTACTCTCGGAACTTTTTCCCTATCCGCATCCATATTCAAAAAAGGATATTTTTTATTCCCTTTTGAGGTTTGAGTAATTATTCGACAGCTTGAATATCAAGGATCTGAAGGATGTGTTTTATTTTCCAAATGGTTTTTTTAATATGCTGCAAAGGTTTTTGAAAATTTTCGGCACTTATGTCTTAGACGACGACAAACCTTTAGGTCTATCTCATTTGCTGGTTAGGATCTTTTCTTAGAAGTGTTAGTGATCATCACAAAGCTCAAATCTCTAGCTACAATTATGTGGTCAAGCTGATAGGTACCTACCTCTGATTCTTCTGCCTGTGGCAGTCAGATGGAGATCTATGAAGTTTACTGAAAAGATTTAAAGCGTGATGTGTCGGCTTTTTCTTTGCCTTCTGAAGACATTTTGGGATTAAAAGAACTGATCGTAATCAGCTCACACAGCTAAGCTGCCAGTTACAAGTGGGTAATGATTAAGCGCAAAAATCAGTCTGATCAAGTCTTAATCATCGAAATACTGCTCTCGTTAACATTCGTTCTCGCGAATATATTGAAAAACACAAACACCCATCATTTACATTGAACTGTATGCATAGATCAAAAAATCGGCACCGCAATCATATACAAGAATCTTAGACTGTTCGGTATAACTTGTCTTAACGTGCGGGAGGTCCTCTATAATGCTTTGCATTGAATTCAAGGAATTGTGGGTAAACCTAAGTGAATTAAGTTGTGAGCAAAAATACGATTTCACACAGTAGTCAAACCCGCAATGAAGAATCAGTGGTGGGCTAATATAGCTCAGTGGTGTAATGGCAGCACGCGTTCCGGTATGCATAAAACACGGGTTCGACTCCAGTTTGTCATATTTTTGCCCACCACTCAAATTATTTAGTTTTACATGGAACATCATAGTACCGCGAAAAATGCAGTAAAAACAGTAGGAATCAGAAGTATGGATACATAATAAGGATGTAAGCCCCTACGACTGTTTTGAACATGAAAATTTTAGGGAGTAACTTGTTAGAGTGTATCACTGAGCACGTTCTCGACACAGGGCAAGATCTTCGCCCATCATGCATGAGGAGCGGCTCTGATCCTCATCATACTGGCGTTGCATGATTGCGACCAGCAGTCTTTCAAGAACAATTGCTTATCGTTTTCTGTTTGGAGAACGGAACGGTCCACAAAAAAAGGTTGTAAGTTTTATTTTTTTCTATCAGGTGTGCCAACATTACTCTGCCACTTCTTTTGCTGCAATAATAAAAAAAAAATAGAGATACTCAAAATCATTTGCTTGAAAGTACGTTGAAAACGCCATTTACTTATACGCTTTCCATATACATAATGGTTTTTATGATGGTTTTTGTAGCATTCTGAAGATATCTACTCATGTGCCTGAAAAACACCATTTGAGGATGATTTACTTCCCAAATTTATCGACGGAATGTATTTCAAAATGTTTGATTTCAAAATTTCTGATTGCGCATTTTCTTGCGAACATTTAAGTACACAACTTGCTTACATTCGCTCTAAAATGAAGCTGTAGGGAACAAATTCGCTTGCCACTCATTCACGAATGGCACACAGCAAAAATTACTAGTAAAGCGGCGCACAAGATTAATGGAGCTCCGAGCAGCTCCATCTTAAAGCGAGTGCAGATAAGTTGTAAGCCAAAATGTTTGAAAGAAAAACATGTTCATATATATATTACAATAAACTGAAATGGTACCATTAAAGCCGTTTATCACACGGCTGGCACATTTCCGAACAGATGCATGGTCGACACGACGCACTTGGCTTCACTGATTTGTATAATGTAATAATAAATTGTGACAATATTCACAATTTCCCCTATTCGAAGGCAGCTTCATGAAAGTGCGATTAATGTTTGGAAAGACAGTGATAAAGTCGGTCGAATATTCAACAGAAAACTAATCCACGATTGAAACGCAAATCATCGATTACGTCAGGGATTTATTTTCTAACACTGAAACAAGTCATCAACGATCACGTTGCAGAATACGTTCTGTTCAGCTATAAAGTGGGGAAACAATCTTGTGGAACGAGGCCCGCTCCCCAATTTTCAACACTCGTAGACAATTCAAATTTTTATGATATGGTCGACCGACCGCATTGGGGAGAAGTGCACGTAGAATGTTATACGAGAAAAGGTTTAGAGCATTGATACGTGATAATTATTAAAATCAGTCCATTATCACTAACATTCACCTGTTTTGCCCATTTCCACTATAAAAGCAGTATTGAAAGTGCAAAAGAACAGTTTCAGCTATACGCATCATAGCATCATATCCCATCAATGCCAACAGACGAGGTTGATGGTCTGGGCATCAAGCCGGTTGGTTTATTATCATCACAACTCTTAGGAATCGTTGCATTACCTGCACTATTCCGGTGCATTTAGGGGACAGTTATCGAGTCCAATAAAGCTAACTACGTGGTCGTTTCATCACTAGGCAAAGGAGGATTTGGGGCCGTGTACAAGTAAGTAGTAAATATTTGTGAAATCTCAGAGTTCACTGATTTAGTTCAATTTGTTCAGAGTTCATGATGAAAAAGATACGACAAAAGTGCATGCAATGAAAGTCGAGAAAAAATTCGAAACCCGCCGACATTCTAAATTGAAAATGGGAGTAGCTTCACCACCGAACAGTTTCTTCCACTAAGAAAGCTTTCTTGTTATTTTTCATTGTAGAACACACAGTACTGGTCCGCTGAAAAGTCACCTAAATTGTTGAGCGACTAACTTATTATTGAAGCAAACTGACGATTGGATCGGGCGTCTTCCTGCTGTGCGTTTGATATCTGGAGAAATCCACTCGTTAACGACTCTCGTCCATCGGTTGTTGATAAAACGTATTACGTGTCCAACCTACCACACCTACAATGGCATAGATTGTAGATCCGTTCTGCTATCGAGGCTAAAGTAATATCAAGATGGGTAAGAACGGACGAAGTGCTAGCGAAAAATGATGCTACGCACTGCATAGACAGGACGAGATGCAAAGGCATTCATGTTCACCTTTACTGACTACACAGTCCATATCGCCGCTCTTTTCAAAAACGAAGACCTCCTGTTAAAAATGAAAACTTGAAAATGCGAATTTATCAATGAGAAATACCCCAGAAGGCGACACTCGACGTAGTATCTGTGGGATGAGCATCGATCGATCACAAGAGGTTCAGGAAGAAAGATGTGCGCACCAAGATCTATGGATGTCATATCCCGCAGTGTCATCATCATGAAATCTACGAGTTCCGATCGTCGCCAGAGTGTTAAAAAGTCCCTTTTAACTTAATACATGTTCCAATTCCATTCAGATTTGCTAAAACAGATACCGCCAAGTTGTTCGTACAAATTCTTACTATTAAGCTCTACTATTATGCTTTTGAGAGCGCTGGTAGTGGCGTTGTGGTTAGTGGTGTGATGCACCTGACAACTTGGTATTGAACAAGGCACTAGTTCCATCTTCTCCTCAACAGTTTTGTAATCACTCAGCGAAAGCTATAGCTTATCTAGCTCCAAGATTGCAGGGAGAATCGTCTCAACTAGCACTTTAGGATATTCATATAGTGAAGACGAAGTGCAGCAGACAAAGCAAGTGAAATATTCAAGGACTTTTATAAAGGACGAAAGCATGGAAGCGACTTGAAAGCAAAAATTGCTGAGATTCACACAATGAGTTGTAATGGACACTTTAGCAACTTATCTGATACATCTCACAGTGTTTTTCTCACTGTAAAGATTCCAGTGCTTCTAGCATTTGATTCGTCTTTCATCTTCCTTTTGTCTTCCTTTTGACTGCCGCAGATATGTGACTGAGGGCGTCCTCATGCAATCTTGAGGATAGTCTGGCTGTGGCGTTCCGTAGGGCAATTGTGCTGACGGGTCGCATACGTAAATAAATCAGCAGATAATTCACTAACAACTGATGAGACCGAGGTAATAAATTTTACCCACTCTCTCAGTTCGTAAGAAAACTATATTAACAAATAGTAGCTATTCTGGATAAGGCTTCTCACATATCCGCGGCTGGGCGGTGACGTCTTAAGATCTTCTAACAATGGCTTGCTAAGAGTTTATGCGAATGAGTCATATTCAACCAGTAAATAGTAGTGAAAACGTATTAATCAAGCACTTGACTATAGCTCGATTGCTGTTATTTCATATTACAGACTGCAATTCTCAAACTCGTAGCTGGTCAACGAAAGCAATCACATTTTACTTCAATTATCGATCGAGGCAAAAAAGATACGTTCTTTTTCCTCGTCATGCAATTGGTCGGCAAAATTCTCCACGATCTCAAATCATCACGTCCTAACAAAGTACGACCGCTCAAAATTCCCCGCTGTTATCGCAGATTTTGCTAAGCTTTTCTGTCTCCAGGTGTTCAATGTGCCTACAAGTATGGGTGAAGGCACACAATGTTTGGAGGCATGTGAAGATCTACATAAGTACGGGTTCATACATCGAGACATGAAACCGAACAATTACGCATGTGGCCTTGGAGACCTGAAACGAGTGGTAAGAGCTTTTATTCCACTATGGTGACAACTGTTCATATTGAACATCTACAAAAAAAGTTGGTAAAATTATCTCCTCGTTTGTTCTTTGGGGATCAGTTTCCACTCAGTTGACATCACTTTGTAAAGTGCTGGGGTTGAGATTTGTTCTCAAAAAAAAACACGGAAAAGTAGCCGATCTGAAAACATTGCATGCAAATTTTTAACCACTAAGTGTTCAAAACTGCCAGAATTACTCTCCAAGACATCTAGAGACGCTCCCTCAACACTCTGAGGACCATGTGGGACGTCTCACGCCGCGCGACGTTAAATTTCTTCAGTTACTTAATAGCTCCGTCGCGCTCCGCGAGAAAGGCCGCGAATCTCGTGAGAAGGCAGGCTCCAGGCAGCATGATGGACGCAAGGAGGCGAACCCAGATGATTCTGTCAGAGAGAGAGCTTTTTCATCATGAAATGACGGAATTTCATTGAAGAACATTCTACAGAGATAATCTCAGCAACGAGAACATCTATATCTTCCATATTTCGTCAACGTTTCTTATGTTTCAACGACAAGACTACATCGCTAAATGGCAACATAATGAAAAAAACTATGATAGCGATAATGATTATGCTTTCGATAATGCTAATGATTAGCAAAGTCATAATAATTGCCACATTTTGGAGTTGTTTGTGAGATCCCACAGGGACACCTGCACAGTGCATTCCATTTGATGTATAGACATTGAAAATAGTCGAACTTGTGGCTGGTAAAACGAATCAAACTTTCAGTCGATAATGACAGCTTCGCTCAGAAGCGCATATGCACCGGCTAGCGAGTGCCACGAGCGCGACCGCGCGACGCCCCTGCCTATCAGCGCGAGAGTGGTAAAGAACGGTTGACATTGCGAATGACGGTATCATGGGTTTATTTGATACTCAGTACAATCGCTGCAGGACCCAAAAACAAAACTGTGATATTTTTGTAATTCAATAAAAATTTCAGGTGTATGTTCTTGATTTCGGATTAGCACGGAAGTTTACAAATGAAAAAGGCGAACTGAAAACACCACGAAGAATTGCCCGATTCAAGGTATATGTGTTTGAGTTGACCTTCGCTTCTCGCCCCCCTATAATCTGACCAATCACATTGCGTATAGCAAACCTCCCAAAGGAGTTTTGCTATCTTTTCGGGAATTGCATGATAATTTAGGTAACGCAAATGGTCCACGGCCTTAGAGAGCAAGTGGTATCGCAGAGGTTCTAGGACCTCAGACAGAAATAGTCCAAGTGACGAGGGCGGCACCCAGCTGCCACCAACCTCAACAGTCAGTTCGATCGCGGGGCATCATCCGTACGGTCGTCTGACATTACCCGGACCACCTCGCCGCAGTACATTGTCGGTCCATTATTGCTCTCTCCACACAATCTCGTTGTCTTGTAACTAATTGCTTTCATAAGGTTGCATTCATACAACTCAGATGAATTCAATAGAACTGTGAGCGGAACATAGCTGTTTTTCCGTGGCGGAGCAAACTCACTTTGGCTATGCTCGGCCCACCACCGCGGTTTAGGGATTCTGCCCATATCTAATCACTACGACCCCACTGCTAACACTATATACTCATCCCTGGATCTCGCCGCCGGTGTTTCGACTTCGGGGCGAACATAGCAACCCCAAACGGTCTCCGCCGCTTAATCATGCTTCGTCAATCACAATAACATGGTCACCTGTCATAGCACTGTCACATACAGTAACATTATCAATTACAATAACATCCTCAATCACAAAACATTGTCACTTGTCATATTGTCACATGCAATAACACCATCACTTACAATAATACCGTCAGCTACAATAACACCACTTGCCATAACTATGTCGCTTACGATAACATTCATAGTATCGTCTCATCTTCTTCTTTATACTTCTCATCAATCGGTCACTCATATTGGCTTACGCATATGTTCCCATAACGATATGTCGTGATCATGTATATATTATTATACTATCATTATAGTAATGCATGTATATTATAGGTTGTTTGGTTCTACCACACTGTTTTGTTCTACCACATTGTTTGGTTCTACCACATTGTTTGGTTCTACCACATTGTTTGGTACCATGCCATTGTTTCGTTCCATCCTATTGTTTGATATAACCCGTATAAACCACTGAACCTTCACAATCCACTTCGAATCCACTGAACTACCACATATAATTTAGTACATCGGCTACAAACCTTTGCTACATTGCGACTCCTGAACTCGCATCATACCAGTCATGTAAAAGAGGGAACGAACTATTGCTCTTAGAGGCAAAGACGATTTGATACTTCGGTACTTTTCCGTTATCCGTATGCTGTTTCGTCCCATTGGAAAAAACTCATTCTTTAGTCGTTTTCAATTTTCAAACAATCTTTCGGTAGCTTCAATCAAGAGGATTTCGATGGTACATTTTATTTTGAAAAAAGCTTTATTACTGGGCTGAAAGGACAAGGATGAAATTTTGTTCCTCATCCAAACATTTCCCGTTCACCAAAGCATTTCTGCCAGACTTTGATAAACAATCGATGGGACAGTCTCAAGGATTCCAATGATGTATTCGTTTTTTGTACGGACTTCTTGGTGCACTCTAACAGCCAAAAGAAAATAGTGTCTCACACTTGGTGCGCATGGCCCTTCCTACATTGGCGTTCGGTTCGCAATGAACCATGCTTTTGTAGAAACATGACTGTCTCTTTTTCAGTACTTGGTAGAGCATAAAGGCTCATAATTGAGGGAACTGGATGAAAACTAGCAAAAAACAATTGAAATGTATTTGATGTGCAAGTGACTGGTGTCGATTGTTACGCCTTTTATTTACGCACGGGTAAGAGCGCGTTGGCTTGGCGGCAATATGGCGAAATTTTACACATGATATCGCCAGTGCGTGTTGGTTGAAATCGGTGGTGAGCTACTCGAAACTTCAGTTCTTCTAGCTGCTACGGCGCAATAAAGAGGTTTTTAAAAAATTCAAAAACACCAGCAATAATTTCAGTTTCAGCGCAATAATAAAGCCTTTTTAGATATAGAATACATCATTTCAATTCTTTTGATAAAAGCTATCCAATGGTTACTCAAACATTGAAAACCACAAAAATACGCTTTTCTGAAGGGTCGAAACAGGGTACGGATAGTGGAAAATTGCCAAAGCTTTCTCTGCATCGTATTTCGTCTTGTTCTCTAAAATACCACCAAGTTGTCATAAGCTTTGCAAATTCGCAAAGCGCTTAATATTAACTGACTAACGTAATCTAAAGGTTACAGGTGACAGTGACCTTTTTGCCAAAACTGAGCGAAATCTCACTAGAGTGGACCCTCACTTTTGAGGAACAGAAAAAAGCCAAACATTTATAAATACTATGATGATGATTTGACATAATGGGCTCGTTAGATAAAAAGGGTAACTCTAAAATATACATCTGCCGTTTCGAGAAACTAGGCTTTTTCGTTTGACGTTAGTATCTCTCACTATACAGAGTGGATTTTGACTCTTCAACGTACTACCTCTGAAATTGAAGTCTATTGAACATCTTTTTCTATTAAGGGAACCGTCCGATTCGCAACTATAGCCAGCCACAAAAATATTGAGTTGGGACCAAAAGATGACTGTGAATCCAGGTTTTATCTCCTACTGGATATAACTATTCCAGAAGGTTTATTTTCTGACAAAATTCTTGAAGTCAATTAATCTTCAACATATCTTATGGAAAACATCATAGCGAAAAATTAGATCAAACTAGTAACTAAGAAATCATTTGAAATCGCCAGTGTAATGACATTCTGACTCTTTGAGGACGAAGTATTACAAAACGTGGGACGTCGGCGGCGTCGTGTAACACTCAGTTACTCTAATTGGCGGGGTCGCGCCTTCCCGCAACATTGTATTGGTGCGCCCTGTAATGGAAATAGGGAAATTACTAGATAAACTGAGATTTGAAAGAGACATTTTTACCATTGAATGATAGAATATCACTTAAAAAACTTTTATAAGGATAATATCCGCAAAAGAACGTCCATATATCAAAAAAATAATTTTGTTATTCCTGTAAATAATAGGAATACATGCATTGGTATTTGACCGATGTTTTAATGGTTTAGCATATTTTTCCACCCCGTAGTCGGATATTTGGCCTTCGAGTTTCTCACTTGACTCAATAGGAGCAGTCATCGAGTAACATGAATCGAAGCTTTTCATATCAAAAATGCATTGGAGGCATTTCTTGGGTCGTTATGTGCCACTTGTTCAGAAGATGATACCGGATCACAGTTTGACAGGAAGGAATATATGACATCTGTGCTGAGACGATAAAATAACTGTAACAAAAAACGAAAAGAATGGGAAATTAAGGAAAAGAAAGCACACAAAGAGACAAAGAAGTGTTAACACTGTTAGTCATTACGCTTTCACAAATTCGACACTGATCTGTTATTTAAAGGTTTACTATGGAAACGGATAGATGAGATTGATGAAGTTCTATTCGAAAAGGAGCTCATGCCCTCCGAAAAACGGGTAAGTGCCGATATGATTACTTTTAGAGAATTATAAAGTACCACTACCATAATTGTATCTACGTAGAGGTCATAGAGCATAAATTCATTCTGAGATCGCCCTACCCATATGTTTCAAATATATATTTATTGAAATGTATCAAAACATTTTAGTGTCATCAGAACATTACAACTGTGCTTTGCAAGACTAAATTTGAAATCATGTTTGTGATCATTTATTCTTAACACCTCCGTCATCATCGCCAAGATTGTTATCATAATTATATCCGAAAATTGTATGACCAAACGACAATGCTTCAGGATGCCGCTCTTGGTGCTGTTCCATGTAAGGAGGAACTCAATAAGATGATCGATTACATCGACAGTCTGAAGTACCACGACCGCATCGATTATGAATTCATTTATAAATTGTTAGAGCAGGTTTGAAAAGCATAACTGCGAACTACTGAAGTAATATGGAGTACCAGACTACAATTTATCCCTATCTCGTCAACTGGGAAGAGTGTAACGCACTGACTAGAGGTGCCCTGTATTAGAATGTGATCATAGTTCGGCACTATATATTGAGCATTCCAAATGCTCCATTCTTGGAGAGCTTGAAGGATAAACTAAGGTTCTTTTGTTGAAGTAAATACAATGACTTGCCATTTGGTGAATAATGACTCAGAATTGATGAAGCTAACTTGACACAGTCGGCAATGATACATGAAACAGAGTACGAAAATAAGAGTGTACTCCAAAAAAATGAAAGCTTGTTCATGAAAAACCACCCAAACGATGGACGAGTTCGCGGCTAACGACAACCATCAGTATCCGCTTATGTCAACGAGTATAGAATCACGAAATGGACTTCATCTACGCTTCCGTGCTCGTAATAGACCACCACCATGGACGACAGTTGCACGAGAGAAAAGACAATGGAAACTATTGTGGAACTCGCTCTACCAGTGAAGACAGTCCGTCCAAGTATGCAAGTATGTATGTAATATACATGACACTAAATGAATACTGGAAACAAGAGAAGCGTTTTCTATGAGGTCCTAGAATAACCGTTTCGTGAAAGTAGTCGTCTGGTGACATCACTTAATCACTGAAAAACGGTAAAGCACACAAGGAACGGGATAGTGCACTTTGCTGAGTTGTCAAAAGATTCTTCTAGATTTTTTACACGACTCGTTTCTCCCTCTGCTGTGCAGGTCTGGGCACTTCTTGCATTCAGTTCGCTGCTCCCATTCATAATCCGAATAGCCAGCTAAATGGTAATATTGTAAAATTCTCCGTATAATTGAAACAGTAACGTGGTTTTGAGGAACAGCACCACTGTCAATGCTATTTCCCTCTCCCACTTTTCAAGTGCTATAATACTAACACAACTAGAAGTGTAGTAGTCCTCCATAATGAGAAAACAATTTTATAGGCAGCGAAAACAGCACGAGGCGACATCAACGACTTCTATGATTGGGAGGAAACCGTCAAAGCGACTGGAAAGGAGTTGTAAATCCCAAGCCATGCATACTATTTTGAGTGTTTCATAGCGCAGCCAAATCGTTGAAATGTGTTTGAAAAATCCTATGGATCTACATTCATCTCCGTTTTTCTTATTCGACACTTTTCGCACTGTCATAGCTATTCCATAAATATATCTCAAGCATAGCATGTTCTGTGACCTACTCCACTTTTCGTCATACTACTAAAAATAAATACTCCTTCCTTTTCCAAAGGCGATGTTTGTGCAAAAAAAAGATTAAATGTTGAAAAATAATTGCTTTTAGCGCACTATGTCAATTTAATTTGAAGTTCTATGGTCATTGTTGAACACTTTTTATCAGAAAGAAAAGAACACATGTATCACGCTCGTTAAAAATCCTACAAAACATGCGTGATCGCTGGTTCCGTTCTACCTCGTCAATAACAAACTCAAACATGCTTATTATCCATATATAGTAGGATTTGACATCTAGAAGACTACATCACCAGAGAAACAGAAATGAGTCACCAGATGGTAGACGAGCATTCTATCGCTGAACTCTCAATGGTTATGGTACACTGTCACTAAACTCATAGGAGTTTAGAAAGCAAGTCTTACGGTGTAATGTCAAAATCACTCCATTAGTTGAAAATTGGACTTGGGTCGCCCGCGCGGCAAGTTAGCGTTCTGACCCTGAATCACCAATGCCTGAAGTGCAATATGATTCAAGTCATGAATCCTTGTCTTCTTGAGTCAAAACTAGGTTTTGATAATACAGTTTTTCGAAAAGCTAAGGTTTCGATGACTTTACCCTTTACAGAGTCTGAAAGATAAGATATATCCATAATTTCAATCACAAAAATCACCGAATTCCAGAACTTTAACCGCCTCAAAAGCAAACCAACCTCCAACACACTCACCGATCTTTTTAAGTTGAGACCAATCTCGCAGAGATTACCCTGAAGATATAGTCGTAAGCGTCGAAAAACAAAATCATGCGACGTAATATCTGAGGCAATGCGTGGGCTGACAAATGAACGTGGGTCGCCCGTGTGGCAGACGAGCGTTATACCACTCAACCACCCTATATTACGATATGGATCGAATCATGTGCGTCAAAAAGCAAAAATCGGTACAGTTCGGCTACACGGCGGCAAACTTCTAAACAGATCTCATTCGCTGTACAAGAATTTTTCATAAGAGTGTTAGTAACGATTCGAAAACTTGAATCTCTGGCTAAAGCACTACTTAATCGATTTTTCATACACCCTTTCAGAGAATGGCAAAATTCAAAACAAAATTGTGTTTCACGAGTTTGTTATTCGTATCTCGCTTATATCTCTGCACAAAACTCCTTCCTAAGAGTCCTCTTAGTCATTTTATAGCACAAACTCAGAAGTACTCAAGAATGTGTCTGTTTTTGCAAACCTCCTCTGATCTTTATCTCCTTTAATCTTTTGATTTGCGCTTTAAATCTCCCCGGACAGAGCACTTACTCTAGACTATTAGTAATGATCCGATAGCGTAATGTTTTCCGATTCTAGCAATGTGTTTATTTCCTGAAAATACGTCTTAGCAGGGAAAATAGGGGGTTTAAAATTTTAACAGACTGTTTACTGGCTATTCGGCGGAGCGACGGTCGTGGCAGAATGACCATCGTGGGGAAAATGTAGAGCAAGAAACAGATACTTTTGATCAGAAGTAATTAGAATTCCTTAACAACACTATTCACACCATGCGCCGTCACCTGAACACATTTCTGCCGTTTCTTAGGCAAGAAAACGATACCGCCTTCATAGAACTGTCATTCTCGGATTCAAAGAAAATTTCCAGTCCTCGGCGCAAATGACTGATGTCTCGGAAGTCTTCTTGCTCAGGAAGTGCTCCAGCATCCCGAACAGGTGATAGCGAGACAGCGACAAATTACTACTGTACAGCAGATGGTTCAGCAGCTACCAGCCTAGTTCGGTCCACTTCCCCTTTGTCAAATTGGCGACTCGCAGCTCTGCATTGCTCAGGAGGATGAGATAGTGGCGACGTGATTTAACAGGGCCCCACTACACCTGTTCACCTGGACGCATATCCCTGAGCATTTGCACGGCTGATTTTCTCGACGGTGGCCTGTGAATCGCGTCCCAACACGAACTCGTGAAGCAACATTATACGATAAATTTTTCGTTCAGCGGCCATACTGCGGCCTACTATGGACAAAGTGCCATCGAAAGAGAGCTTAGAAAAATATATCCAAAGCGGTATTGATTTGTTGCTTAAGAGGTTGATAAAAGTGTACAGGTTGCTGGCCCATACTTTGTAATAGTGTTGTTCAGCAATTCTAATTACTTCTCGTCAATAAAGTTGGTGTTTATCTCTCTATTGCCAAAAATTATGAGAAGTTCTAATAACATAACGAATGTGATTTTATAACAAATTCGACATAGTATTATATAAGATGGTTCATCAGCTCATTTCTGTACTTTGTTGAAAATTTTCCACGAAGAGTGACCATGACCCAGTAAATTTTTTGGAAAAAATTATTGAATATAAATCAGTACAAGATTTAAAGAGTAACGTTCCGGCGATATGGCCTTTTTCAGAGCGTGTGAGAGGTAAACTAATTCGCATCATGCTCAGCCAGATACTGTCACAACATAGTAAAAAAAAAAACACAAGTTCTTTTTGCAGCCCTTATCGTTTTGTTGTTTGTAAGTCCTTCAATTTTCATTAATGACAACCGCACAGAGTTATGCATAGGACAGAAGTTTGCTTAACTCAGGTCACAAAGAATTAGCAGGAGATATGGTGCCATCCTTGACTTTCATTTCCACATTTTTGGTACTGTCCTAAAGCTTTGTAAGTTTTTGGAACGCAAATTTTGGATTCTTGCGCGACGATACTAAGTGTTACACCAGAACCTCTTCTGCTATGTTTTCGTTTCCTATGTGTCTGTGGTGAAGTATTTTGTTTGTTTTTGAGTTTTCGAACTGAATAATCTCTAATGCAGTCGCAAAGTAATCTACCTGCTTCGTCAGTGTACTCGTTTCCATATGCCTTAAAAAAGACTAGGTATTGTCGTACGAGATCTCAAGCAATCGACGTCGCTACCGTCGTTACAAACTATGCAGTTTTTTGTCTTCCAGTTAGCTGCTTTCAAAAATCACGTCATAAAACTTTGGCATGTTCTGAGAGACTGTCTCGTAAAACCGTCGAATACAAAGTTATTATCAAATTTACCAGCTATGAGCAATCGACGGTCAATCATTGTGATGTTGGGGGTCTTATCGCAGAAACATGACCACCTACGATGGGCGAATATCGTGTTTCAAGAATAAAGGAGGTAAAAGAACTAACTTTACATAAAAGTTGTCGTACTAATCACATTTTCAAAGTAACACATCTCATATGTAAATAACTTACCGGCTCGACGCTCTGCACTAAGATTTTTAGGTGATGATCAAAGGAAACCAATGTTAGGCAAGACCTTGATCAAAGCGCCTTCTTCAAGTTCAGCACAATAAACGTTAGTCATAAGAATTGAAGCTCAATCATGAGTTCGATCAACTCTATCCAATGAAATTAAGCAAAATAAATATAAAAGCAAGAAAGGTCTGCCATCACATTTCCGTCTTCCATTACGAAGTTCTCGTCTCCTTGCTAACCTTTGCTAGCCTTTCCAGACTTTATTACGATAGAGTAAATATTCTTCTAAAGTGATAGAGAACTTGATCAAAATTGTTCAGCTGATGAGATGAATATCAGTCAGTTACAGATCAAAACGTAAAAGTCGAGTATTTGGCTTTATTATGACAACCAGATTTCCTTCTCTCAGTTCTCCTTTTCGAGTTATGTACTTGACATATAAATAGATATATACTTGTATATATATATATTTATGTATACATGTATATATACTATCTATCGTTATAGTCATTGACATTGTTTTTAGCCGTCTTATCGAGGTTGGGTCACTAATTTATTTCAACAACAGTTCGGCAGGCACGCCTTTTGGCTGCCTTGCCTGCAGGTAGGTTGTCAGGCATGATTTTTTTGGACGACGGTTTACGATTCTTTGGCACTCGTTTTCTGTAATAAGGGGGTGAGTGGCCGAGAAAACAACACTAATGATGGCAAAACCGACCGAGTTTGTGAGTAATTCCAACTGCGGTTTGTGGATTTGAGAGTTTGATTAAGTTTTATATGTAAATGAATGAGGGGAGAATTTGACATAGTCGTTAGAGTTGCTATGCACCACACACGTGACCGTTAGTTTGATTCCGCTCATCAGGCTCAAAAAGCCTTATAACTTCACGAGGACCCCAAATCAGTGTGAGACTTGCGTGGAAGGACACCAGCACTGATGTGATTAATGGCTAGGTATTTCATGGGTGAGATACGAATTTAATAAATTGTAATGATTTTCACTGAAGGCGAAGGTGTGACCTACCTTTTGAGGATTGATGATTGGCAAGAGCTTTTTTTTACAATAGCTGAGCTGCCAGTTGAAAAAAAAAACAATGATTCATTTTTAGGGCGACACCTGTCATTCTGATTTTGGCCACCGGTCGATTCAGTTTCCTTCTTCTCAAACTGTTCTCTACTCTCTTTTTTACTTGATTGACCAATAAGTGCTTACAACATGGAGTTTTCCCCTTGGATGTTGCAAACTACACTACTATAAAATTCCCTTATAGGTGGAACGAATAGGAAAGTAATGGAAACTCTCACAGACATTTCTATTGGATTTTTTCTAATCCACGCTTTGAACATTCAGTATGTTCAGTGAGATTGTCTAGAGCGTCTTCGTGGTTGATACGCAAGCCGCTGACATATAAGGCTGGAAAAGGTCTAAACATTAGCTCAGACTATGTTGATTGTTTATAGCGAGGTTTAAGAACAGTCAACTTTGATGATTATCAGCATTTTGAATTGGTTGGTTGTTTGTTCGTTTGATGATAATGATTGAAGTGATATAAAAGCGAGAGAAATTATGTGCATAATTTGGTTACTAACAAGCCCAGCTGAAGTAGTCGCAACCGGAGACGAGCAGAAGTCGAGGAAGGCGAAGGCGCCGAGTTACTCACTATCGCTGAGCCGACGCTCATTTTCACACTGATCACATGGTACAGCCTCCGTACGGGATATGGTGAATTTCATTATTCTTTGAGGATACTTTGAGCTTCGTGAGTACAGTATACGACCTGGCCTGAGGAAAGTTCGCATACTGACATGCTTGTGAGCAATTTTCAGTTGTGAGGAATGTCATACATTTATATTGTTGTGATAACCTCTATCCATATCTCGTTTGCTCGTTTGCAGCGTTATGCAAAATCGCATTGTTGCTGCCAGGTTCTCTGTTTTGGCCTGCCTACCCAAACTTGTGCCTCAAAGATTTTTTATATAGCCGTAGAAGATGCACTCTGTTCCTCTTTAAATCTAGGCAAATAAAAATTTTCCTCTTCAGTCCGACGTAGTAGGAATAGAACACGCTGATCGAGTAGGCGCTGAGCTCATGTCGCATATATTGGCACTGGAGCTCGACAAAAAGAAGAAGATGTCGATCGCACAACAGTCGTAGAGTCCGCCGCAGGTATGTGTTGAAATCTGCGACTCTCTTTGCATAGTGTCACATGGATGCATTAAAATCCCAGCTACCATGATGCTTTTTTACTGAGTGACCCCTCTGGATTTCTCCGTTTTTTCGAGAAACCACAGCGCATTTGTGTCTTTTTGACGGTTTTATTCATCAAATACTAATAACATCAATTTCAGAGTCGATCGCAGAAGGCGCGCACTTCTACGCCGCAATGCCCTAGAGAATTTTTGCGAAATCGTGACAGAGAGAGAACCATCGCGACAGACTCACCCCGTACTAACATGAATACTAATAAATCTTTTTATGTATTGTTTGCTCAGATAATCAAATCGAAGGCTAGAATTTCGCACCTAGTAATTACTTACCAGTAGTATTACCAGTGTACAACCGAAGCAAACAACAGAGGAAGAGTGCAATTGAGTTTATAGAGACTGAATAACATTTATATTAAAAGGCCTGATATCATGTGAAATAGTTCTCGGTAAATAAAGATGCTCAGTGGTATACATGAGGAAATAAAAAGCGATTTAATGCGTAGCAAATGCGCTCATAAGTGTACACGTTTACATATGTACTGACTCCAATCGATCTTCGCTATTGGTCTTATGAATAATTCCATTCGCTTTGCTATCTTGCCACTGTCATCCGCTGAGGCTTTAGCATTAGTGTTGACTGCCGGCAAAGTAAGATTCTGTTGAGTTTGAACGTGATAAATAATTGCCGAGCGTGCGTTAGATGTAAGTTTAGGATAGTAGGGTCAGAGACGTTCCTAGGATGTCACATTAAAAAAACTGCTATCCTTTGTGGAACAGCGGCGTCCTTGTTTTCCATTCATTTGGTTTCTTCAGAGAACGGCAGCTATATTTTGTGCCAGCAACATGTCCCATGAGTTCTCCTCTTTCATTAGAGGACGAGGTGAAGAGTTGAATGAAAATCGATTATATCATAGATGAAAGGTTTTTGTTGACAACAATATTGACTTGAGAGCTTCTCCTTTTGTAATCCTTATGGGATGTATTTTTTTTCTAAAATTACTCACACGCTCAAAAGAGGTTCTTCGTGTTTATGTTATGTAGCACTTTTCTCGACATGCAACAATAAGAGTTACCTAGTACAACCTTAGCAATGGTCATTTGCTCGGTATCATGCAATGCGCACCTAGATAGTGCATGTCCGAAGCTAGTACAAGAGCAATTCAGTCAAATTTATATGACAAATCGAGAGCGGCTGTTTCTGATTTCTTTAGGTTTGCAAATCTACCCATTGTCCTCAATGTTAGCGGTCTGATTGGATTATTTTCTGAGCCACAGACACCAAGAGCACAAACGATGAGAAAAGTAAAACGCATTGACTGTTCACGTTGAACAAATGAATATCTTCTTCTGTTGAGTCGTTCCGACCTGTTATGATATTATTTATTAGTATCAGCGAAGCATACAAAACTTGAATATTACAATATTCGAGGTGGCTAACGTTTCTTCGGTTCGCCTTCTTCAGAGCCTGGAAAGATCAAATTGGTCCATAATCCACTAAACCAAAACCTCCATAACCCCAGGAGAAAATGTAGCAAATGAATTTTTGATCAAATAACGAAAGCTTCGTTTTGAAATACTCACCGTTTTGATGCTGTAGGTCTACCAATTACTCATCGAAAACCAGCCGCTCAAGGTTAGTGCATCAGTGGGCTGTGCCTAACTCAGACCGGAAAGATCAGCCTGAGGTATGGTTCAAGGTCACGCTTGATTAGGAGACACTCCTCTTTTCGGTTCATTTTTGGGCCTTAGTTATGTATCCAGAAGGCTTTCAATGTTTTACGTGCAGATGTTTCTGATTCCTATGAGAGGATCGTGAATCTGGCGCCGAACATTATTCCTGCGTGTTTTTGGTCCCTATGCGTGCCTAGTGGGGTTTAGAGATCGGAACTGTGTAATCCAACCAGGAACTCTTTTACACGGAGGAATAGTGGTCTACACGTTTCGCCAATATATTCATCTCGGCATGCTTTGCAAGAGATTAGATAAATCGTACCCGATCTCATACAGTAGCCGTCTCTGCCGTTTGGGCAAACTTTGCAGTCATTGATTTTGTAGAGGAGGTTACACAGTCGGTTGTGGATTTAATTAGAACTTTAGTGTCTTTGGGGGTATTTCAACTATCGCTATCGAATTATTCAAACCCTTTTCTTTTCAGGCGTGTTTAATATCTGTAATTACTTCGTTAGAGATAAAAGGCAGGAGGAAAAGGACCTTATTTTCGACAGACTTGTCGTTTGGGAGCATAGAAGTCCTTCTGAATCTAACCTGAGAAGCTCCTACAGTATCGTAGCCAATAGAGATGGCTATTTTTCGCGCCGAGCTTAAAGATTCAACCTTTTCTTCTTCTTCTGTGCACACATTGGTCGCTGTTCTAAAGTATCGTTGAGAAGCGCGCATTTTAAATGTGACGGCGCATGAAAGATAGGTAATGAACCTTGATGTTTTTGTTGCTTGGTTTTCGGTACCATTTTGTGTTGTAGGAGTTTTCGGACAGGTTCACCTAATGTTCAAAAATGGGAGCCAATTTGCTTTCGGTTTCTCACGGGTAAACTTTATGTGCTTTGACTGACTATTCAACAACTCAAAACATTTGTCCGTCTCCTCTTGCGCTGAGCAGACGACAAGACAATCATCTATATCGCTACAGCAGAGTAAGGGCAGGAGATCGATTGTTGAGGCCTCCGCTTCAAACATTTTGGTTAACGGTGCTGAGGAGTTTTCTTGAAGGTGATTTATGCGATTTGCTCGAAAAATTTTTTAAATCTCTGCCCATGGCTACATTGGCTCTAAGTCCTGAGACTATTCAGAAGTAACTCAGAATTCTCACTATCTCTAAACCTCAACATGATTGTGGTATATTTTGTTGGAACACTTGTAACAATTCCAGAAAAAGATGTTTTAGTCTTCAATTTCAGAAGTAGTACGTTGAAGAGTCAAAATCCACTCTGTATACTGAGAGATACTAACGTCAAACGAAAAAGCCTAGTTTCTCGAAACGGCAGATGTATATTTTAGAGTTACCCTTTTTATCTAACGAGCCCATTATGTCAAATCATCGTCATAGTATTTATAAATGTTTGGCTTTTTTCTGTTCCTCAAAAGTGAGGGTCCACTCTAGTGAGATTTCGCTCAGTTTTGGCAAAAAGGTCACTGTCACCTGTAACCTTTAGATTACGTTAGTCAGTTAATATTAAGCGCTTTGCGAATTTGCAAAGCTTATGACAACTTGGTGGTATTTTAGAGAACAAGACGAAATACGATGCAGAGAAAGCTTTGGCAATTTTCCACTATCCGTACCCTGTTTCGACCCTTCAGAAAAGCGTATTTTTGTGGTTTTCAATGTTTGAGTAACCATTGGATAGCTTTTATCAAAAGAATTGAAATGATGTATTCTATATCTAAAAAGGCTTTATTATTGCGCTGAAACTGAAATTATTGCTGGTGTTTTTGAATTTTTTAAAAACCTCTTTATTGCGCCGTAGCAGCTAGAAGAACTGAAGTTTCGAGTAGCTCACCACCGATTTCAACCAACACGCACTGGCGATATCATGTGTAAAATTTCGCCATATTGCCGCCAAGCCAACGCGCTCTTACCCGTGCGTAAATAAAAGGCGTAACAATCGACACCAGTCACTTGCACATCAAATACATTTCAATTGTTTTTTGCTAGTTTTCATCCAGTTCCCTCAATTATGAGCCTTTATGCTCTACCAAGTACTGAAAAAGAGACAGTCATGTTTCTACAAAAGCATGGTTCATTGCGAACCGAACGCCAGTGTAGGAAGGGCCATGCGCACCAAGTGTGAGACACTATTTTCTTTTGGCTGTTAGAGTGCACCAAGAAGTCCGTACAAAAAACGAATACATCATTGGAATCCTTGAGACTGTCCCATCGATTGTTTATCAAAGTCTGGCAGAAATGCTTTGGTGAACGGGAAATGTTTGGATGAGGAACAAAATTTCATCCTTGTCCTTTCAGCCCAGTAATAAAGCTTTTTTCAAAATAAAATGTACCATCGAAATCCTCTTGATTGAAGCTACCGAAAGATTGTTTGAAAATTGAAAACGACTAAAGAATGAGTTTTTTTCCAATGGGACGAAACAGCATACGGATAACGGAAAAGTACCGAAGTATCAAATCGTCTTTGCCTCTAAGAGCAATAGTTCGTTCCCTCTTTTACATGACTGGTATGATGCGAGTTCAGGAGTCGCAATGTAGCAAAGGTTTGTAGCCGATGTACTAAATTATATGTGGTAGTTCAGTGGATTCGAAGTGGATTGTGAAGGTTCAGTGGTTTATACGGGTTATATCAAACAATAGGATGGAACGAAACAATGGCATGGTACCAAACAATGTGGTAGAACCAAACAATGTGGTAGAACCAAACAATGTGGTAGAACAAAACAGTGTGGTAGAACCAAACAACCTATAATATACATGCATTACTATAATGATAGTATAATAATATATACATGATCACGACATAACGTTATGGGAACATATGCGTAAGCCAATATGAGTGACCGATTGATGAGAAGTATAAAGAAGAAGATGAGACGATACTATGAATGTTATCGTAAGCGACATAGTTATGGCAAGTGGTGTTATTGTAGCTGACGGTATTATTGTAAGTGATGGTGTTATTGCATGACAAGTGACAATGTTTTGTGATTGAGGATGTTATTGTAATTGATAATATTACTGTATGTGACAGTGCTATGACAGGTGACCATGTTATTGTGATTGACGAAGCATGATTAAGCGGCGGAGACCGTTTGGGGTTGCTATGTTCGCCCCGAAGTCGAAACACCGGCGGCGAGATCCAGGGATGAGTATATAGTGTTAGCAGTGGGGTCGTAGTGATTAGATATGGGCAGAATCCCTAAACCGCGGTGGTGGGCCGAGCATAGCCAAAGTGAGTTTGCTCCGCCACGGAAAAACAGCTATGTTCCGCTCACAGTTCTATTGAATTCATCTGAGTTGTATGAATGCAACCTTATGAAAGCAATTAGTTACAAGACAACGAGATTGTGTGGAGAGAGCAATAATGGACCGACAATGTACTGCGGCGAGGTGGTCCGGGTAATGTCAGACGACCGTACGGATGATGCCCCGCGATCGAACTGACTGTTGAGGTTGGTGGCAGCTGGGTGCCGCCCTCGTCACTTGGACCATTTCTGTCTGAGGTCCTAGAACCTCTGCGATACCACTTGCTCTCTAAGGCCGTGGACCATTTGCGCTGCCTAAATTATCATGTAATTCCCGAAAAGATAGCAAAACTCCTTTGGGAGGTTTGCTATACGCAATGTGATTGGTCAGATTATAGGGGGGCGGGAAGCGAAGGTCAGCTCAAACACATATACCTTGAATCAGGCAATTCTTCGTGGTGTTTTCAGTTCGCCTTTTTCATTTGTGAACTTCCGTGCTAGTCCGAAATCGAGAATGTACACCTGAAATTTTTATTGAGTTACAAAAATGTCACAGTTTTTTGTGGGTCCTGCAGCGATTGCACTGAGTATCAAATAAACCCATGTCCGTCATTCGCAAGGTCAACCGATCTTTACCACTTTGGCGTTAATAGGCAGGGGTGTCGCGCCGTCGCGCTCGCGGCACTCGCTAGCCGGGGCATATGCGCCTCTGTGCGAAGCTGTCGTTGTGCCTGCGCTCCCTTCCAGCAAACACCTTCATTCCACGCCGTTGTCTCGGTAGGTGATTGAGACCGTGGTATAATTGAGAGTCACAACAAAGGCAGAGAAGAATACGCCCAGGGTATGGGCAACCACTTACTAGGAACCTATCACTATCACTGTCACTATCACTATGGATATCACTATTGCTATTTACATCACCGTTATCACCATTGTCACTATCACTGTCACTTCACTATCGCTACCTTATCGCTATCACTATCACCATCACTATCACAATCACTGCCAATATCACTGTCACTACCACTATCATCACTGTCACCATCATCATTATCAGTGCTATCGTTATCACTATCATCGTTATCACTAATCACTGTCACTATCATCCATACCACTGTCATCACTAATCACTATCACCGTCGTCATTCTCATCATCATCATTATCACTTTCACTATCGTTATCACTATAATTATCACTATCACTTAATATATATATCAATATCATTATCAGTGTCGTTAAAATTGCCACAATCATTATCGATTGAAATTATAATTCATTTCACCAGCTAAAAGTTCGACTGTGGGTCAATGCAATGCATTAAATGGAATGCACTGTGCAGGTGCCCTTATGAGATCTCACAAACAGCTCTAAAGGGTGCAATTATTATGACTTTCGTAATCGTTAGCATTATCGACAGCGTAATCATTATCACTATCATAGTTTTTTTCATTATGTTGCCATTTAGCGATGTAGTCTTGTCGTTGAAACATAAGGAATGTAGACGAAATATGGAAGATAGATGTTCTCTTTGCTGAGAATATCTCTGTAGAAAGTTTTTCAATAAAGTTCTATCACGTCATGATGAAAACTCTCTCTCTCTCAAAACCATCTGGGTTGGCCTCCCTGCGTCCATAATCTGCCTGGAGCCTGCCTTCTCACGAGATTCGCCGCCTTTCTAGCGGAGCACGACGGAGTTGTTGAGTAACTGAAGAAATTTAACGTTGCGCGGTGTGGAACGTCCCCCATGGTCGTCAGAGTGTTGAGGGAGTGACTCTAGATGTTTTGGACAATATTTCGTGCAGTTTTGAACATTTAATGATTAAAGAAATTGCATGCAATGCTTTCAGATCGGTTACTTTCTTTGTTTTTTTTTTTGAGAACAAATCTCATGCGCATCACTTTACAGAGTGATGTCAGCTGAGTGGAAACTGATCCTCAAAGAACAAACGAGGAGATATTTTCACCAACTTTTTTTGTAGATGTTTAATTTGAACAGATGTCACCATAGTGGAATAAGAGCTCTTACCACACGTTTCAGGTCTCCAAGGCCACATGCGTAATTGTTCGGTTTCATGTCTCGATGTATGAACCCGTACTTATGTAGATCTTCACATGCCTCCAAACATTGTGTGCCTTCACCCATACTTGTAGGCACATTGAACACCTGGAGACAGAAAAGCTTAGCAAAATCTGCGATAACAGCGAGAATTTTGAGCGGTCGTACTTTGTTAGGACGTGATGATTTGAGATCGTGGAGAATTTTGCCGACCAATTGCATGACGAGGAAAAAGAACGTATCTTTTTTGCCTCGATCGATAATTGAAGTAAAATGTGACTGCTTTCGTTGACCAGCCACGAGTTTGAGTATTGCAATCTGTAATATGAAATAACAGCAATCTAGCTATAGTTGAGTGCTTGATTAGTACGTCTTCACTACGATTATCTGGTTGAATATGACTCATTCGCATAAACTCTTAGCAAGCCATTGTTAGAAGATCTTAAGACGTCACCGCCCAGCCGCGGATATGTGAGAAGCCTTATCCAGAATAGCTACTATTTGTTAATATAGTTTTCTTACGAACTGAGAGAGTGGGTAAATTTCATTACCCCAGTCTCATCAGTTGTTAGTGAATTACCTGCTGATTTATTTACGTTTGCGACCCGTCAGCACAATTGCCCTACGGAACGCCACAGCTAGACTATGCTCAAGATCGCATAGGGATGCACTCAGTCACTTATCTACGGCAGTCAAAAGGAATATCAAAGACGAATTAAATGCTAGAAGCACTGGAATCTTTACAGTGGGAAAAACACTTTGAGATGTATCAGATAAGTTGCTAAAGTGTCCATTACAATTCATTGTGTGAATCTCAGCAATTCTTGCTTTCAAATCGCTTCCATGCATTCATCCTCTGTAAAAGTCCTTAAGTATTTCACTTGTTTTGTCTGCTGCACTTCGTCTTCACTATATAAACATCCTAAATTGCTAGTTGAGACGATTCTCCCTGCAATCTTGGAGCTAGATAAGCTATAGCTTTCGCTGAGTGATTACAAAAGTGGTGAGAAAAAGATGGAACTATTGCCCTGCTCAATACCGTGTTGCCAGGTGCAGCACACCACTAACCACATCACTACCAGCGCTCTCAGAAACATGAAGGTAAAGCTCAATAGTGAGATTTCATATGAAGCAACTTGACGACACCTGTTTTAGCAAATCTGAATGGAATTCAAACATGTATTGAGTGAAAAGGTAACTTTTTAACACTTTAGCGACGAACGGAACTTGTAGATTTCATAATGATGACACTGGGGAGTATGGCATCCATAGATCTTAGTGCGCACATGTTTCTTCTTGAACTTCTGGTGATCGATCGTTGCTTATCCCGCAGATACTACGTCGAGTGTCGCCCTCTGGGGTATATCTCATTAATGAATTCGCATTTTCAAGTTCTTATTTCTAATAAGAGATCTTCGTTTTTGGAAAGGGCGGCGGTATGGACTGTGTAGTCAGTAAAGGTGCATAAGAATGCCTTTGCATCTCCTCCTGTCTATGCAGTGTGTAGCATCATTTTTCGCTAGCACTTCGTCCGTTCTTACCCATCTTGATATTACTTTAGCCTGGATTACAGAACGGATCTACAACCCATGTCATTGTAGGTATTTTAGGTTGACATGTAATACGTTTTAACAACAACCGATGGACGAGAGTCGTTGAGTGAATTTCTCCAGATATCAAACGCACAGCAGGAAGACTCCCGATCCAATTGTCAGTTTGCTTCAGTAAGAAGTTAGTCGCCTAACAATTAAGGTGGCCTTTCAGCGGCCCGGTACTGTGTTTTCTACGAAGAAAAATAACAAGAAAGCTTCCTTAGTGGAAGAAACTGTTCGGTGATGGAGCTACTCAGTTCCATTTTCAATTTGGGATGTCGGCGGGTTTCGATTTTTTTCTCGATTCTCATTGCATACACTTTTGTCGTATCTTTTTCATCATGAATAAACAAATTGAACTAAATCAGTGTACTCTGAGATTTCACAAATATTTACTACTTACTTGTACACGGCTCCAAATCCTCCTTTGCCTAGTGAAAAAACGACCACGTAGTTAGCTTTATTGGACTCGATAACTGTCCCCTGAATGCACCGGACTAGTGCAGGTTATACAACGATTCCTATGAGTTGTGATGACAAGAAACCAACCGGCTTGATGCCCAGACCATCAACCTCGTCTGTCGGCAGCTATGATGCATATAGCTGAAACTGTTCTTTTGCGCTTTTAATACTGCTTTTATAGTGGAAATGGGCAAAACAAGTGAATGTTAGTGATAATGGATTGATATCAGTATTTATCACGTATCATTGCTCTAAAACTTTTCTCGTATAACATTCTACGTGCACTACTCCCCAATGCGGTCGGTCGACCATATCATAGGAATTTGAATTGTCTCTAAGTGTTGAAAATTGGGGAGCGGGCCTCGTTCTAAAAGATTGTTTTCGCACTTTATAGCTGAACAGAACGCATTCTGCAACGTGATCGTTGATGACTTGTTTCAATGTTAGGAGAGAAATCCTTGACGTAATCGATGATTTGCGTTTCAATCGTGGATTAGTTTTCTGTTGAAAATTCGACCGACTTTGTCTTTGTCTTTCCCATAAAAAAATTAATCGCACTTTCATGAAGCTGCCTTCAAACAGAGGAAATTGTGAATACTGTCACAGTTTATTAATACATTATATAAATCAGTGAGGTCAAGTGCGTCGTCGTGTCGACCATGCATTTCTTCGGAAATGTGCCAGCCGTGTGACAAACGGCTTTAATTGTACCATTTCAGTTTATTATAATACATAAATGTAAATATATATATATATTATATATATATGCATTTACATTCATCATTTTGTTGGAGCAACACAGTTTTTACTTTGTTCCCTTGTGTCAAAAGAGACTATTCGCTCTGATGCGTTTTATTTATCGTTATTTTTTGTTACACAGCACTCAACATTTATGATGATTATAGGTACAAATATGAATCCGCTTTTTTTTCCTTGCCGTAATAATAATGAACATAAATAAGTATATGCAAATTCTGTAGGACTTCAAAGATGACGAAAATGTGCCCGAAAAATGTTATGCTTCAAAATTTGCTAATTTGTAAATTAGTATGGTAATTTCAAATGGTAATCTGATGGTGCAAGGCCGGAATAGTAGGGCAGGTGAGGTAAAATCTTCTAATCCTCCCTCCTCAGCTCCTTTGCTGTGTTGTGGATCGGTTTTGCAACACGAAGTCGGGCGTTATCACATAGCAAAATTGCACAGTTCGTGTCGTTTTGGATTTTTAATACGATTTTTAAATGAAATGGCATGAATTTCGCATTGCTCAAGTGTGCATTTTCTCTCAAACATTTTGGCTTACAACTTGCCTGCAATTGCTTTAAGATGGAGCTCGCTCGAAGCTCAGTTAATTATCTTTTTTTTTCGAATATCGGTGCGGATAGGAGAAAAGTTCCGAGAGTACTTCTTTGAAGACACATATTTCTTACCAATAGTTTGCACGATGCCGATATTCCAAGCCTTTTATTCAAACACGGCTGTCGTTTGCCGTTCTGAGCACCTTACTTCAAAATACAAGTACACAACCTTTTCTCGCTTACTTCAACTCTGAATAACTGGAAATAAACGAATTATTGATATAAACTCAGTCATAATGAGAGTTTCTAATTAACAGGTAGCGAATACTGCACGCATAAATATTTTTTCATAAATTACTAGCTGTACATCAATTCTCGTTTGCTATGATGATGAAAAGAGCGCATGTGGCGCAGTGGTTAGAGGTGCTCTGCGTCGCACACGAGGTCAATGGTTCTATCTCGCGCTCATGGCTCACCAAGCCATTCATCCCTGCGGGGTCGGTAAATTGGTACCAGACAGGTCTCAGACTTGTCTGGGAGGATAAGCAGCACTGATTCGGTTCAGCGGAAGGCCACCGCGAGTCATTGTAAAGGCCAGATATGCATTCAATCACCTCAAACGAAGTCAAAAATTGTAGTCGAATGCATGGCGCATCCCTCAGGGATTGATCAACGCCGAGAGCTTTTAGCTTTTTTATGATGACTCCTAGATCTTGTTTAGAACTGGGGAACAACACAACTAAAGATTCTCATTGTAATCATCTTTGTACAGTGCAATACAATTGATAGAATGCTGAATTCGGTACAATTGCGCAGTAAACGAGTGTTTTTCACTATAGCGGACACGTATAACTAAATAAAAGCATATGAAGGAGTAGAGAATATCTTATTGTATCAAACCAATACAAGATTCAAGAAAAATTTTGCCAAACGAGGACAAAAACCTTAAGTAAACAACGAAAATCGCGCAATTCACTTTGCGCGCATCGACTTCCATAGCCATCCGTTAGGGGTTGATAGTAATATATGGAAGAAACTGTGGCCGAGTAGTTATGGTGCACTTCGCGGAGCGCGTAAAGCCGAGCTTTGTCAGTGCTCGGAAATGATTGAATTTGTAAGAAATTGTTTTGATATCATACAGTCTGCTCCTTGTCAAAACCATTCTAATGAAAGCTTCTCTTCTCAGTTTGGCGTAGTAGGAATAGAAGACGCTGATCGAGTAGTCGTCAAGCTCATGTCGCATATATTCGCACTGGAGCTCGACAAAAAGAAGAAGATGTCGATCGCACAACAGTCGTAGAGTCCGCCGCAGGTATGTGTTGAAATCTGCAACTCTCTTTACATAGAGTCACATGTATGCATTGAAATCCCAGCTACCATGCTCTTTCACTGAGTGACCTCTCTGAATTTCTACATTTTTTCAAGAAACCTCAGCTCACTTGTGTCTGTTTGTCGCTGTTTATTCATCAAATACTACTGACATCAATTTCAGAGTCGACCGCAAAAGGCGCACACTTCCACGCCGCAATGCCCTGCGCCAATTTGCGAAATCGTGACAGACAGAGAACCATTGGGACAGATTCACTCCGTACTAACATGAACGCTAATAAAATTTTTTGTGTATTATTTGCTCAGATAACCAAAGTGAAGTCGAGAATTTGGCACTCACCAATCACTAACCAGTAGTATCACCAGTGTACAACTGAAGCATACAATAGAGGAAGAGTTTCATTGAGTTCATAGAGACTGAGTAACATATATACCAAAAGTCCGATGTCATGTGAAATGGTTCTTGGTAATTTGAGGTGCTCAGTGGTATGTATGAAGAAATGAAAAGCGATCTAGTGGCGTAACAAATGCGCTCATGAGGTGCACGTTTACATATGTACTAAATCTAGTCGGCCTTCACAAGCAGGTGTTGTGGATTCTTGGAATAATTCCATTCGCTTTGCTATCTTGCCACTGTCATTCACTGAGGTGCTGGCGTTAGTGTTGACTCTCGGCCAGGTAAGACTCTGTTAATTTTGAACGTGATGAACAATGGCCGGGCATTCGTTAGCTGTAAGTCCACGATAGCAGGGTAAAACCTTCTTAGGACTTCAAATTAAAAAAACTGCAATCCCTTGTAGAAGAGCGGCGACCTTGTTTTCTATTCATTCGGTTTTTTTTTTGAAAACGTCAGCTATATTTTGTGCCAGCAGCAGGTCCCATGATTTCCCCTCATTTACTAGAGGACGATGTAAGGAGCTGAATCCAAAACTGAATATATCATAGAGAAAAAAAGCTCTTTGTTGACGACAAGGTGACTCGAGAACTTCTTCTTTTTTTGATCGTATGAATGTATTATTTTGAATGTTCTCACCCTCTGAGAAGTTCATCATGTTAATGTTATGTACCGCTTTTTCACGGCATGCAACAATTAGAATTATCTAGTAAAACCTTAGCAATGGTAACTTGTTCAGTATCATTCAGTGCTTACCTATTAGGTCCCCAACTATTTTTCCGAACTTGTTCCAGAGAACAAAAATTTTCCAAAAAGAACAAATTTTTGTTCTACCTATTTTGTGCAGAATTTTCTTGCCCTTCGCTTGGTATATTTTTGCAATACTTGTTCAAGAATGTAGCCCTTACGGGAAGTCATTCGCAACTCATTGCTTTACGAGTTTCAACTGGGGCACAATTTTCAGACTGCATATGACAACATCGATCGTGCAAAAGGCCGCCAAGTTGTGGGTAGAACTATGGTGTATAAATAGTTTACAAGGTTTCGCGATGGAGATACTGATTTGGCCGCCCACCGAAGATCCGGAATAGCGCGTGAAATTGATCAAGTAGCAATCATTGAAGCGATTAAAGAAGATTTGACTTTCTCAACCGGTTAATTGGCCAATGATTTTCAGTGTTTAGACGAGCAGATCCGGAAGATTTTGAAAGACGCAAGCTCAGAAGAACTCATAGCCGCTCTTCGTTTTTGAACAGAATCGTCACCATTGGTGAGAAGTGAGTCTTCTTTAAGAGCCAGCATCGTCCAAATCAATGGTTGTCATCAGATCAGTAAGGAACACCAACACCGAGACCATATCGATTTACGCCAAAGGCAATGTTGATCATTTTCTGGTACGGGAGTGGGTCGATCCAATGGGACTTGTTGCAAGCTGGTCAGACCCTGCAACGCTGAGCGATGTTGTCAGCGTCACCGCCGTCTCCGTGTCATTTTGCTTCAAGACAATGCAAAGCCACACGTTGCCTAAAAAACAAGAAAGAAGGTGACCGATTTGGGCTGGGAACATTTGGATCATCCTCTATATTCGCTAGATCAGTCTTCGTCCAGTTTCCACCTCTTCAGATCGTTGTATTACTTGTTGGACAAGAAGAAGATACCTCGAGACATCAATCATTTTTGTCGAGAATCGATTGGTTGGTTTACATCGAAAAATAATGAATTTTATGAGCGCGGACTGATTTATTGTCGGTTTTTTTTCAAGTGTCTCAGCGCTTTCTTTGTAACCTGACAGCACTTAATTTTGTCCTGTGAATTGTCAACATAGAAATAAACTATTATCGCTAAGCAGTTTCTCATTAATTTCCTTGGATAAAGAAGAACTGCTGAGTGAGACTGTCTCATGCAAGCAGTGGCGCACTTCGTAAGATTTGTCTTGATGCGATCACAGAGAGTCGCATCACATGAGAAATCGCCTATAGATAATCGACTTGAATTACTCTAAGAAGGTGGGGACACTAAAGCGTTAGAAACGCGCATACTTCTGGACAGCCTCATCTCAGATTATCAGTATAACCATTATCAGTATGACCAATCATGTACAATTTTTTAACAAGGTTTAGGTAATGCTCGCTTTTCAAAATGAGTGAGTGACAGCTGTCTATATGCGAGCACTTCTAAGAAAGTTCGGAAATACAACACATAAGAACCATAAAAATTGCTCTACTGTCATCATGACGACAATTAAGAGTGCTTTTCTTGATATAATCATACCTCACGCTGATCTTTCCGGCCAGAGTTAGGCACAGCCCACTGATCCACTGACTAAGCGGCTGGTCTTCAATGAATAATATTCTTTTTAATTTGATTTTTATTGATAGACCTAAGACATCAAAGCTGTGAGTGTTCAGGAATGAAGCTTTACTATGCGATCCAAAATGCGCTTCTTGAGTGTTCTGCTGAGGTTATGGACGTTTTGGCTTGGTGGATTGTGAATCAAGTTGTTCCTTTCATGCTGTGAAGAAGGCGAGCCGCCAAACGTTAGCCACATCGAATATTGTGATAAACATGCTGCATTACTAACTGTAATGCTGTATGCTTCGCTGATATTCAATAAGTAATATCAATAACACCTCGGAACGGCTTAACAGAAGAAAATACATGTTCTAGGCACTCACTGTTCGCGAAAGTATAGGAAGATGAGTCTTTACTAAAACCGCTTAGTCCGCACGCTGATCAGAATTATCTGTGAAAAATCTTGAATGACTATTGAATAGTTCCAACAATTTTAAAGTGAGGCGAATGGAGGAGCGTCAATCACGTGTGATACAACATTACACCTTAGGCTGATTTTTCAAACCTGAGCCAGGCGCAGCCCTAATCTTTATGAGACTTGGTGTAACTGTTCTCTAATGGATCATTGAAAGACTCAAGAAAGCAAAATGGAGAAAGTTTTGAAAATAGTCTCCAGTTTGCGTCATACAAATAAATGCATCAGGATTTCTCCCTCTTGTAGATATTAAATTCTTCGATGAAAAAAAAAAACTGCACGCCAGTCTGAAGTTTCAGAGTATCTTCTATGCCTGATACTGTCACAATGCTGTTTAGCTAATTGTAAATAGCAGCTTACATCCTGCCATTTCTCACCAGCACATCGGTTTGGCTCAAACGTGACCTCTCAGAATGCAAGATTTGTCAGTGGAAAATCAGCAAGGCAGTGCTAGAGTTACGAAAGGAAGACCTTCACCCTCGACCTCACACTGCAGAGACGACTTGCCAAGATTGAAGAAACTGAGGTGAGCCACGGTACTACATTCGCCGTATAGCCCTGATATTGCTCCATCGAATTATCATCGCATCCGCGCCCGATGTAGCATCTGCGGGAAGAAGTTAAAAGACTACAGCCACCTGCAAAACACCTCACTAACTTTTTTCATCACCGGTCCCATTCTTTCTGGAATGAATATATTCAGTGTTTACCCGGTAAATGGTTGGATACATTGATTCATTGATTTCTCTGAATAGGTAACAGTAAAATTGACATAAGTGCCGATATGCAAAAATCTCATGGAAGAACCCCGTATATTGTAGTCAAAGATTTTGCCAATATCAACCTCGCAATTGCTAAGCACGAAAGCCCAAAATTGGCTTTCAGTCTTATACGTTCATGTCATTCTATCCGAAAATACCTATAAAGTAAATGATGCGTTAAGTTAGGTGACAAAAACACATCGGCTCATTAACTCTCCTATCAAATACCATACATTAAACGTCTATATGCGAAAAACACGATTGGAACAGCTATCAGTTTGTGAACCGACAAAGAGCGTAGGGAGACACCCCTACACTTGTTTTGAGAAACTGCAATATGTTTGCTACGATACAGTGCTGTTTTTGCGGATGAGATTCAGAGAAAGTCGATCCTGGTGATGATGAGTATAGCAAAAATAAGATCCTATTCATCTTACCCTTTAAAACCAACAAATGAAGCACTGCTGTAAAACGGTATTGGTAATGGTGACAGTACCAACAAGCACTCTGAGACCCTAGATGGCTTATAACCAATTGTATGACTGTCTACGTTAAACGAGATTTTGCATAGTTTGCCTGAATCACGGATAGGACGACTGAACGAGTTTGCTCACTATAAGCCTTACTCATATGACGCATGTGGAGGCGAATATAATGTCGAAGAAGGTGGAGTACCTTACGTCCGTATAATATTGCACTTAGTTGGAGAACTCTTAGCAAACAAAACACATCCTAGGCACTCATTGGGAGCGAAAGTTTGCAAAGGAGGGTCTGTATCGCTAAGACCGCCGCTGATCAGAAATGTTTGCAAAATACGATGAGTCACTTTGAATAATTGAAACAATTAAAGTGAAGCAAATGGAATGGTGTCAATCATATGTGATCTTACGCTACTCCTCAGGCCAATTTTTTTTCTTGAGCCAGGAGCAGCCTAATCCTTGTAGTATTCTGTGCGACTGGTCTCCAATAAATAATTGGAAAACTCAAAAAAAAACAAATTGGTGAAAGTTTCGAAGATGCTATTCAGTTTAGGATATGAAAATAATTGCATCAAGATTTTTCCCGTTGGAAATGTGAAATTCTTCTGCTGAAAGAACTGCATGTCATTTTGGCCTTTCAAGGCACTAAAGAAGCAACACCGAAACACCGAAACGTCAGTCACTATCGTATTTTAATAAATTATGAAACCACTACCAAATTGATGCCAATTTTTCCACAATACCTTTGCAGACTTCAATAACCTGCAAAAGCCTGAATTTCTCAGCGGATTCATAAGAAATGCATTACGATTTCACTCGACTAGTCACGTGGTGGAGAAAAATCACGTGACACACAACATTCAGTATCTTTTAATTTACAAACTGCTAAATAAGGAAAAAGTTGAATGCCGACCAAACATGCGATCCAAAGCCGAGTTATATCTCCAAGCCTTGCGGACCCTTTCGAGTCACTCCAGGGATTGGATAAGGGGTCACTTAGTGACGGTTGAATTGCTTCAGACAACTGCACAGACAAAGACTGCATAGCTAGCTTAAAACCACCTTACGGCTCCTAGTCGTTATGTTAGTACCGTCCCTCGAACGCGGTCAGAAACCACGGCATCGGGAGGTAATGTTAGTTAACAGGTAATCTAACTGCGTTTTACGAGCGAGTTTGACTTGAGTGGCCGAGATTTTCTTGAGGAGAGTCACAGAGAAAGGTGCATCTCAGTGCATACTGGGAAGAAATGCGTAAGAATCACGACGTTTTGATTTCCTTCAAATGGAATTCATTAGCAAGTGTTTTCTTTCAGAAATTGAGGTGAAAAATATGCACAAGGATGTTTAGACATGTATTTAAGTGGATACCTCGGATAGGTATTGAACTCAAGACTACTTTTATCAACAACTCACGTGCTATTCACTGCACCAATTGCGGAATATCTGTGGCTGTGTGTCAAATCATACCTTAGTATGAAAAACGAATAAACAGTGAGTAAAGACTGAAATGTTATGAGTGACTGTTGAATGATTCGATCTTTATCAATTCATTTTATCGGCATGGTATCGAAAATAAAGGGAACTTCCCTTCTGTGAAACTTTGTAGCTTTGTTTTCCTCAAACTTTTTATTAGTGGAGTAGCTCTTCTCAAACGAAAAGAATTATTAGCGGATACATTTGCGGTCCAATCCTGTGTATTGTGTCTTCTGTTTATATCTAAATTAGAGTTGAGCTTTTCAAATGCTTTTCACTTAGTCTTGATGGTCAAGTCAACAGCGACGACCATAAAAATGATAAGATCTCCCCTATAGAAATGAGGATTCGTATGGGTTGTTTCGCACTCATATTTATTATAGCTTCATGTTGAAGCAACAAATACTAAGATAACCCCAAAATGAGACGATACGAGATGTCCTCTCTTGCTTTGGCTTTTTCTCGGCCGTGTTTTAACAGTAAATGACTGATGTATTTGGATTGATCTATACTTTTGATCCTTATATAGCGGACTCGAATTGTTCATTTTTTTAAATGAATTGATGCTGGTGGTTACGATATGCGTTGTGAAAAACAAGCAACTATGTCAAAATTTTCTATAGTAGGCTGTTCCTTCGAAACCTCGATGAAAGCATTCATTTATAGCCTTTGAAAATGTTTTTGGTCGTCCTTTCTAAGTTTGTTACATTACATTTATTTGGTGACTACATTTCAGCTTAGGCACGTTTCGGCGGTATGTCCATCATCAGAACTTTTCTTAACAACTCGCTCCCTATTTATTAATAGGAGTAGAGCAACAAAAAATAGTAGTCTCGGCGAGATAAATCATAACCGCCAGCGTTCCCAAAGTCGATGACTTGCGGCTTCCATAAATAAGATATAACACCTTCTACATAAGAATGTGGCGGCCATTATTTATCTTGTCGAGGTTGTACTGTACCTCGTCGCTCTATCCTTATTATAGAGGCTTAGAAAACGTTCTGATGATGGCGATACAGGTGCCACGAACAAAATGTAAGGTAACAAATTCCGATAATACGACTAAAAACATTCTCAAAGACGATGTATGTCAAAATCTCGGCGTAATCATGCTCTAAGAAATGCCTTTTGTTTCGTTCTATAAGCAACTTTGTGGCTGTGCCCAGCTGTTCTAGACTGATTGATTAAGTGCTCAATATTCTTTGCTTGCATCTCAATAAAAACTGAGATTTCACGTTTGTGTGTCGTAAGTTCAGGTACTCGTCGTCTTCGTTTCGAATTTGGACGCTCAAACCTTAGCATCTTTTCAATAGTAATCTATCTCTGCGGTATTCACCTCGCTGGTTCATACTGCTTTTGTCGAGAAATATGCACGGATATCATACTTTCTTCCCTTACAGTTGAAATAGAGTTCATTTGGTGAAGAGACAAAAATGTATACCTTTCTCAGTCTTTCCGTGGCTGGTGTTTGAGTGATTTAAATGACTATCAACTAGCCTTTAGTGCACGGACACGTAAATGTTGATGGTCTTGATAACGTGAAAATGGCGCAGGTACCTTTGTGATTAGTCGTGCTCCACAACGTACGATTCATCATCGAACCTTGCGCGATCGCCAAATATTTGTTATTCTTGCAGGGGATAATGAGATACTGAGTTGACACATCGATGGATTCTCTTAAATGGTTCTATAGGCTATAAAACATTTATCCACCTCTAACGATTTTTGAAGAGTATAATTCCATAACGCATCTGTCATAGATTTGATAAGCGCGGAAAGCAATGTCCTTTGAAGCTGCTTGCGTCTCAAAGCCATTGCAAAATCGCTTTTACGACACATAAAAACATCTACCAGTCGATGTAATGGGGGAATTTGACATTCTCAAAAATCAAATACTTTATCATATCAAAGGAAATAGGAAACTGTTGCGCATAAAAACGAAAGTTTTAATAATTCTCCACAACGTTTTGCTCAACCCTTGGAAATCCTAAATTTCACTGGTAGACAAAACGATGTTGTAGACCGGTAAGAGACTCAGGCAATTACTTGAGCATGCAATTTTCCTCTGTTTTTGCAACATTTCATACTCTACTTAGAAGAGCAAAAAGAAGAAGGGAGACCATGATTACCATCTCTGGTAACTTCGGATTTGTCAACGAAATAAAGTGGAATATAGCCACAGATATAATAAATGATTGGTTGAAGTAAAGGTAAAATGTTATTCACCACTGCATAAACAGACCAGTAGCTCATCCTTACTTCACGAGCAGCACAGTGTCTGAAATATGGAAGGCACCGCCCCACATAGACCTTTGGGACCACTTAAGCCCTTTTGGACTTTCTTCCTACTCCTTGAGTCGAAGAATGGAACGACGATCTCATGAAAATAGCTGGGAGGGGCAGGATCATTTACTGGTTGCCAATAAGTAGCGAATGTGATACTGTGATTGGATGGTACGGAATGTTCTAACAACAACAAATCAGTATCCGTCCTAGGTGAAGTGGCATCGCCAGGTAAGATCCTCATTCCAACGATGATCCATTTCACTGGATTCAACTTGGTGCGTCGTCGAACACCCATGTTCGACGGTGGCCACGTGTCGATCGCCACCACCTTAGGTCAATAGGACTCTGAAGAAAACGAAAACGTAAGAACATTGGTTGAATAATTAAATTTTATATCAACGTCTTGTCAGGTCTATAGCATTTTAAAAATATTGGCCATTAAATCGTGAATCTGGTATTTACATTTTAGAATTTTCTCATCAGTTCTACACGAGACGATGTCAGTTGCAATTCCGCAGATCAACGATGGTTCAAGCTTGCGCCTAAAATGCCTCCTTACGATAATATTGCGGAGTAGAACGTTACTTGTCTTCTCCAAGAGACATTTCTTGCTCTCATCACAAGTGTCACAGTGTCGATTCTTTTGATAAATGTAACGAAGGACTGTTCATCGCGTCCTAGCCTTCCGAAGCCGTCATGCAGCTCACTTTGAGTGTTTTTTTGATTTCTTCATGCAGCCGTCATCTCAGCCGTTCGGGCAAACTTTGCAGTGATTAGTTTTTCGGAGGCGGTCATACAGTCGGTTGCCAACTTATTGGGGCTTTAGTGTCCTTGGGGGTACTTCAGTTATTGCAACAGAATTGTCTAAACCTGCTCTTTTTAGGCAGCATTTAATAGCTGCCTTACTTCTTTAGAGATAAGAGGCAAGAGGAAAGGGACCTTATTTTCGGCAGACTTGCCGTTTGGGAGCATAGAATTCCCTTTGAGTCTAACCTGAGAAGCTCCTACCGTATCGTAGCCATTAGAGATGGCTATTTTTCGCGGCAAGCTCAGAGATTCTATCTTTTGTTCTTTTACTGTGCACACATTGGTCGCTGTTCTAAACATATTCTTTAGAAGTGCGCATTTATAGATCACGGATGAGAAGATAGGTAATGAACCGAGGTATTTTTGTTGCTTGGTTTTCGGTACCATATTGTGTTGTAAGAGGTTTCGAACAGTTTGACGTCGATGTTCAAAAATGTGTACCAATTTGCTTGAGGTTTCTCATGGGTGAACAATATGTGCTCCGACTGACTATTCACAATCATGTATTTCATTTTATTTGACCGCGTACTGCGGTGGTATGATGCTGCAGTAGACCCAATAATGTAGAGTGGTGTGTGAAAACATTTGCGTCAGCCGGGATTCAAACCCAGATCTCACTCATTCCGGGAGCTTGTGCTGAACCGTTGCGTACCACTCTGCACTATTGGTTTTATTGCAACATCATCCCACCGCAATACGCGGTCGAATGGAAGGAAATCTGGTTGATTATTGAAACACAAGATCTGGCAGCGTAAGGAGGTTCAGTGTCAGTAAAAAAAGTGTCGAAAAAAAAAGAGTTGCAAAAATCAGTGGTCCAGATTTTTAACGAAGGTGACCTTATATAAATAGACATTTTGATTCAAATCTAAAATCGGCAATGATTTCCGCACCACGTGACTCCTGTAGAAGTCATGTTGTTGCAAATGTGTTAGAGATCTTGATGGAAGGTTATCGACACGTTTGAGAATATTGAGTACCTAACATTTTCAAAGCAATTTACACCAAACTCAGCTATAAGTCAGCTATACTTCCTTATAACAAATCTCCAGTTGAAGAAATGCAAATGCCGAGCATCACTGAAGGAGCAAAGAGTGAACACAATAATAGAGTGTTTTATCTGAATTTTCATCACAAATGTCAAAAAAGTCGCATGGAGATTCGCTAATGACCGATCATAGGGAATCATGGCCCAATCAAATCTTATTACCGATACCGCTTACTATCGTGATAGGATACCGCTGAACTGTGGTTAAGAACGAATTGTAGTGTAAAAGAGCTCGATACCTCGATGAGACGGCTGAAAACATTCTCAAAGGCGATGTATGTAAAAATCTCTGCATAATCATGTTCCAAGAGATGCCTTCCGTTCTGTACTAGAAGCAACACTCAGCGGTGGTGTTCATATCTCTCAGGCTACTTGATTAAGTGCTTAATATTCCCTGCTTACATCTCAGTGAAGATTGAGATTTCATCGCTTGTGCGTCGTAAGTTCTTATACTCGCCGTCTCCATTACAAATTAGGGTGCTCAAACCTTAGCACCTTTTCAATGGTAATCTTTTTCTACTGTATTCACCTCGCTGGTATTTACTGCTTTTGGAGGGAAGTATGCACGAATATTATACTTTCTCTCCATAGAATTGGAATAGAGTTCATTTGGTAAAGAGACAAAGATGTACGCTTTTCTCAGACTTTCGGTGGCTGGTGTTTGACTGATTTGAATGACTACCAATTAGCCTTTAGTGCACGGACATGTAAATGTTGATGGCCTTGATAACGTAAAAAGAGTGCAGGTATCATTGTGATTGGACGTGCTCCACAACGTACGATTCATCATCCAACTTGCGCGATCGCCGGAATTTTTGTTATTCTTGCAGGGGAGAATGAAATAGTGAGTTTGATACATCGACGGATTCTCACAAATGGTTCTATAGGCCGGTTCAATAAACGTGGAAAGCATTGTTCTTCTGATGTTACTTGCATCTTGAAGTCAATGCAAAATCGCTTTTGAGACTCGTAAAACTATCTAGCAATATATGTAATGAGGAATTTGAAATTCTCACAGGTCAGTGTCCCAATATAGCAAGGAATTAGAAAAATTTTGTGTGGACTTCAAAATATCCACCTAAAGAGCACTTAAAGTGGTTTGCATAACGGCACCGGAAGACGAGGTAGTGGCTGAACGGTCTTGCGTCATAAATATAGTAGAAGCGATGTCAAATCAAACTTTCGATACTTATAATGAGCGCGAGAAATGTCGTTTGAAGTGGATGCAAATGGTGTTGTTGTCGGTAATATGATCGAATGAAGGCATTTCCTGAGCAAGCTCGAACTGTTGTTGATCAGCGGAATTGTGGTTGACATCGTTAATGTGAAACTAGTGAGAGGATTCCACAAATTTCAAACATCATTTTCATTATTTTAATGGCCAATATTTTTGGATGTTATTGGCATGAGACAATATTGGCTTGGGACTTTAAATTATTCTTTTAGCGCTCCAGTGTTCGTCTCTTCAGAGTCGGACATTCTAAGTCGATGATCCACTGGTGGTCGTCGCCTCAATGTCGCTGTTCGACGTCGCATCCAGCGAATCCAGTAAAGTAGATCACTGTTTGAATGAAATCTGCCTGGTAATGCCCTTCTACTCAGGAGCGATTGATGATCTATTGTTGCTTGGCCCATTCTGTGCTGTCCAACCATGCCATCACGTTGAAAACCAACTGCTGTTCAGCAATCAGTAATTAGTGTTTGTTGACGTGATGGACTGTAGCATGAGATCGTCGTTCTATTTTGTGGGTGCACGGAATGTGAAAAAAAGCTTGAAGTGGGTTCAAAAGGTTTCAAAATAGTTTTAAGGGTCGCAATTTCCGACCCCTACGGACGCTATATTGTTTGTAGAGTAAGGAATGGATTAAAGGTATGTTTAGGATGTGATGTAAAACAGTTTATCTTTACTGTGGCCAACCACTTGCTAATCGTATCGGTATCAGTTTCACTTTATCCACTTCATCCCGTTGAAAAATGCGTTTGTTAGCAAAGGTTTCGCAGATGGTTATTGCAATCTTCCCACCGTTCTTGAACTTCCCAATAAAATATGAAATGTCGCAGAGACTAAGGAAAGATGTTGTGAGTAAGTTATTAATCTAATATTCTTATTAATTTACAGCATTAATTTATCTTACTGTCAAACTCGGAATTCATTTAAGCACAGCAGTGGACTCAGCAACGAAGACTGCTGTTGACTTCAAAACCACCACTTTTCAACTTTGCTCAAAATTAACATGATGTACGAAATGTTCGACTCCATTTAGAATTCGCTTGAGAAATAGACTAATTTGCATTGTCGTCAATAAAGAATTGCACTATGCTACTAAAGCAGCACTTTATTTGGTCTGAAGTATATGACTAACCCAAATGTCAATACCCTACTCTCGACCGTTTACAGATCTTTCTCAAAACAACAAGGAAAGTTCAGAAGGACAAAACAAGCTCCTGTATAGCCCTTTAATAGTGCCCGAATCAGAAATCTATTATTCGGCGTCAATCCCTTTATATAGAGGTATATACCTGAGGGGGCTTAATTGAGGGAAGCTGTGCTGCTAAGGAGTCCTAAAGGACGGAGTAAGCTCCTTTCCAGCTTTCTATAAGTGCCTATATCAGACGGCATAACAACAAATTCAAAACAGATTATCAAGTTAGCACATATCAGCGGTATTGGCTTAACAATCTTGTAGAGATCCTCTTAAACTACAGCTACAGTGAAATTAGGTGTGGTGAGCTTTTACAAACCTTGAAATTTCCCTAACAAGCACTTATCTGTTGAAAATAGTTTACTGCTAAACTTAAAACTGATCATTCATTAAGATGAGATACTCTATAGTTATATTACTCAAAACAGTTAATATGGTCAATTTGCCTGTAGTTGCAAGTCTAGGAGAGAGCTAATATAACCAAAAATTCAGCAGATCCGCATGGAGACGCTAAAAAAAGATTTTTGTACTCGAGTGTGGCTGTGAGCTACTCAGTTATTTAGCCATTTTACCTTCCGTGGCTTTTCGATCTTCTCGCGACAAAGCGAAATATGAACTACAGCTGTGTTCTTCACACTGCTATAAAGCACTGGTTTATTCCAGTAGCCTTTTATAACCCTACTTAGATTACCACAGGAACTACTACATGTAACGACTAACTCCCAAAAAGGAACACTCAACTAGCTAGTAAAGTACCGTCATAGGGGGACAGTTACGTGATATCACGCAGATGATGAAAATGAGCCACTGAGACACTTATGCCAGAATGTCTATGGCCTTCAATTTTTTGATTTTCCAGTGAGAATTTTCTGTACTTGATTCTTCTGGAGAGTCTCATATTTGCTGTTAAATTTGAAAAAAAAACACTCCAAACAATTTAGAGATCCTAGCAAGTTTTATGGTGGTGTGCGAGTTCAGATCTTCTCTTTTCATATTGTTAGGTACTTCCGCTTCTCTTTAAATTGCTCGGGCTTTAACTTGTTGCTATAATCAATCATAAATATCAAGTAGATTGTTTTTTCATGAAAACTTCCGTGCAGAGTGAGTTCTGATGCAAGACGAGGTGGTAATGAACACATTAAATATTCGTAGCGTCAAATGTTGGCCATTGAACTGTCATCTTGAAAAAGAAGTACTTATTTTTCATCTTCACAAAACACTCTTGAGATTCAAAAACGGTATCATGTCCTTCAAGAATTTCCGTTATCATATTTAGGCAAGAAATCGCTCTAACCAGCACCAATAAAATTTGTCTCTGCTCCGATCACACTTTGGATTTGCTGTAGATCGGTTTACTCTCGGAATACAAGCAGTGCCACCATTTGAGCAGAAGGTTTTCTTTCCTGCACTACGTTAAGCGGATAGGTATCCACTGCTGGCTCGATAGGATGTGATATAGTGTTGATTTACTCTTGGCTGTGACTCGTTCCCAATTCGCCAGAGATTCATAGGATGAGGTGAAGGGGGGGGGGGGGACGTTTACCCTTTCATGAAAATTCCAACTTCATCATCAATTTTTTGAGACTTTTCCAGGTACACTATCTTTAACTTTTGAATTTTGAATATTCAATAACATCCGCGGTGTTAGGAACAGCGGAAATTATTCCCTATTTCCAATTTGGGACAATTTAAAGCAATTATACTAACCAGAATATTATTTACTATATATGCAATCCAACTGCCCCGTTCTATTATAACCTTGATTATAATAGGAAAAGTCGATAAAATTCAAGTGATCAAAACTTTTTATAACACCAATGAAACTACTTTATTGCACCCGCCAATACCTTTTTTTCAAAAATCTGTGTGCTTAGGAATAAGGTGGAGCTTTCGTAAGAATTATTAACAAAGTCTGTGATAGAACGTACATATGTAATTCATGGAAATGAATGTTTTTCTACTTAAATGCACCAGGCATTTCTGATCACATAAAAAAATGTTTGGGAAGACATTGATGTTTTTGATACTATTCTTTCTAATGCGATGAAGTAAACAAATGAATGCTTTTCTGGATAAAAGCGTATTTTATTTTTAAGCTGAAAGACGCATTTATCACTGTGATGCCGTTTAGAATGACATCACCATGAAAAACATGCGTAAAATACGATCATAATCAGTTTGTTGTCTTTCATTTGTAAACCTCAAATACTAGAAAAAAGATAAAGTTGTTTGCACATATTAACTAAGTAGGGCAACATTGTAGAGATAAAAAAAATCGTGGAGAGAATTTGAACTTCTCTGAATCCGTGAAGTGTCATATTAACTTAATTGTATTTGTAATAAAAAAAAACCTGCTGTTGTAGGAAGAAAAACAAACCGTATTAGTGGAAATATCATGGAAAAATTTGCCTGCATAAATTTTCGTTAGACTATAAGAAAAACTTGAGTTTAGACTGTATCGCAAGGTCGTTAGCATAGGCTGCAAAGACCGTTTTAAGAGTCTCCAAATAATTTGAATTGCTGGCGTGTTCTCAAACATTCATTGTTTCTATTCTTTTTCTTTTCCTTTATTCCATTAAACAGACGTTTTTTGCACTTGTAAAGTAATGCTGAGGTAAATGAAAGCGTATAATACACATTGTCGCTAAAGTGGTCATCATATGATGAAAGCAATCAGTTGAAAACAATTACATAGTTCCGATTTAGTAAATACGTGAGTTGATGGTCATTCGAGTGTAGTCTTTTAATGAGAAACGCCAAAACGTTGTAACAAATTTTCATGTATAACAATAATACATATTAGTCGCTACTATTCATCTGTCGGAGCTAGTAGTAGCTGACGCATAATTTGAAGCGACACGGGAGTGGTTGATTCTCGAGTAGAACTGAAAACTGCAATTTCAATCCTGCGCGGAGCCCCTTTTGTAACTATATATATATATATATATATATATATATATATATATATGTTACAATACATTACAGTGTATATAAAAAAAGGTATTTCACAGTAACCGTATATATTATATATATGCATGTATGTGCACTATCGTATATATATGTATACAAAACAATATTCTAAATATATAAATATCTAAGTAAATATATATATATATATATATATATAAAGTTATAAAAACCTGCCTTGCCTAATCGCTCTTCTTGGCAACAACATAGATTCTAGTTGTATTGGTTCATCGACGTAGGTACGAGATCTCAAAAAGTATGGATCCTCCTGAAATTTCATGATCGATGTAGTAGAAGAATCTTAATTCGCTGTTAGGTGAATAATAGTTGGGTTAGTACACCTGAAGTGAACAGCCCCAGTTTGACACGGCTTTATTCACTTTCATAAAAAATTTTTTTTGTGAATGAAATCTAGTGACATCATTTTCAAAACAAGTAACACAGTGTTAAAATAGACACTAAAAAATATGTGAACAGAAAAAAGGCAAGAACTGTCAACTTATGGTGTGAAAACATGTGCAATATCTCAAAAATATGAGTCATAGGTGACTCACGCTAAGGCGAAATGAGGTCATCCAATAATATCTAGTTGTTCAATTTGAGCAGGAATCTAATTCGGCTCATGCTCAACTATACTAATTGAAACAGTATCCAATAGAATCTAGCACATATCATAAGTAAAACAAACAACTCCTTATTTTACGATGGATAGGGAAGATTGTTTTTTTTTTTGAGTGTTAATATTTGGAGACCATGACCTCACCAAGAATCGGGCATCCACGATGTAACCAGAAATAAATACGGCGATCAGTGCCAAGATTAGTGTTTTCAGCATTCTGTGTTACCTCGAATGAAGAATTTTGAAAAAGGCAGCAATTGAAAATTTATATTGAGATTCAGATATCAGAATGCTCAGGTCAATGGCTTTACCTTGCAACATTACAAGGTAGATTAGTTCTTTACAAAAATATTTCTCAAGAAGACATCAGGAAAGAAGAATATTGCCAGATAAGAATTGAGATCACGTTTGGTATGGCAATTCGCTTTTGAAAAGCGAGACAAACGCAGTGAGTGGTGTTATAGCAGATTAAGAAAATCATTTTTTTTTCTGTTACCAAGCTAGAGGTAGATGGTAAGTGATATCACTCATATCAATGAGACTAGTTCTCAATACTATGCTTCCGTGACATTAATTTTTTATGGTTTAGTGATGTGCACATTATATTCATTGCTTCCCATCTGTAGGATATTTTTCAGTGCAAGCTCATAAGGTAAGTATGTTCAAGAGGATACTGTAGCTCAATCGCTAGGACTTCCAACGATGCAGTCGTAGTCATTCGTTCGATCCGGTACTCCTAGCGAATCAAGTTCTCCATTCATGGTGGGTTGATAATCCTTACTTGATGAATCAACAAGCTATCACAAGTTAATGTATACGTCAAAAATGCATTCGAAAATTGCTACGATGCTCTATGAATCGAATGCATGACGGATGATGGTTAATGTTAAATTTTACCAGAAAATGATTAACTTCAAGTTCCAAATTCTTTCGTCATTTATAAGACCGTTTGAGCTTGAGTTGACAAATTTAATGCATGCTGGAACGAACTGATAGAATGTGCATTATTTTGTGAGTGAACAATCAAGCAACAAGGACAATTTCATTGATAGAATTACTGAAAACACCTTCATTTGAAATGAGCATGTTTTTCTTCCTTGAAACGATAAAATTCAGATGCAAGGGCATGAATAGATGATGATCCATCATCGTAATTAGCAATCAGTCGTACTCTTTTATTCATTAACCCGTAACGCCTGTCAACACGAAAAATTTTCAATCACTAAAGAATATAAGAAATTAGAGCCACAAAGATTTTTGAAAAATACTTTGTCATTAAGTGTATATGTCATTATTGCGAATCTTTTTTTTTTTATACAGATTTCGCATTAATTTAGGTAAAAACATCGAAACGAAATTTAACCCTTTAATTCTGCAACAAAAGCACGATAATTGAAAGTACTATTAGTATACATTGGGGAATACCGTCGTGTGCAGATGGACTAATTCTGCTCAGTCAATCGCTTCCGCGTTCAAATTGCAAGCCCTAACGAAGAGGAGGTGGGAAATATGTTTCCTGGGCACGAGAAGATCACTACTTCAACTCGGCAAAGTTATTTGCTACGCATCTAAGACATTTAGATCGTATTCGCTTTTATCTCTACTTTTAACAGGTCACAAATTGCATAATCAAGTGGCACGCATTCATTAACACTGCAAAGCCAGTGATCAGGTTTCATTTTGCATATAAGGAAACCATTTCATGCTGGCTTGCATATGTCGGAGGTGTTCCCTAGCTGTAACATTAGGTAATTAACACTAGCGTAGTTCATATTCAGCAACAAGCATTGTTATTTCGTCGACCCAAATTTATTTTATTGTCATTAAATGATCTCCTTGAGCATGCGGCCAGTCTCACATAGAACCTCGTTTTTATGAACTACAGAAAATAATGTGGTAGTATTTTATTGGATGGTAAACCGGAAATACAAAAATAGGGAGGCGTTTCATAAATTACGTATGAACGCACCAATGTAAGTAGCAGAATATCTTTGCTCATTACAAAACGGAAAACTATCAGCATAAGGCTCTAATGGGAGAAGGTGACGAATGCAGTATCCTCGTATGGAAAAGTTTACTCGTTCAGTGTGAAGTTGTTGGATGGGAAGAAAAATTCACTATTTCTAATTGGCTGTCAAACTCGTTTATAGGTGTCTCACAGATTAATTGCTTTAGTGTAGTTTTAAGATGAGTAAATGACCTATTTATATTATAAGTTGGACTGCACATACGAGTGCTTTCTTACAAAAATGCAGCAATTAGTCGTTCGAGATATGTGCAACGAGCATAACGCATACAGTTGATATCAGATGTGCATAGAATAACAATATGCAAGTGCTATACATACCACTAGCATAGTCTTGTTACTGTATATCAGCAGATACAGATTAGAGACAGGGAAAACATCATCGCTTGAAGAAAATTAGTGTAGAAATTGCTCCATTGCGAGCATTAACAAAATCAGCTACCAGCAAACTAAAGGAGTAAAAAAGAGTATAAATGGACGACGATATGTTTGAATAGTGAGCTATTTTGATGCACGGCCTTCCTATAAAAGGCGGAGCCATGGATGACGTTGTAGATTCAATAAGAGATTGGCCCATGCTTATTAGGCTAATAATGTAACTACTAAAATTAAGTTTTCACCTGGATCGTAAAGTGAGAATAACTAGGCTCATTACGTTCACAATGTTTTTCGTCCAAACATCAGTAAGTAATCATCGAGCTCTTGCATACTTCGCACAGCACTTGGTTATCAAAACCAGAGCAATGAAAGCCGAATTAACAAACATCTGTGAATATGAACGTTAACGATTTTTTGCTTAGGATAAAAGGAGTTTTTCGTATGAACCATTCAAACTCCTTATATTCAACAAGCTGCGTATTCTTATCCTGTTATTTCACATGTATTAGTTTTATTGTCGCTGATAACGGTATTTATGTGTGGTCCAGCTAATCACCTGTTCTACAAAATCCATAAGGCCAACCCGTATTTTCTAACGGTTTCCGCGTTCCGCCTTCACCGTAGAAAGTGCAATAGCTGCTGTGAGACTTCATTGTACACTTGGTGAGTAGCACTTCCCACCGAGGTAATGTGGAACGAGTTCGACATTTTCACAAGACTGCGGCTATCCTATAATTGACGAGGTCTCAAATGGAATCCAGTCACATAGCAATGAATCTCCTTTAAATTTATACACATGGGAAATTGCCTATGATGACGAACAGGCACTCAAATACTGACTGAATAAGTAGATCATCGCCGCTTACAGATTAGACTCTTTGCTCCAGACTATACTCTGAATGACATAAAAGTCATTGTAATCGCATTTACATGTACTCAACGTTTTAAACGTAATTAACATTAATTCCATGAGTCAACAGAGCTATTTTTTTTGTTGATATACTAAACTTTCACCTGCACTGTCTAATTAATTGAAAAGGGCTTGCAACATTCTTTAATTCTCAGTTGTTTCAATGTCTCGTTTGCTGAGATTATCATTGAATGGATAGAATGTAGAGCCGGTTGAATTGCAGTATGCCCAAATGCCGTTGATTTCACCTAAAACATGAAGCGAATCCTCTTCGCCGACGTCAAATGCGTCACGAGCAGCAAATCCAATTAGAGAACTCTCATTACGAGATATTTGTAGCATTGTGAATCTGCAAATAGTAACATCAACGACAGGTGTTATTTCGAAAATATATGATGAACCTGTTGTTGGGTACCGAACCGATGTAGACGAATGGAACAGTGACACCGTGAAGACACATCGTCTTTACTTCGTGCATCGAATGTAAGTGCGCAAAGAAAACAGCTATCCTTTTTCGATGGCCCAGAGCTCTCGTCTCGTAAATCCTGAATAATAATCTCTCCTCATAGGTGATTGATTCATTTTAATATATTGTACCATTCAGCAATCAGTTCGCGCATTTTGTCTAAACGTGTTCCTTCACATTGATGCATATTGATCAGGATTGGGATATTCATATCCTGAAATATATTCCACCGTTAGATTACAATCACAAAACCTAAGTGCGTCACAAGAGTTTCATTCATTGATTAGGTTCATTATAGTTGCCAAAAATTTGTTGATTGAGGATTGTGAGGGCAATGTAATGAAATTACCTTCAGCAGCTTTAATTCTCTTTTGAGAAAGTCCATTGCTGAATTCACTTTCCAGTCAACGAAAAGTGATGAAAATCTTGTCTCATAATCGACAGCATTATTTAGTTGAATTATTTGAGCACAGTTTCTTCCTAAATTATTAGGACTATTTATCTGTACAGATCGGACGATGGAAAGTAGCACTATTTGCAATTTGGTATGTAAAACTATAAGTACCCCGTGTTATTTAGAGCCTCGAAAAATTTCACACACCAGTTACGCTACAAATTCTCGTTGAGTATGCAAAGGAACCGTCATACGTGACGTCGAACGCGGATTTCACCCAACGGCGATAGTCCAGTCGTAGCGACATATTCTTACCGTAATTCGTAAACCTAAACAGCGGAAAGCCATTATACGAGCGAGACAAGGCGAGAGAGAGAAAGAGAGAGGTTGTTGGATTGAATGCAGGCTGCTGTTGAACAAAAGTGAGCAAGTCTTGGATCTCCTCCGATGATGTCATCTGGAACGTCAACTAATTCATCATCTTTACTGTTTTACCACGTCAGCATAGTATGTGCACAGAAGTTGAATGCGCAGTCGTTGACGTTGTTCTCGTAATCGTGATTTCCAAGACCGACAAGTATCGGCACACTGAACGACGTCATCCAACCAGTCTGAATAGACTGCCTGTTTATCTGGATTGCTGCTTAAACTGTATTGCAATGTTGTATATAACACATAGTTGACAAAACCATGCAAGCCACGTCATTCCATTAGAACCTAAATTGCAACTTGCATTCTATCATCCACAGAAATCGATAAGATCCCTTGGTTTTGGAAGAAACAATGACGCAAGACGATAATAGTAAAAAGAAAAATGCAAGTCTCTTTTGCAGTTTGTTACCCTAAAAAAGTCCTTCAGCGCCATATTCGATGTTGCACTAGATGACAACGGCTTAAAAAAGCGCACTGTCAATGGCATTAGTCATCCCGCTGTGTTAAGGTTATAAATCATCATATTAGATTGAAAATAATATTATGCCGCTTCTCACTTTCTTTGAAGGTTTAAAAGACAAGCTTTGCCAAAGCAATTTTTTCCGATATTTTTTCCATTTTATAAAACTCGAAACATCAATATATTGAGCTAATCGCCGCTCTTTATTTACATTTGATTCAATCCCTTGAATCATATTTTCGACAAATCTCCGGAGTCTTGTGTTTGAATTCGACTGCCGCTCAATAAATTCTACTTTGCCCAAAAAGCTGGGCAAACAGTTGTCGAATGCTTTCTTTATAGAATCCTGCCCTTCCCAAGAGATAGAACTAGTAGGCTTGGCACAGAACCAGCAATGGTCTTTCGAATATTAGACGGTATCACAACCGTTGAGCTATTTGTGGCTTTTCCAGATACTAAATGAATGAAAACCTAAAGAAAAACAAACGATAGACACAATAACATTGAGAGCAGATGTTTACCTGGAACTCTTTGCACTGTTCTACGTGACCAAAGTCAGTTAGGTCTCCATCGATAATTAGAGCTGATGGCGGGTATCGCATTCGCTCTATCAAGCGATCGAGAGCCTAACGTAAAAAGATTTCCATCAGCGATTTTGCATGTCATAGTAAGAAATGATGAAATATCCTTCATTCGTTGGTTGCATTTTTTTTATAGCTTTCGTTAGTGAGAAGTTGATGGAGTAAGTCGTACAATGAACGGTGGAAAATTTCTAAAGTTTCAAGTAATTAAAACCTTTTTCGTAAAGCGAAATATAAAAACACTTGATAAGATAGCAATAAAATTATTGATTCGCAACATACATTATCTATACAGGGAAAATTTTTCCAATCGCCGTGATTAAAAACTAATGATTAGTTGGAGACAGCAAAAGGAAGTGAGATTGATTTAAAGAGATACGCAAACTTCGGTAGTTACCTGCCTCTGAACTCGATTAGCGTATCTATTCTCAATCTTGATACATCCTTTCTGTCCAATTCGAACCGTTTCATTCAACACTGGTCCAGAGCGCAAGTGCTGAATATGTCTATCTCAATACTTATTTATGCAGTCACATCTATCTGAGGAAGTTGTTTTACTGGTCATAGCCCTTCAGCTCAACTATTTACACATTAGATCGCATGAGAAAACTTACTTATCATGCTTAAATGTTTATACATTAACTTGGGAGACCTATCAGTGAATCATGTTAGTATTTCCCACTCTTGCATCTAAGTGTGACAGTATACCGCCTATTCGCAACTCAAGTAAGATGACTGTCATGAATGCTAGGCGTGCGAGATCGAAACAACGTTTTCTAACTCAATAAAGTAATATCATTCGGCCATATCCAAGGTAAAACAATTCCACATTGTTCCTGAATTAGTCGAATAGCATTGTGTTTCACTCATATTCTATGAGTTTCACTTCTGACATGGCAAACTCACATAGTCTAGCCCATAGCTTTCTCGACATTTTCTCGAAGCCTTCTTACAGTTAATGTTTGCTGGTTCACACTTATAATGGTATTGAGTATCTCCCATAAGAAGTAGAGATAGTGTGTCCTTAGGTATGGCCAATATATCGTCAAGGACCCGAATCTTTCGTTGTGGCGACGTAGTTTGGAGTGAGTTACTGGCATCTTCTCCTAAATTATTTATTAAGATTTTGCAATAATGCGAAAGATAAGCAACCACAGATAGTTCAAACATAATTGACGAACAAACATTTCCGATTATTTTTTTTTCATAAATTCTGCTAGAAAAATGTCAAGAAATTTTTCCCCTCATTAACCAGTGAACTGGTGTTCACTGGGTTATGCATTACAAAGTAAACTTGGTCTCCTTGACACATTGTAGAAAAAGACAAGTTATTCAATCTAACCAACGATTTAGCTCCTTTAAAATGCATTTCTGAGAATGAATTACGAAGCATCATTTTTATAACCTTTGCCTCGATACGAAAGCTACAAGGTCATTTCATAATTTCAGCTAATATAACAGAGGATAGTAAAAGGCTTTGTACTCTCGTCGAAGCAGCGAAATACGGTGAATAATTTAATTCATGGTCAAAGTACATTTGAACTTCATTTCTAAGGGGCTAAAAGGTCTCTACTCTCTCAAGCGCTATGGCCATTTGTTTTTGGTTGTGTTTTTTTTTTTTTTTTGATAACCTCTGGTAGTCGTTCAATACTAAGCATAAGTTGAGATACTATTACTGTTATAGCAAAAGCTGTAATACTGCATCAAGTGATACGTGATTTCTACAGAGCGTTTTTTTGGGGGTGAGTAGCACAGTGGTAGCACCTCATTAATGCACGATCGGTCCATCCTATTCAGGCGCCGGTCCGATTGCACACCTGACACATCAAGCCTTTCATCTTTACATCTCCAAGAAACTGGTATCAGACTGACTGAGACAAACTCGGCAACTCTTCATTGGAGCGTTATAATACGGCTCAATTGCGAAAGCAGAAAGATCGACTCGACCAGCATTTAGCAATGTTTGCAATGAAGATGGAAAATTCTTCGAAAATTTTGCGTCACGCATACTACAGGTTCGAAGACGTCACTGACACTGGAAGTGAGAAAACAATATAAGGCCAAAAGTGCCACAACTCCCACATTGCGATGCATATGAGTACAGTCGCACAATGGAAAAAAAAATTAATCACTTGTCGCCTGCTAATAGTCGACTGGTTCAAGCGAGCACGTCAGAACTTCCGTTTCACCATATGATATAGTAGCCCAATAGGTAATCATGCTGCAGAAATTTGTCAGGCATCGTGACTTTCTCCTAAGCTTTCGTGAAGAAATCTTACCATGGAATCAGTGGCCGTCGCGTTGCGTATTTGATATCTCAAGGAATTCGATCGACAGCTGCTTCTGCCAAATGGTTTTCGTAAAACGCATTACTTGCCCGCTCGACCAAATATTCGATAGGCTAGTGTTAGAACGGCTTCTTCAATCCTCAATCCCACACATAGGCTGCAACTCTGAATCCTCTCCCTCAATGCGGACAAATGGCCGGCCTTTCGACTGTGTGCTCAATAACGCTTAGTGATCTTCTGTCCTGCTTCCGTATCGCCCCAGGTTTATTATGCATACAATGTGGTAAGGATAATTCCTGAGCCAGGATGGTGGACTCAGCTTTAGGTTTTCTCCGTCCTCTTCACTACCTGAATACTCCTAAATGATCTCCAACTCGTCTGCTTCATCTTGTTCAGTTATAAGGCTAAGACGCTCATTATTCTAACTTACGAACCTAAATAGTCGCAGCTTGAGCATTTAGGGATATCCATTTCTCTGATCGTGATAGGGCATTCGAAACCATTCCGTTCCTTATAGACGTCGCTTCACTAGGTTAGGTTAATGACCAATCCTTCCATAAGAGCTGTTAGATTTATTCAAAATTCCCTCTGCTTGGTTTATACTTGATGTTTTAAGAACGATGTAATCAGCAAAGCGAAGATGGTATAATTGTTCAATCAATTTTCACTTCCATGTGGCCCCATTCTAATATTGGCACGACATTCTAGAGAGTTGTAATAAATAATTTTTTCAATGGTACCACTTTGTCGAACCTTCTTTTTATGTCGATAGTGATACCGTTATAGAGTAGTAATAATTCTGCTTTGAAATCTTTATATAGCTTAGAAAGATCCTTATGCATTGGATAAGGACGCTCGTCTGTCCAAAAATTTGTGGTTGCTTCTATTTCAAGTGGATCAGCGGTCTTCTTCGAATCAGTGCAACTGAGAAGAGTGGTTTCTTGTAGTCTCGCCGAACTTCGATGGGTCTTGTTATCATGTGAATTTGTTCTTCAGAACTCAATTCGAAACCCTGCTCGCTCGTATGGCTGCCCATCGTTCAGTGTTGTATTAATCCCGTTAAAGATGACTCGAATAAAGAGTTCATAGAGAACGAACAGCAATCAGATTGGATAATAACTGCCGATCTCGTAAAGGTTTATGGTTTATTTCAACAATATAAAAATCATTGAATCATAAAGACTTCGCTCCTCATTTTTTCTAGGTCGAAAACTGTCGTTTTTAAATTTTTTTCATGCAAACACTTTAGCCGCAAATATCTCGGTTTTGAAGGAGAACGTTTTCATTTTCTTGCAGAGAAAACCTGATTGATCAATCTGTTCGCCGCTCAAAGTAGGTGCTTCTACGAAAGGAATCCAAAAAACACACCCCTGTGCAGTGTAAAAACCAAAACTTCATCTAAACAAAAAGCCTATGTGCCGATTTCAGTGGTTTCCTTCCATTATGAGAGTGTTCATGCTATGAAATGATGAGTATGCATTACTTATATTTTCTACATTAATCTGTCAAACTTTGCGATTAGAATATGCAAATTTTAATAATATTAGAGAAATTTCCTTTTCTATTCCGATAATTTAGACATTTAGTTTAGTAATCAAATGTTATGAAATAGGAAGACATAGCTACAATGAGCAGTTGAAACTAAGACATGTTAATAGTTCTCATCAGTGCGACGGCGAACTCATTCGAAATAACATTGTATCAATCCAAAATATGAAAAAGCGAATCGGAATTGCTCTTTTGAAAGCAGTGAAAGTCCTTCCGCCCTTTCACACCAGGAATTTGAGTCTCTCACATCAATGATTTGTGTTTCGAGAGATGAAGTTACATTTTTTTCCAAAAAAAAATTTCATATGTTTGTGTTACTTCTCATATTACACTTATTAAAAGACTTCATGCGAAGAGCATTATGTGCCGAAAGGAAAGTCGTACTGGAATCTCGTACTTGTAAAAGTTGAAAGAATGGGAGCCTACCTGCCAAACTGAGTACTAGACCGGCTACCATAAACGATGAGGCAAAGCGATACATTGATGACGATTCGATAATGTCCTAATTAATGACGAAATGGTAACAGAATTGCTCGTCAGTAATGTTTGGTCATAGGCTTGAGTGTTTGTGTTCGTACAGCTTTTGCATTCACAAACACGGCTGATTTCATGTTCTTCTTTAGCTTATGTAAACTGAAAATCACCATTGTTTATGAAAAGCGTAGGCTTTCCATATGGAGGAGTGGAACCAATATAATGCCGTTGTCCTCCCTCTCACTCACCAGAAGTCATAAATAACATAAATATGTGCGAAACATATGATTGATTGATATAAAATAGTATTGAACTCAACAGCTTATCTGCTCGACGAATGGATCCGATTCGTTTTACTTTTTTGATTCAGCTTGAAACAACTTTTCGTTATAAGGTGTACAAATATGACTACGCCGTCTTTTTTTTGCTATAACAATACTAAAAATAAGGATGTGCGAACTTTTTTCATTGAAACGTGCGTTAAAAACGCTATTTATTTGCATGTATATATTTACACAAAGTTTTATACGATATTTTTCAATAGACTTCGAATATGACGACTTTTGTACTCGGAAATCGCCATTTTTTTAAATGCCATTTTATAAGTTCAGTTCGGTAATCACGAGTGATAAACTGACGGTGTAATGTCGAGAAAGTAAGGCTAAAGTGAAAGCTCCTGAAATCTTCCACCTCAGCTCTTTTATACGTTTGTGCTTGGTTTTGCATCACGAAGTCGAGCGCTATCATGCAGCAAAATTGCAAAATTCGTGCCGTTCGGTTTTTCGATAATATTTTTTGCGAACGCAGTCGCTTGATCCTAATATTGTTGAATTGCGTATTTTCTTGCGAACATTTTGGTACACAACTTGCCTGTGCTTGCTTTAAGATGGAGCTCGCTCTAAACTCTATTAGTCTTGTGCGCCGCCTCACTAGCACTTCACCCTACGCGCCATTCGTACATGAGTATACCTGGTGCTGTGGTGAGCGTTCGAAGGTTATCAAAATAGTGCGCTGCTTCCATTGACATTTGTAATTCGGTATGGAGTCGAAGGGCAGAGATTTAGGATTTGTACAATGAATGCTTTAGCCCACACTCATTTACTTGGAAAAAGGCAAAAGACATAGAGAAAGCTATGTGCTATGTCGTAATAGTTTACAACGTAAATAACAATTTTGCTCGTACATAATTTATTACATGCTCCGATGTTTCCTCAGTAAATTTTGACTTCGAAGAAGTGCTGGTGACTTTTCATGGTTGATAATGAAACAATTTTCGTTGTGTTGAACTCAACATCGCCAGGATTTCGGAGGATTGCTGGAATACTTTACGTTAACAAATGAAATAATTTGGTTGTAGAAATAGTTCTGGTGTATTGACTGAGAAAAATGATTTCTACATAAGTAGTTTGTGCAAATTGGAGCTTCTCAAAAAGTTCGTTTTCTTGTGCATCAAACGATATAAATCAATTGTGTGCTTCACTACAAATTGAGTGTCAACGCATATGATGTTCACCGAAAAATTTGCTAGGAGTATGGTGACGAAATTTGAGATGGTCGCGCAGCTCAGTATTTGTTCAAGGCACTCCGTAAAGAAGGAGACCGATTGGCCGATAATACAAGAGAGGGACGGGACGTCGATCGCCAGCAGTCGTCAGTTGAAGTGAAGCAGATCCATCGATGAGCATTGTACTGTACAATTTACTCAAAATGAAGCACCAGACGAAATTCGCTCTTGGACAGCTCCATTCTGAGACATCTTTTGATGTGCAACGTAACGATCTTCCTGCTGAGCTCATATTCACACAAAATTTTTGTGTAAAAATAATTTTTCAGACATTTCGACAGAACTTTTTCTACAGTTTCCTATTTCGGGATTATTACGGTAGCTTCTGAAACTGTCAGCATAGCCACGTGAGCGCACCTTGGTCGTCTAGAAGAAAGTTTTGGTTCGAAATTTTTCTTCTCACTCTTTTCTCATTTCTCCAAGAATCCATCTATACATGAAGCAAGTGGAGAGTAGAGAAATAAAATGAAGAATAGCACGACGATGAAATTGCACTCCAAGATGAGGCTGCTCGCTTAACATGAAAATGTTATATTGTTCCATGATAGGTTTGAAGGGATAATGGTCATCATAAGGAGAAAAAAAACACATGTAGATCACCATTTAGCAATGTCTCATGTAATTAAGCCTTTTATTTCATAAAAATACTGGTGACATTTCAGCATGAAGATTCTTGGAAATGATACATACAGAAAGTATTCCTTCTTAATGACTTATCGCCTTATAGTGATGATAGGGAGCACTTAGCAATCAATATGTGATTTATAGGAAGGGCACCGTTCGTTAAGAAGATTAACGAAGCCTCAACTAAGAGCACACCTGAGTCAGGGACTCGTCGCTTAGTCAGAAGGCGGAAAACGGCAGTCCAATCGCCAGGGATAATGGAAAAAATTTGGTGGTTGTGTGAGGATGTTCGCAAACCATTACTTCACACCTTAACGTGCTTTTCCAACAAACAGACCAAAGTTGTCCTATGATTTCTTTATTATTTCGATATGTTTGATAGTTCAATTGCTAATCAATGAAAGAAAAACTTTATTCCGCACTCAGTGATACTCAACCATTTGCTAGGCAAGGAGTGCATTCCTTTTTCCAGAAAGAATGAGGCTGACGATCAAAGAAGTCGATTGGTGTTAATGAGCTAATTGTGGTCTTTGAATTTTCTCTCTCGTTTATGCGCCAAAGCGCGAAGGAGATGATAATCCGCGGCTCAGTCACTCTGGAAAGCCGACTTTGCAATGTGAGGTCGACCTTCACAAAGAATAACGGCAACACTGAGTCGTTTTGGACGCTTCTTTCGCTTCGCTCTGAGCTATCTCCACAGTTGATTCCTGTAGGAGTCGGTAATGATAGTCTGCTCACTGTCAATTGGTTTCCAGAACACCTGCTCTGTCGATCCCAGAAAACCGAGATCACAATCTTTCAACATGAAGCTTGACTTTGATTGAGCAGGCGGGTCATATCGTCACTTTAGTGTAGCCCATTTCATCTAGTTGAATAGAAATGATGCTACGGTCGTATTCAAGTGTTACTAGAACATACTCAAATATGTCACAACCTTTTGGCGATTACTCGATCTGAGATAGGAAAAAGTGAATAAAAGAATAGTGGGAAAAATTTTGGCATACGCCTAAAAGAGGCTCTTTCGCCTATAAGATGTAAGATTTGATAATATTACAGATCTTAGAAAACCAGAATTTAATTCAGCCAGTCAGGCTTTCTTAGTTTATTCAAAATGCTGCATTTATTTTATGCAGAGAAAAATCAAAGAGGGTGATATTCAGGGCGAAAAGGTGAATTTGAAGCCGTTGATTATGTGAATAAATTTCGTGCATTGAGTTATTTCTGCTCTTTTTACAAAGATATATGACTGAGTAGGCCGCATGTCAGTTTGATCGCTCCAAGCTGTGAAGAAGATGAAACCACCGCAACATCAACTATTGTGAATAAATGGTGTCTTAAGAACTTTCTGCTTATCATTAGAACAGTTAAGAAAAATAAATTCATCGATGCTAAGGGAAATGCTTAGCGACTAGCTGGAGGCTGAATTACGGGAGCAATCTTTCTAAAAAAAGCTGCCATGTGAGCTCTAAACTGCTCTTTCCTTGCGCTCTTTACGAACCATATGTAGTTTGCACTCTCCTACAGTCGGTGTTGTTTCATTTCAATTCTGACCCTTCTAAATTGTTTGGTGCATTATACGTAATCGATGTTGTCTACGTCAATATGTAGTATAACGTCAAACTGATATCTGAGATTTTCCAGTGAGGTGGGATAGTTGAACTTTATGATACATTGGAGAAAAATTGTGGGCGAGCTTTCGTCAAATAGAACTCTTGCCAAGAATTTTCAAGAGAAAGCAAAAAGAAATATTAACTGGTCACCATGAGAATTCAGGTAGAGAGCTTACAGTGAATCTCATCAAGCGAAATAAAACCTGTGAGAATTCACAAAATTCTCTCAACAAGATATGAGCTTGCTGTAACACGGTAAAAATCTAATACCATAGAACTTATGATGATGTCTTTTTTTCGATGTGCCTGATAGCTATTTTTGAGCCATGCATGTACTCTGCTATGTGTACTTATACAGTCGACACGTGCTCCGGCCGTGAAACCTCATCAGTTGCACGGTGGCTTTTCGCTCATTCAGATCCTTGAGGATCTATCCTTCGCATAGAGGAGTAGACGACGGATGTTTTATTCTGTTTTGTCGTCTGAGCTGATAATTCAACCAGAAACCGTTGAGCATGAGGAATTTTAGCCAGCAAAACACAATATTGCACCTGTCCGTTCCATTGATATTTTCGTGTACCGTACTAGTGTTGACTATTCTGATAGCACAATTTTTCAAAATTTTTACAAGCTCCTAGGCGGTATTCCTTCTTTTGATCAACGACGATGTATTCGATATAGGCGTGTTCTAAATATCTCCAGAAGTGTTGAGAATTACTTCCTTTTCTCCACGCTTCAAAAATATAAAGTATTGCAAGAATTTTTTGTATGGCAAAAAAAGTAATTTGAAAACTCGATATACAGGCTAATACTGTTCAGTGTGACAATTCACGTGTGGATCAAGTATGCTTCACGTTCCTGTCTATGCTCAGAAACAAAGCCTCCCACTTCTGTGTATTGATATCACTTCAACAACTTGATGACATGCTCACTGTCCATCTATGTATCTCCTTGTTTTGAAAATTTGAAAATATTTGAAGATCTTTTTAGCACTTTCAATCACGCTGTCCATATCCAATAAATATTTGAGGTCATAGCTGCCGACGAGTTAATTTTTTTATATTCGTTAAATACTTCAAAATCTTCAGGATAATAGAATTAATGGTAATATAGTGCTGATACCGTAGTAACGAACCATTTATAAAGTTGACCACTGATACCGTAAAGTCGCTGTGAGTTGCGAATATTCAAATTGAATTCCACATAACATTTGTTAAACAAGAAAGCAATAAGGTAAATGTTAAAAATGAATTATGCTGCTACAAAGCTGGACTAATTTTATGGAACTTCAGGAACACACCATCAAAGTCATTCATTGAAGATGGATAAAATCAAGCATGATAGTCTTCCCGAAAGAGCTCTACATACATCGTAATCATTAGAGTGACAATTGATCATATCTCGTATTTTCGTGTGATTGGCGAGAACATCGAAGTTCTCCAGTAGAAACTCTTCGCTTCTCCTAAGCAGAAAAACGGTGTTGTGCACCTAAAAATCAATGTGTACCTAATTGAAAATACACTCAATAAACACCAGAAGTAAACTGATGAAAAAATCAAATATAGAAAAAATCAAAGGAAATAAGGGAGCAATTTTTAAAAAGCATCAACTTGAAGAAGTAGGAGTGGGAAAAGGAATGAGAGATATGGGAAGATTGGGAAATATTTAGGAGAGAAAAAAGTCAGTATGATTTCCATAATTATGGAAAAATATTGAGACAACTTGATTTTCAAAAGTGTCGTTATAAATTCTCTAATATAACATATCCCATGATTGCTTTACTACGTCTAGAATGAGAAGAACGTACAATGGCAAATTGGTAAATGAAAGCGATGTTTTGAGTGCTTAGAATTCTGACGAAATCGGCTAGAACAGCAGTGCATAACGATGGCATAACGTATACTTCACCGGCCGCATATAAACAGCATAACGCTGGAACCGATAATTCAGGAAGAGCTCCAGAATAGATGAAATGCAGCATAGCCTAAGAAGTAACACATACACGTCGTCGTTTTCATTAAGTTAAGAGCTGAGAAAATATTAGGTAATTACAAGGAATGTTGAGTGGGAGACATCTGTGATGTCAACGGTTCCGTTAGGACTTCGGAGAAGTTCCTTGAAACGTTCGGAAACCGTGAACAGCATTATCCGATGAGCATAAACAATTTCGCCATCAACCTACAACAAATCAAGAGTATTGGACCTAAAGCACATGTCTCATAACGTTGCACACGTATCCTTTGATGCGCTGGGTACGGTAACTATGGCTCTTCAAAATCATTTTGGAGTCCATCAAGCTCATTTTGAGCCTTATCTCCACTTTGTGGGCTGACGAATTGAACAGTGATCTCAAGGAACTAGTCCGACGAGTGTTTAGTGAATACTGGTCACTAAATGGTTGCTGATCCCCATGCGAGGCTGTGATTTTAGGAGCTATTGCTTACATCCTCACTGTGTCACTTTCCTAAACCTCACTACAACTCTAACGTGTTTTCAACCGGAATTTTATGACCTGTAAAAGACCAATTATACGGATTTCTAAAATTTCCAAGTATTGTCTGATGAATAAAAACTTCTGGGCAAATGATGTCACATAGTATCATTTCACGCCTTGCCTGTCTTGGTGTTTAAATAGATTAGTAAATACATACCATGAATCGAATATCCGAGAGCTCTTTATTGTTTACAAACGACTTATCGACTATCAGTTTATGATGAGACGTTGATAATGGCACAACGGTATCATCTGGTCTAAGACAAATAGCAATGAAATCGTAATAACAGATCTATTTGATGAAAAAATGAGAAGTAAATACGGCACCCTACAAGACACAGATGGTCGTTATCTCGATCCTTCTCTCAGAGTTAACCAAGCCCTCCATCTCCCTGTGATCTGCAGGTCGCTAGTAAGCTGGCCAAGGATAAATACAGACTTATCACATTAGTAGTCTCGCACAACTCAATGTATACGGCAAGTATACACTCAGCCACCTCTAGGATACATGTTGAGATCACAGTATTAAGGTAGTGATGAACGCCTAACAACTGGATTCATCAGTGATTTTTTAGTTGCTTGCGTTAGATGCAACTGAGATTTATATGCTCATATATAAATAACAGATGCTTACATGGATTCTTTTTTGAAATGATTCCACAAACTTGAGATAACGAAGGCAACAGTGCTTGAATTTCCATCGTCATATCGGCATTCCCAATTCAGGTGTGAGAACAGCTAAATTATAAGTGAAAGCATCAACAGGAAGGAGTATTTGATGAATTTGCTATAAAATAACGCATTTAGTGCATGATAGGATGTTTGTGTTTGGGTGTGATTAATCTCAGCGCCCTCTCATCATACTATATGCTAGTTTTTGTGAATGAAAGTTTTATATTACAATGGCATATTGAACAACTATCGAAGCGACACGATTTCAAAGAAGCAGTAAATAGTTAATTTTGAATCATCTTTTTCAAAATGATAATTTGTGCAGAATGTTCGTGCAGTTTTGAATTTTCAATATGACTTTTGTAATGAATTTGCACGATTTTGGTAATGTTCACTTGAGCATAGCATTTTCTTGCGAACATTTTTGGTTTCGAATGCGCTTATACTTGCTCAAAGATGGAGCTGTCCTGGGAACAGATTCGCTTGCTACTCTTGCACAAATGGTGCATAGTGAAAATGCTAGTGAAGCGGTGCGCAAGAATGGAGCTTGAGACAATAATACGGCTGCAGAAAGGACGGCTAGGAAGTGTTTGCGAAATCAAAGCTGAAGAGAGCAGACTGGAGAAACAGTCGCGCCAGGGCTGCTTACAGAAAGTTGAGGTCAAACCTTCTTCGGAATGGTCGAAGAGAGTCCCTGAATGACATGCCAAATGTTAGCCGAAGAGTTCGATTGCTCCAAGACATCGCCAACATTCTGCATGAACTGAGGAACGTTTGGAGGAGGTCAAAGTGGGTGCTACAGAAATTGATCGCAACCCAGAAGATGCCCTTTTCGCAACCGCATCATCACTCTAAGTTCCATAAATCTTGAGTGCCGCTTCAGGAGCGTTTTTCCTTACGTACCATTCGTAGGTGAATAACAAGCGAATTTGTTTCCACGGCAGCTCTATCGTAAAGGTGGTATAGGCAAGTTTTATACCAAAGTATTCCCAAGAAAATACGCAATTGAACGATGCTAAAACCATGCAATTTCATTACAAAAATCACATAAAAACCAAAACGACACGAACTTTCTGCTCTGTCTATTACCATATATGAAGACTCAGGATATATTCACTTTTACGCGCAATATAATCACTAATATATTACGCAGTAGCAAATTTTAAATAATCAGCAATCTTTATAAGGAATTATAGGAGTCAAAAACGCAATTAGGAAAATATGGTAGTCATGATATTAACTATACCACGGATATGCAGTATTCGACGATTTCAGCGTCCAGTTTCGACACCATTAGCGGCCAGAAGTTTGTTAGTAAACGGTTTGCAAATTTACGTTCATCATATTCAGAAGCAAATTCTAGTGCTCGTGACCATGTGTAGACATTCCATGGCAAATCCGGCACTGAACATTCAACAAGCTTGAAACTAAAAATACTTAGATGAAGCTTAGTAGCAAAAATCAAATATTTCTGATGAACACGTCTATTTGAGGGGATGTGTGGCACTGTCACAAGAGGTGCACCTTCAATGCACAGGTTATCTGTTTCAATATTAATTTTTCAGGTACGCCAAACTTCCCATTCCTCGGGTCAGTAGTGTGGTGCTAGGCTTGCCAGGGAAGTTAGAAACAGTGGCGTTGGTAGGCCACCAGAAGCATCTGCGCAAGTCAAATATGCATTTGAACATCTCTGCGGTGTTCAATAGAAGGGAATGCGTAGTGCATCCGTTAGGATTTTATGATCGCCAAACACTGCATAGATTGATCATTTACGCTTAATTGAAATCACATGTAAACTCAAAGCACATCAGCATTTCGTAGAAAAGCAATGTGAGATGTCCTCGCTCATTGGCGCATGACTGCAGATAGGACGATCAGTCTGTTGTGTATTAGGACAAGTAGACGTGTAATCACTTTTCACTGTTTGAACTTTGTTAGCGAATCGTCGTTATTTCAAAGATTGCATCTCTGAAGAGCCGGAAGGCGGGATCGTTTGTTGGCTTTGACATCAAGAAATACAGAGAGATATTGACCGATCATTTTATATTGCATAACGTGAGCATAACTATTACCACATGGCTTGGTTCAGCAGAAGTAAGCTGACAGAGGAGTCTTTTCATACCACAAAAGTATGATCGCTATTAAAAATGCGAATTACAAAAATGTTTTAGACAAAATTCTATCACTAGGTGGTTAGCAAGCTAAGGAGGACGAACACGAGGCGTTTGCAAAATTCCAGTTTATCAAGAAGTTTTGATCGCATATTTACCGCAACCAAGAAGTTTCTCTCAAGAAAACAATCCAGAACTTACAGCTACCTACCACATCTCATATTTATGCTATGAGCAAAAAAAAGTGCAAAAAAAAGCAGTGTGCAGAAAAACCAGTGGAACTCTTCACGATTAAAGTTCCGTTTTGAATCCTGATGAACGAAACATTGCCTTATGACAGAATGATAATAATTGATAAAATAAAAGGCTTACCCCACTGTTTTTCCTTTTCAGTACCTACAATGGAAGCCAATATTACGCTAAAAAAATAACTGCCTCAAATTCCTTATTGCGAAGTTTATTTTACGAGTAGAAGTATAAAAGGTGTGAGCACAGATTCAGGATAGCTCAACAATGGAGTTTCTTTCAGTCGAAGGCCACAACATAAATTGTATGTTGAAACCTCACAGAAACAATTCTTTGTAGGAAAAAGATTTCACATCAGTGGAGGACCTCATACATAGCTATGACTATACAGGTAGCCCAGAAGATTTCCGTACTTACCACTGAGGTTGCTTGTGAATGTGCTTCATACGTTCTTAACAAGCATTTTGTTACAGCGTCCAACAAACTTAAGAATGACTCTAAATTAACAAATAGGCAAGATTTGCACAAAAATCCTAGTGCATGAACCTTATTAATGTCACTGCTAATCTCATAGAAATCTGTCAATAATCTCATTTGCTACTTATGCTGACATCTACAGACATGAAACAGTGTTTGACAACGTCGAAACGAATGTAATTCTTGATATGTAGATCGAGCAAAAGGTGGATCTGCTTTACAAGAAAGTGAGTTGATCTGACATCTCTAACACTCGATGAAAATATAGCTCATTCATCGAATGCTGACCAGTTTCATGGGAAAAGTGCTTGGAAAGATAAAACTAATACGTTTTGTGAGAGCAATTCACCTCCACATGACATTGACAAGAAACCTTTTGGTTATGACCAAAAAAGCGTGTAAATTTATGGGAGTCTCTAGTCAACTTCTATTTTGATAAAGAATGTACTGCAGCGTGTATAAATTGGAATAAAACCCTAGTTAGAAAAAATATCTGGTAAGGAGGACAGATAAAAACGGATCGCTTTGCAGTTACAGAGAACTATATTTATATCTTAAGCAATGACGTTCATTAAACATGACAGGGGAATATTTGGAAGAAATTATACACAAGGAGAGCATCACGTGCTGCATTTGAGTCTCGACTAAGTTGGAGAGCTCAAAAATCCACTTGAGAAATTGAGCAACGTCTCCATAAATATAATGGGCACATATAACAGCACGTCACGCTGTAAAATTGAAACCTTTGGAACACATTGGTTCATCGAAATCCGAGATAATATACTCAGAAACGAAACGGACTGGCCGATCATACGATAGTACTTGCTGATCAACGGGTGTGAAGAGTGGATCTCAGAAAAAAGAACTTGTCTTATAAGACGAAATAGTTCAAATCCAAAAGATCTAATACACTTCTAGATATGATATTATAGCGGGAGGGGAGACATGTTTCTACTCTTCACCTTTCGTAATCGCAGAGGTAATTACGAATTACAGAATGACGTGACCATGTCCACAGCCGAACACCACCTTGGAATTCAATCGTGAGGAAACGAAACGAATAGAAAATGTGTCAGGTGAGACATTATGCGAAAAAAAAGAGTTACCACTGTATCCAGGTAAGTATTAACAATCCATAGCATCGGGTGCTTCTAAAACCTCGCACTGAACATTCAATATAATTTTAAAGACTGTTTAACAAGGTTGGTACGCCAGAGCCATGCACGAGTGTTTCAGAGGTCTCGTCTTCCTCGTCAGTGGCCATGCCCCACATTAGCTAGAACTCTGGAACACGCATATATGGCTCTGGCGTACCAGCCTCGCTAAAACTTTAAGCATTTTCAAAAACTATATTGAATGCGAGGTTTTAAAAACAGTCGATGAAATGGATCAATTTGTATATACCAGTCGCGAGGTGATAGGACAGTGTCATTGTACGTTGTGCTGTCACCACATACGCCTCCCTCCTTGTTACAATGCAGGGCTTAATGTGGGGCGTGGGCCACTGGCGAGGAGGGCGAGATCTTTGAAACACGCGTGTATGGCTCTGGCCTACTAATCTCGCTAAGGCTTCAAATATTCTCAAAATTTGAGTATTATTACTTACCACTTTCCCAAAGTTGAATGACACTCTTTAGTCTTCCTGTCTCTGCTGCATAGTAGAAAGCTTCCTGCAGTGCAAGTTGGATGTAGTCAGGCAAACTTTTGAACTCGCTATAAGATTTTATTAGATGAGTTGAGTAGCACATAGAACGGTACCACTAGCCAAAATTTGAACAAAAAATGCAGAAGCAAAAAACTAACATTTTTTCAATTTTGCCCGTCCTAGTACGTCGATCACTCAAGCCGTCCGTCTTAATATGTTGATCATTCAGGCCGCCCTCCATTGTGGTTGAGTAATTTCGATACACTGAGAATGTTTGATGCACTAAGGAAATGTTCAGATTTCGAGAATTAAAAAAGATTGAAGTATCCTCAAAGTAGCAAACAGTAGGTCTTCTACATTTGGCTAATCGTGACTTTCAAAACTATGCTAGCTAAACTAAGAGACGGCTTTATTGAAGAGAATGGTTTGAGCCGTGACGTATAATGCGCATCATATTGCAAGTGTTGAAGTATCCCATGGTGAAAGAATAAACAACAAGTAAAAGTCATCATATAAATATTTGCCATTACCAAATGTCCAGTTATGCAAGCAATAACATTCGATACAAACTGCTCGGTATCGCTGCGCAGTGATCCTTCGCATAATCCCACTATCAATTTTTTCGCTACATTTTTCAAATTACAGTCATAGTTTTTGGTTACCCATCACGTATCACAAAAATGAGATAATAAGTGATTATGAAAAATCCAAGAAAATTATTTGCTTCGATCATTGACCTTTCGATCACACAACTGCTAACTAACGTCGATCGATAAATATGTCGACGATGCTGGAATATCCTCGAGCACATGCGGCTGCCAATGCTGATGGCGATCCATCGGAAAGAGGTGAAGCCTCATCAGAGCGATATTCACTCGTTGAACGAAACGCGTTCGCATTGAAGGACAACAGCTGCCGTACCACATTCTCGTCACCCACTTGAGCTGCCACCTATGAAAAATTTTTTCAAGCATGATTCAGAAATCTCTACGCCCACTGTTTCATTGTCACGGAAGGAAATGAATTACTCCGTGCTTTCATCATGATTGTTATGACTCAAATGGCTTTTTCGACGAAAGTCGACTGAATGACCGTCTGTGGAAACGCGAAATTTCATGGATTGTTCTCAGGTAGACCGACGACTACATGAGTTCGGATGCTGTTCACCTAATCTCTTGTAAAGCCTACGGCGGTGACAATTACATTGTTGAAACTGATAGTTTACTCTGCATCCGTATAAGTGAAGTGTCAGCTGGGAAAGTTGAATTCGAACAAAAATCCGCTAAGCACATACAGGGCACAGAAACATGACGGATTACAGAACAGATTTCCAAGTTAATGTTGGTTTAATTGCACAAGATTTTAAAGCATAAGCATATAAATCTGCTCAAGCTTTTTGAATGAATTCTACAAATAACACAAAGAAGGAGGGCATGTGGCGCAGTGGTTAGAGGTGCTTTGCATCGCACACGAGGTAAATGGTACGATTTAGCGCTCATGGCTCAGCAGGCAATTCATCCCTCCGGCGTCGGTGAATTGGTGCCAGACTGACCTCAGACTTGTCTAGGAGGATAAGCAGCACTGATTCGGTACAGCGGGAGGCCACCGTGAGTCATTGTAAATGCCAGATATGCATTCAATCACCTTAAACGAAGTTAAAAATTGAAGCCGAATGCATGGCGCATCCCTCGGGGATTGATGAACACAGAGAGCGTTATCTTTTTTGAATCCTTTCAACAAAAGGAAGAGGGTCTCATGATCCCGTGTGCCCTCATGCAATAACTCAGCTAATTTTTTCTGATTTCACCAACCACATTGCTGATCTATGCAAAATCCCGTGTGCTTTGTGTCCAATTAATAACCAGAACACTTAGAAAAAGCAAAACGGTGAGTGTTCAAAAGAAGCTGCTTGCTATGCATACAAAATTAGTTTACCACGCTTTTCTGGTGAAGTTATGCATGTATGTGTTTAGCTAAGTAGCTTATTTGTTCGTTTGACCTCTTCAACCTGTCAAGAAGTAGAAACAGCCACGACGTTAGTTACCACCGCGTTATGCTGACGTTAAGAGAAAGTCGGTTCTGGTGATTGAATAGATTACTCTTCAAAAGTTTGTACAGACAAATCTAAAAAATGACACAAGAAGCAGTAGTCTCATTCACTGTGAATGAATGACGATAAATGGCACGGTTTTAAGAGTGTAGCCTCCTAAACCCGACGACAACTTCTCGATATTTTAAGAACACAGAAAAACGATCTCCTCAATGATTGTTCCCTTTGAATTTTCCTAATTTTTTCGGTCTCTGGTTCCTGACTTGCTATAAACGTCACGGATCTCGTAAATATTACTTGATAGGCGAGAAATGTTTTGAGTGAGGGAACACTGACAAAGAACGATGCCGGTATGGAGAGCCTTAAACTACTTTTTTCCTCATATTCTGCTAGTCAAATGACTCCCTGATCAAATGTAGGCGCTTATTACACGTCGCTGTGTGGAGGTTTTCGACAAACGTCATGTGTGCCAAAATTTTGCAATTTATCGAAGAAGCTTGAGAGATTGACTTTCTATTAACCTTGGCATCAAAGTTAATTATCAATTCAAATATGGAAACTTAGCTTTTTAGCTGGTAGAGGTTGGTAGACGGCGTTGTTATTGTCGTTGTTCGTTGTTGCTGATAGATCGCTGTACGGATCGCTGGCAGACGTTTCGACGACGCCGCCTTCTTCAGAGCCTGGACATGTACGTCAATCCGTACAGCGATCTATCAGCAACAACAAACAACGACAACAACAACTTCGTCCACCAATCTCGTGCCAACTAAAAAGCTAAGTTTCCATATTTGAATTGATCATTATCGAAGAAGCGATAAAAAAAATTAAGAGGCGGTATAAGTGGAATAACTTACTAGTTAAAGCCTCTTAGATGTCTACTTTCTTTCTCCGCAAATGCTTGATCACGGGAATTAAGTATAGTGCTATAAATTGTAATCTGTACGAATACATGAAAATTCCACCTGGATTGGTGTTTCCTTGATCATCTCATCGTTGTCGACTTGAGCTTTGGACTGTAGCAGTATTTCAATACACAAGCTATTTCGTGTTGCAACAGCCCTAAAAGCATATGCGTGTAATATAAACTTGTGTACGCAAAAGTGAGTACAAACGTTCAAAATGGAAACACCAACAATTTTTCGATACAACAAGGTTTGTTCACTTTCTTAAGTCTAATAAGTCGACACGCCTGATGTTCAAGATACGATGCAATGCCGATGCTAATACGTATACCACCTGATCTCACCATGTCAGTGGTGTCCATCCTGCGTATTCCGAAAGAAGGAGAGGTCTTTGATCTTTGCTTGAACTGGGTACTGGAACATTCACGGCAAATCCGACCTCAATCAAACTACGGAGAGCTTCAGTATCGGAGCGTAAGACCGCTTCAGATACGAGGCTAAGTCCCTGGAATATTGCGTGATTAATGCTCATTCGATTGAGCGAAGATGCAAACAAAAATAAACGGATGTTTTATGGACTTTGTCTAGTTGTTAGAGAACATACGTTATCAGTGTTTAATTATTCTATTTACATAACTTCGCTATAAAGAAACCAATATCTGCTTTAATACTGACGAACTGATTGGTCGCTGTCCAGTTACCGGACAATAACGCCGCTGCCTTATGAACGTGAGTGGACGATCCTGAAGCTACCAGACAGACTGCAAATTCATTTCGGGCATCAGCTAAAGAGAGATCCATGTATTCTCGAAGGCTTAGCCTGATGAATGGAGGAGCACAATCACAGCCTAACAGTACTCGTGCTGCCTGTAACACTGCAGTAAGTATCACATATGTATTTCGTTTCTGATTATCTGGCATTTTGAAATTTGAACGTAGTCTTAAGAAAACGCTCGAAACGAACCGTATGATAAATTATCTAGCACAATTCGTTTCTCCTTGTTACTCTCACAGCTGTCGAAAATTATTCCTTCTTGATTACTCTAGTCTTGGAATTTCCCAAACATAGTTCATATTCTAACAGATTATATATCATAGTGAACCCACCTAAAGCTCTTTTAATCACAAACTTAGAATTAATGGTGCTTTGTCTTCGCTCAACATATTTCACTAATCTGCGAAGAATCTACCCGTCACGTAAGTGTCAGTAATTTATTCTGGATATTCAGCAGGCCTACTGAGCTTAATGAAATTCTTCTTGACAATTTCATTTGCGAAGAATGGCTTTGACCTTGATATAATGGTGATTTATCAAGACTGTATAAATTTCAGTACCATGATGAATACAGTTATAAAACTTTTCCTTATCAAATTCATCTAATGATATGGATGCTGTGAATTTTCTTGTTAGTTTATAAGAGGTTTACATGACGGAAAGTTCATAGTCTTTCCTTGAAACGATTTCTTGTATTTGAAAGAATAAATGTTTCGCCAATGCACCGCTTCCATAGTGACAACTTTTTCAATAAGTAATTCGTGTCAATCTTCTTTGTATTGCTGGCTTGCATGGCCACCATGTAGACCTGGTGAAATTTTTTGTAGATTGTAAAGATTACTTTAAAAAAAAATACTGATTCTGTGCGTGATTAGTAATGGTTGAAGAAAGGGAATAGAGAGAGGTGGCCGAGTGGCCAGGGATACTCGGTGCGTGGCTGATCCGCTCTCCCAACACTCTCCAACAATCAACCAATGAAGGCTCCAATGAACGTCTCAGACTTGTTATCCTTGCACTTTCAAGGAAACGTGATCAACCATTATTCTACGACGTTCATGAACAATATGTAATTCTCAACTAGCGATGATCACGAGGCTACGAGTCGAATGCTATATGTTCTGGGGTCCGTACAATAATTTTGGAGTAAATTGTGAAGAATGGCCATATCAGGAAAAAAAAGGTAAGAAATGCGGTGTAGTTTGCTCCAGTCCGGTAAGAATAACTGTTAAAAGCAAGGTCTGAATGTCTCTTTCGGTTGTCTTTTGGCAACGTCTTTCAAATTTAAACATTTCAGAGGTCTGGTATGGCATATTTAATGGTAAATACATGTTTCCGTTTTCTCGCAAGCCTCATCAGTACCACATGCCATTCAGCTGCTCGTCCCTATTATTTTTAGAAATTGCCGCCGAAAAAATATCACTCCACGTCATGTAAAATAATCACTTGACGTTGCGTTCTCTTGCAATGATTGCTTATCGATTGTATAGAACGGACGTATATATTGATAGGGACGAACAGCCGGATGGCATGTGGTACTAGTGACGATTGTGAGAAAGCCGAAACGTACTCTTACCACTAGAGATGCGATACCAGATCTCTGAAAGGCTTAACCTTTTGAGAATCACGAGAGTCAGTTCCATGCTCACCGTGCTCATCAGATCTCGCTAAGCTATTGTGATGACGGCGTCGCGCCTCGTGGGAAAGCAGGCAGACAGCCACGCATGCACGGAATATGCAAAGCCGCTTCTCTGACAGCCGCGCAAGTGCCGGCACGACGACGGCTGCCTATCAACACGGTCCTCAAAAGGTGAAAACATTTTATCAGACTTTATGGAAATTTGAACGAGGTCACAAAAAAGTGATTGAAAGGTATTGCTGATAAGATTGATGTTCTATATTCAGAATAAGGTTGTTCTAAGTAAGAAAGAGTTGCCAGCGTCACACCGTTCTTCATTCTTACCGAAGGCTAAACCCGTTACCCAGAAAAAATTATTTCTTTCCTAATAACCCGACATAAAGAGATTGATTCCGAAGCTCATAAACTTACAGATAATTACGGATAATAATAATTAATTATCGTCGTATGATTTGCTTAAAACGTCTACGTTCAATATTTATGTTCAGTGCCAAGATCATTTGCATCACTTATAATTCCACTAACAAATAAGCAACTCAAGAGCGATACCGAAGAGTTTATTTGCACCCGTTGTGTATTTTAGCTCACTACAAGGTTTTTTTGATCAAGGGACTAGAAAAAACCAATTTTTCTCAAAGGCTATTTCTGAACGCTCTCAGCGACAGAAACTACAGAACATCAAAATTGATGTGATAATGTAGAGAACAGTAACCTGCTGAACATCGGCGTCATCTACTGTGTTGGACATTCTGTGCTCAGCAAAAGCAAACATAATTCGCGTCCAACTTCCAATTGGAAAGCTTTTGCACCTGGAAAATTCACTTGCAGATGGAGAAATGATTGCGATTGTAAGCGCTGTTCTATCGTAGCACTTTACACACATATGTTTCTGTATAAAATGTAAAATATAGGATGTTGTATTCGATCACATTAGGCATCGCGAAGGTATAGAGAGAGCCTTGCGGTGACCTATTGGTGCATCAAATCAGCAATCTTTGGCTTTATTCCACGTCCTGTGCCATTCAGTTTCCCATCCATCGGGGATGCCGAGTACTAGCAGACTTGTTTAGGATTACAAAAACACTGACTTGATAACATTGGCAGGTTTTCGCAAAATTACCTTTACGATGCCTGATCGAGTCCAAAACGTGGAGCATTCTTAGACTATCATCAGTGTCAACCTCCTCATATATATGTATATATATATATATATATGCATACATATAATATATATATATATATAAATCATATATATATATATGTATAGTCACACATGCACATGTATACGTACATATATATGTATATATGTACGTATACATGCAAATATATATACATATGTTTATATAAAAGCGCTGAGATGCGAGAAAAACTTTAACCTGACAAGGCTTTGAACTCGCGATTATCCTCTTTGAGGAGCTCACGAAGCTCTGTATTGCACAACCAAAGCCCCAGCTCTGCTTTTCTCTCAATCGTATTTCAAACGTTTCGGTGGCACTCAACTATCATCCGTTAAGAGGACTGATCTATGAAGCACAATTCGACATAAACCAAGTTAAGTTGAAGCCGTGGTTGAAACCACAATCTCTAGTATTCGTTTCCTGCCAATTCAATTTTGACTGCATTATACGGTCATTTTGTGGTGCGAAATGGAATCTTCTTTTTGCTTTCGAAGCCTTCTAAAGCATACTTTCAAAAAACCAATTATCCTCAAAATTTGTGCTAGCTTATAATCGGTAACAGTTCGGTGGAGAGCCGTATTCAAGCTCTAGCAGAGCAAATGTATGAAACGTAATTTTATTTCCCCTACTACAACGTAATACAAAGGTTTTTTTTTTCAAAAATCAAGCAAATCATTTGAATCACAAAAATCTAGTTCTTCAATGAATTTAAAGTGATTAAGAGAAAAGTTATCTCCAGCAAGAAAGGTCTTCAAACAATCGTGTACTCGGCTGGTACATGTCGTCCCTTAGGGGTTAATCATTACATATATTCATTGTTTATCAACGATATATATACTTTATTTACTAATGCATATATATATATTTATATATATAGAAACTTACTTGGAGCTTTGCTTAGTTACAATGTAACATCGCAGGCACTGTAATCCGGATGAACTCATCCGTATCCTGTAATCATGATTATTAGGCTGTTTTATAGATTACATCCGTGCATACTGACTATCAAATAGCAGGATTTGTGTCTATGAGCATGAACATATGATATAATATAATGAATTCTTACAGATTACGCTGTTTTCTTTTTGACGATAGCAAAAACGCGTTCTCTTGCTCAATGTCATCGGCTCGACATTCATTTATTGACTGAAGAAGGTGCACTGGTGAAAGTGCCAAAGTCGAGTCTATTTCTGTGATAATAGATAAAAGTGTGCATTTATAAATGCCATCAGTGAACGGATTCAAATGTGTGCCACCTTTTTGCTTGAATATAGATGCTAGGCATGACACCAATGACTTGTAAGTTGATGTGATTTCGTTAAATTTCTGATGAGTGGTATTATTTCGATCTAGAATGAGAGAAAACTATTAATTTTCCACTGATTACTGAAATGCCAAAATGCACTTCAGTGAGATCGTTTATACCTAAGTGAACGACTCCTTTACTTTACGAAAAGTCATGTGGACTCAAGCAAATCTGTCAATTCGTATATTGATGTTGTTGCTAGATTTCGCTTGACTATGCAAATTTGTCAGAAAGTTCTCAGCCCGCCATTGCAGGTATTACTGGCTGCTAGAAAATCAATGAAGCGAGAACTTATTTCAAATTCTCTGCAGTCATCATGTTGATCGCTCATTAGAGTACAATGATGTTGACGAGACAGAGCAGTTATTGCGGCAAATATTGAAGTTGCTTGGTGGTAGAATGCTGACTACTGCGAGCTTCGATCAATAACGGCGTTGTCAAGCTTCAGTGTTAATCACGGTAATTTTACAGTGATTTGACGAAGCAGAAGTAGTTCCCATTTCAGCGAACTTCTAGGCTCACTTTACCTGGAACGAAAAGTCAGAAACAGAAGGCCTGGAGGAATTACGTATGATGCCTTCGTCTGATAACTAGCTTATGTTAGTAGGTGCTAGATTCGCTTCGTTGCCGTGCAAATATGAAGTAGATACCGGTTCAAATTTGGTTTATGTCCATTCTTCTGATCAGTTCCACAAAACTATGTTGTCACGTATGTTCGGTAACATTCAAGAGTGGTTAACAGTGCGCTTGAATGCTTAAACTCAGAATCTTTCCAAGTAGAACTTTTTCGAAGTATTACATTAAGTTCTCTCTGACGCTTAGATGTGATGGATCAAGAAGTCAGACAAGCTGCTTTCCTTTTGTCCGATTGACAGTGATCTTCTTTTGCTGGTTATCATAATCACTTACACATTTAGTTGCACATAGCTTACATATTTTGTATCCATGCGGCAGAAATTATGCTATTAGTGAAATAAAAGAAATATTTACTTATCATAAAACTAATCTTCCCTCTTTTCTCATCCTTGAGCGGCTTTTCCACTGAATGCGAGATTCAGTAGTAACATGGAAATCTCCTATGGTCTCTATAGGATCCGAGGCGGAAGAGCAAGCTTTCCTAAGAACTACAGACGCTTGCTTCGTCTTCAGGAGAACTGCCACAGGTTTTCAGCAAAAGACAAATGCTTAACCATCATTCAACATAGCATATGAAGATGGCTTATCCAGATATCCAAGCAAGTAAGCAATTGCATTAGAAAAACTGTACAGAACATCGATGAGTGTACAGAACCACTCACGGCTAACACCTGTCATTTGCTTGTGATTCTGTTCTTACAAATACGCATAAAGAAACATCAACTGAGGTCATATTTCAGCCGCATTAACGTTTAATGATCATGAATAATATTTGAAATCAATTTCATGAAATCTTAAACTTACCAGCAAGACAAAGAGGATGCAGCATTTCTTCTAGTGCATGTTCAAGAACTGCTGTTAAGTAAAGTGGCACCTTGAAAATTGATAGATGAGCTCTTTACCCATTTGCTATTTCTATAAGAGAATAGTCGAAAAACGTTGAGATGGCACATTTATAAATAAAAAGCGTAACCATTTCTGTACCATCCTTATTTCTGTAACTGAGAAGCTTACCGATTCAGAAAACGCCTTTCCAAGAAGTTTGTTCGTTAACCAGTGGAACATTCTTCCCACTGAGAGATGAAGTGATGCACGTTGAGACATGCTTTTCTCCAGTGCGTCCGGTCCACCATCGTAAAACAAGGCAGTCGCATGATTTGCTGCTTTGATACAAGGCAAGGACACTTTAGACGGGAAAAGAATCTGCAATAAAAGTCCATGAAAATGAAGCGCACATCGCTAAGTGGCAAAAGAATCGTACAAGTGGATTTCTCTAAGAAAAGGTACTTTTCCGTTATCTGAGCGCTATTTCGACTCTTCAGAAAGAGCCGATTCTCCGATTGCTTTTGACGACTAAAAAACTATTCGATAACTTAAATCAAAAGGATTTGAATGGCTTACCTTTTTTTTTTTCAAAAAACCTTCTTATTACGCTGAAAGAGCGAGAATAAAATTTTGTTACTCATTGAAAGATTTCTCGCTGGCCAAAGCTTTTCCTTTGAGGTTTTAGTAGCCAGTCAACAGAACTAATCTTATGATATCCAATGATTTACTTGGTTTTCAAAATGAACCACGCTTTACGCTGTGACAGCCAAAAGAATATTGGGTTTCGCAAAATTGGATCACTTCCTTGGTCCGCTCCTCAATTTATACCTTGAAAAAAGCCTTTTTTTTGGACGCTTCTAATGTTCAAGTAACCATTTGATAGTCCAGATCATAGAAATTTAAGTGGTGCATTTCATCTTCAGAAACACCTTTTTATTGCGATGGAAGAGCAAAAATGAATTTTTCTTCCACATTGAAAGGTTTTCCCCTAACTAAAGCTTTTCCTTTAGAGTTTTCATAATTAAGCAATAGATTAGATTTTGAAAATTTTGATGATTTATTTGTCTTAAATATCGACCTCATATCACGGTGTGATAGCCAAAGGAAGATTGGGCTTCGCAAAACTGGGAAAAGAACATGTAGTACAAAACCCAATTTTCTTTTGGTTCCTTCAAAACACTAAGAAACTCGTCTAAGAAACCAAAAACATTATTGAAATCTTTGAAAGTGATCTATCTTTGCTTTTCAGAACTATGAGAGAGAGGCTCTATTCAGCGAGAAATCTTTGAATGAAAAACAAATTATTATTTTTGCCCTTTCAGTTCAAAAACAAGACCCTTTCGAAAATAAAATGCATTTCGATCTTTTCAAGTTAAGCTATCGATTGATTATTTGAGCATAAGAAACGATCAAAAAATAAGTTTTTCCCAAAGGATCGAAGTAAAGAGCGGATAGTTGGAGTGGTCCATTTTTTTGCGAAACCTAATCTTCTTTTGCCTGTTACAGCTTAATACCAGGTCCATTATGAAAACCAAATAGATCATTGGAATCCTCAAGAATTGATCTAACGACTGGTTACTAAAACTCCAAAGGAAATGCTTTGGTGAACGAGACATCTTACAATGATTAGCAGAATTTTATTCTTGCTCTTTCAGCGTATTAAGGATTTTTTGAAAATGAAATATACCATTCAAATTCTATTGATTTGTGCTATCAAACATTTATTTAGATAGTGAAGAAGACCAAGGAACAAGTTTTTGCAAGGCGTCGAAGTGGCGCTCAGATAACGGAAAAGTAGCGAAAAGAAATGACTGAAATGTCACTGCTGTAGAATTATGTATTCATTTAGATTGAAAAGCAGCAGTAAGTGTGATGACGGATAAAGTATACATTACTTGTTGTTGATCGATTTTACACTCCAATAAGGTCAATGAGAGTAGAATTGGCCTAAGAGATGTCTAGAAGTACAATGATGCGTCAGTTTCTGCCATTCTCCCAAACAATAATCAGATTTCTAATCATGACTTGCTGAGGATTGGGATAAAACGAACGAGTCATTTTGAGTTGAAGACACAGCCAATCACTCACCTTACATGCTCGTCTAGTATATGCGATATGAGCATAAATACTCAAACACCGAGAAAAATTTCATCGCTGTAGATAAGGACGAACCGAAATTTGATGACGAAATCGCAATGAATAACTTCGATCTTTAGCAAAAAATAATTGCAACCTTAGTCGCTGTTGTTACATCGTCGACTGTTGCCTTTGCATTATTTATCGAAAGCCTTTGAATGTGCTCAGTAATAGTTTCCAAAGTATTCAGTAGCAAATCGGTCAAACTAAAAAGGGATAACAAACGCCATACAAGAAAAGTATTCATGGTCGGCAAACCTCGAAATGAATAACTTGTCGTAATTAACGCCATTTTTCAGCAATATTTTGCTTCTAAGAAATAGTTTGATGTCGCTTACATTGAATGGACACAAGAACGTCTCCTGGATGGTGCTGAAAAAAACTTCAGCTGGCATCGAATTACAAGAAAATTAGTTGATAAAACATCTCTAGGTAATCAAACATAGACCAACTGAGCAGAAAAGTTGTCGATAGCTGAGTTATCTGCACTATAGATTTTCAAGATTGAATTCTCATCAAAATGCGTTCTTTCACCGTTCACATAGATAATGGTCGTTGTCTTATGCGATATATCTATAACAGTACAACAAATGTAAGCAGTAGTTTCACTGTTGTCTACAATGAAAACCTTTTGCCGCTTACGGTTTGGTGTGACGTCGTCGTAACTACAAAAATTCTCAACACCCGGTTCGCGGGGTGTTGACCTATATCCACTATCCGTAGGACTTCTGTTCCTCGATGACTCGGCGTCCACCTCATCAGCGATTCCACAGCAACCTTTCCTTTCCACGCGATACCTTGAACGATACGTTGTAATGATGTATTTGAGTAGTGGACATAGAGGCACATTTATCTGCAACAGCGTAGCATCTTACAACAAACTGATCATGCACTCATATTTATCTACACGTAATTATTTAGGGGCAGTGAGCAGATGCCATGCAATACAAACAGCGTGGTCCCTGGTTCCGGCCTCAGGTCAATCAAGGCACCTATCCTCCCTTATACGTAGACTGGTACCAAATAATTCAGGTATGAAATTTTGTTTGATCCACAAACGCAGGCAACTATGATTATGGTGTGGGAATGTCATAGTTAGTTATCTCAAGATTCCAGTGATAACAAGCTCGACTAACATTCAGGGATGTTCAAGAAGACCAGGAATCCTAAATTAAAACCAGAACTCACACACAATTCGGCGATCGTTTGTGGAATATGGTTCCCACAAAACGAGTAGCTAGATATAAAGGGATCGACACAATCTCCTGTAACTGTGCAGAATGCAGCTGATATAATATAGCCTACAAATTTCCCATGTTTCAACTATTCTTCAATTGGCGTTAACATTTCCATGTACAACTAATTGCGTATGACTTAGATTGACCATGGCGAAATAGTATTCTGTTAGGCACAATTTCTTACCAATATTTGGCTGGCAATATTTTTACGTATATCTTATCACATAAATCACATTTGCTGCAGCGAAATAGCGTACAACCAGACGTTTCCAGCCATCATATAAGCCGTGACGAAAACACCGTGGTTAAAGTCCTTTCGGTGCTCACGCTTAACGACATTCGTCTCTCTTCCTCTTTGCTCTACATTTGCTACTATATTTTTTCCAAATAAGTCGTCCTACATCAACTGTATTCTACAGCTAGACACAGTTGATAGAAGTCAAATACATGCAGCAGTAGTGTCGTGAAGGAAAAGAAACAATCAAAAATTAAAAACTGTGAGCATTGATTGCCCATGATTATTGCCTTGTTAGTAGTAATAGCGACATTAACAATAAAAAAAATAAGAACATAGTATAGTCTAAAATTCTTTCAATTTTATTGCTTTATAGTAGTGGTATGGTGTTGAAATATACATCGAAGAAGACTGATGAGCGGTTTGGAAAAATCCGAATCAGCAGGGGCTGAACCCGCGTTGTATCCTTACCGGAGGCACGTGATAGCAGTATACCACCAAAAGCCATCGCTTCGCGGCCACTCCTTCTTCGACATGGACTATCGAAAGCTTCAACAAAAACCCTAAACGGTTTGGTATGGAAAGCACACATCGACATTGAACCCAGAAAGCTGACAGTTTTTATGTATGTATAGCCTATAATTCTTTGATTTTACTATTTTCTAGTAGTGGTCTGATGCTGAATTAAACATCGAAGAGGATTGGATGGTATATAAAAATTCGACTTCAGATAGGAGTTGAACCCGTGTTTCATAGTGTATGGTAGTACTAATATTATCAATAGTAAATGCAGTATTAATAATCACAGGCATCACGTGCCGCCCCTCTGGCCCTCGGGTGATTCAAGCGGACGCCATAAAACCTTTCACTTTTCTCTATAGAATGCAGAAGTAGCTCAGCGGGCTCCCCTCGCCGTAAGAAATCATTAAGCATGTTAGCCTTCTTTAGAATCTCCGTGAAAGCCGAGCATTAGGTCGGTAGTCTTCCTGTTGCCTGTTTGACATTTTGGAGAATTCAGTCGGCAACTGCTCTAGCCCGTCGCTTATCTCTAAAACGCATCAAAATCCGGCTCACTCGATTTTCGACAGTCTGGCATGTAGAATCGTCTCCGATCCTTAGACCTTTCACATGGATGGGAGCTTTATGATTTTGGTCTCATATGCGAGATGCAGGATATTCTTTGCATTGACCTTTCGATTGTCTATGTCCCGTCTGAATGACCCTCATAGCTCCGAGCGGACTCTACCCTCACATCCTCTACGTGAAGTCTCCTATCAAAACTAAGTATACGAAGGACGATTAGAAGTGATCCGCAACGAAAAAGTTCGGCTTTTATTCCGAAAAAGCTTATAGAACACGCTTTGATCCACCATACACAGCAACCAAAATAATGGTTTATTTCAAATTCTTACTGCTTTGGGATTAGCAGAGCAAGGCACAGCGGTTTCGCTGACTTTTGATAGAAGCATGAGACTTTACTTATGTCTGCTCCAGTAATTTAATGATTTAACGTATATAATTATGTAGCTTGCCGTTCGAAGTAAAACGTTAGCCGAATCAACAGCTGACCCATCTCATGTTCAATAATTTAGTTATTGGCATGAGGGGGGCGTGGCCGAGAGGCTAATGATTCATGACACAGGATTCACTGCTTGACACGTGGTCCTGTTCTTCCCACACACTCCAATACTCACCAGCAATCAGTACCGAACGTCTAACAAAAGACCACAACCGGGTTATCTTTGAGACTGCAAGATCTGCTCAGTCAGTATTCTAGACATTCATAGAGAAGCAAGTGCTCAAACGATGAACGCGAGCAGAGGATAAAAATGTTAGAAGTATTGGGATCCACGCAGTGAAAACTAGTGATACGGATCAGATAAAGTGATATTTGCATGAAATGTTGTCACATCAACTGTGAACATCACGGCACATATTTGATTCAGTTTATTCCTCTACATTCGTCTTCTCTAAAGACCTGGGCGAATTCCGAGCGTTGCCTGAGGATTTAATATTCCTCATGATTGGCATTAAATGTTGGTCGACTTGAATCTTCTTACAAGTTTGAAAATTTCCAAGTTAAAGAGTTTCTTCATGGTTACAGGAGAGCGTACGACTGGGTGCAATCAGCGACCAAAGCGTTATTAATATTCATACAAACATTAGAAAAATTTTATATACTCTTTCTCGTCGATGGCGTTCACGTTTGGTACACTTTTGTACAGTCCGTGGTGTTCTCTGCGTGCACGTCTCAGCAGAACTGGTGATGGCGATTTCAATGGGCAAAGTCGCATCATAGCGGAATGTCGTCGCTAAATTTTTCAATTACAGTCGAATACACAGCTACGTTGCCAATTTTTTTACTACATTTCAGTTTTGCAAACTGACCGTGACACGTTGATAGCATATTTTGAGCTTTCCTCTGCCGTGGGTGAAGTGAATTTTCACTTTGCACGCGATAGTGTAACATATTCGTTGACGTTTCCTTTATGTAAGGGATTCCTCGCTCTACCGAAAGGGATTGGCATAGATAAGAGGAACTGTACAACTGACGAGGCTGCAAGGCCGAAACACGTGGATTTCACTGTATAAGTGCCGCAACAAATCTCATGAAAAGCTTAAGATATGCTGTTAGGATGAATTAATTTTGAGCGAGGTCTTGAAAAATAGTTGAATATGAAGGTGACTATGGCACGTTTCGCAAGGACAAATGCTTACAAAACAGTCGCAATTGGTAAGAAAACGAAAAGCAATGTTTTAGTGAAAATGTGGGAAGATATCCTACCCTTTTTATTTCATCAAAATGTGTTGATAACTGTGACAGATTCGGCGATGCAATGTAGACGACATCATCGGCTGCTATAACACCATTCTAGAAATCATAATCCCCTTCAAAACATTATTTTTTTAAAGCAAGAAAACAGCTTTAAGAAATTCTCTTCTTTACATGATTAGATATGAGATATGACAAGAAAGAGCGCGTGTGACACAGTGGTGAGAGGTGCTCGGCGACACACACATGGTCGATCATTTGACGGTCAACGGTTTGATCCTGCTCTGTAGACTCACCAAGTCTTCCATCCCATCGCAGATAATCAATTGGCATCAGATTCGCTTGGAACGATAACGACACTGACCTGATACATCCGCAGGTCACTGTGAGTTATTGTGAAGGCCACATTTGCAATCACTTCCAGTGATGTTAATTGAAGACGATTGCTAGGCGCATCTCTCAAGGATTATTAAACGCTGAGAGCATAATCCTTTGTTTTTTATACAAGAGTAGATATCCTCATCGAGCGAGTGTGTATTTTTATGTTTTTTTCAAATACTTTGTTATTTATGCGTGAAACCACTACATTTATAGCAGCGCTGGGTTTGTAATGCACGATCCGCGCTGCCGAGTGGTTGGTTAGTGATGCCGGTCATTGAGAAGGCTTGCTGGTTCGACCTCTTCTTACGGTACTTTACAAAAGACATCTTAGTGATCATTTTGGTCGACTAGATTGATAGTTTTTCTATGTACTTAATAATTTTGGCAAAAAAGCTTAGCTGTCCTGCAAATTAATACTTTTTTATATGAAACGTAGATCCACTGGGTAACAATGGAATCATGCATAGGATCCGCAAAACTGAGTCATCTTTATATAATTTTCGTCTAAAAAGCCGTACGGTGCAAAAAATGTTGTTTTAAACTCGACTTGTACAGCGCTGTTGAAAGAAATGCGAAAAAAAAGTTGGATTTGCTTCTACCCTATGGATTTATGTTTTGTATCAAAAAGTAGAGATCTTCAAGACAACTGAGGAATCTTTCGCTAAAATAATAGCGTCTACAGAGCACCCTTCAACTGACACCAAAAAACCTGCTGTGAAGCGAAGTGGGAGGAGATGGAACTAGAAACCTTCTTCTCGAAGTCCGGCATCACTAATCACTCGCAGCTACGGATGGCTCTCCTCGCTCGGCACCAAGGACGAACGCACGTCCCAGTCGTACCCGAGGTGTTAAGAAAAAAAGTACCTTGGTTGCACGAGCTGATGAACTGCTCGAAGAGTGAGGCAAGGCTCCATGTCGCAGATGTCGTAAGACCTGCGTTAATTTATCTGGAAGGCTCTGTTCCAAACGATTTGTTGACAGTCGAGACTTCTCTTTCGCTCTACAAGACAAGATACTATGATCAGTAAGGCTTAATTAGTTCTATTAACCATATTCTGCACTCATCTATCAGCTATCACTTACTTTACACCCATTTTGGGTGAGAGAGCGCTAATGCGCTGAGATTTAGAAATGATTCGTTGATCGCCGTTTAGTTGCAAAAGTCGTTGACTGTAAGTGAGAGCAATAAAAGCATAACTGTTGTAAATGACCATGTGAGAGAGAACATCTTGATCTGCGTGTAGCTCTTTTATGCTCAAAGTTAGATTTCTACTAGAGCAACTTTTGCACACAAAATATAAATACCCCAGAAAATTTCCACTGACCTTCGTCGTTCAGTTTCCACTACTGTGATTTCAAGCTTATTTACATACTGCCGAAGTCAAGCAGAATATGTCTTTCAATATTTACAACAGCAAATATAGAGAGAGATCTCGGTTAGTTTACGGTTAGCGTATAGAACGAAAAAGAGGAACATCAGAATTAGCATTCATTTACACATCTGCATGTAAATACAAGCCGATAGAAGCGATATTTGGTTTTATAAACCGGTTAGATAATTAAAGATATACCCTAAAACTGGAAAAATAATGCTGAGTCGAAAGGAAAGACTTAGGACTGCTATGAAGGTACACAGTGGAATGGACTGGTCGCAAGTAACATACGACAATATCCATGTATTAATTTGTTAGATACATACTCTTTATATTTATAGCAAAAAGAACCCTATATTATTCTGATGATGAGTTAAGAGCTAGTTCGCTAATTAAGACATTAGCATTAACAGTGACAACTTTACATTTCAGGATTCAAAAGGTTCTCACTTGGCGATTATATTCTATGCGATTTGGTGGATGAACTAAATCATCGAGCGATATCAAAGAAATAAATGAAGTAAACGAAGCTTCTTATTATCAATTTATGTAAATTTACTTATGCATGTGAAACTGATTACCAACTAGCTTCTCACCAACAAGAACACAACGTCACATCTGAATGCAAGCAAATAAGCAGTCACAGGTGGCTTTGTTGAAACAAAAAAAAAGCACCAGATGGAAAAAGCGAAATCATTCCAGGACTGTCTGAATCCTAAAACAAATCTTTACATCTGACGGGCCCTCAATAGATCGTGGCCAACTTGGCAAGAGAGTGGTCACCATAACTGCAGCGATCATCAAAAAGAGCCGAAATGCAGGCAAAGCCCCATACGCGAAAAAAGCGTAGGAGTTTGTAAACCACTCCATTTACTATCGAACATAATGCTCGTTTAAATTTTTCAGCTATAAGAGATTGACAAAGGTGTTCTTTCGGCTAACTTTACAATGCCTTCAGAGTCGATGATTGTAGTCGATAGTAAATCCCAAGACCGACTATCTATTAACCTCGGCATAGTTTGAATAAATGAATAGCTTCTTCTGTTTAGCCGTTCCGAGGTGTTATTGATATTATTTAAATAATATAATATCAATATATATCAATATAATGATATAATATAATATATTTAAATAATATAATATCAATAAATAATATCAATAACACCTCGGAACGGCTAAACAGAAGAAACTATTCATTGTAGTCGATAGTCAGTAGTCAGACCACTATACCGAGGACGAACGACTATGGAAAATCGACACGAATCATTGCCTATGTAGAAAGCGGAGTTCCGAATGTTAGCCTAATAAATAGGTTTATCAACGTTATCTGAGTTGAAGAATTTATAGAAACACATCAATCACCCACGACGACGTTAAGTGAGAGCCGGTTTTGTAGATTATCTCATTTGAATTTTTCCTTCTTACACTCCAGTTATCGCCTCATTCCTCGCTGTCCTTCACACTGTAGAAGAAAATTTGAAAAAATGATATTGCTCATAGGACTTTCCATGATGAAGAGTTCACATGGAGCAATTTCATTGGAGTAATTTGTCAACGTCTTAAAGGGGATCAACCTCAAATCTATCTAATCTGCTAAGATGGTAACCGATATGGGAAACGATTTGTTTCTTCTTCTTTTTGCAAACACTACTATTTTTACCAGGGTTTCTTCTCTCGATTAATATCTTTTCGACGTCCTTGATAAAAGCAAGCCATAACAACCTCTCAAATATTTGCGCTTCAATAGTAGACAATGATCTTCAAATTCCAAAATTGGACATTTACCTATGTATGTGTGTATAGAATATAAAATCTTGGATTTAAAGGACGATTTGAATGGATGTGGAACTTGATATTTTTAATATCGCATAAAGCTCTACTTTTGTTGAATTCATTGTTAAACTTACACGTCATATGTTATACCTGGAGCGAATGAACAAGGATGAAATGGATAAGAAATAAGGAGAGAAAATATAAAGAGAACATTTCATGGTGTTTACCATTTTGATTAGTTCCGGCGAGACTACACTTTTAGCCTTTTTTCTCATCGTGAGTAGGCCGGGTAACTGTCAAATTCACTTGATCAACCGTGTTCAGAGAACAAAGAATGTCTTTTCACTGCGATTTCCTATGTCAAAAGTTTCTACTAAGCAACTGTAATCATCCACAATTGACAAACGACATCTCAAATGAGACTTGTTCATTCTGACGGAGAACGTTGTTGCATTTTCGAAAGTGTATGAATGGATTTATTATTGAAGTGAGGATGACATGAAAATCGGTGATTCTTGTAATTAAATTCTTCGGTTTCTATCAACTTCAGCAATCACAAAGCCTTTGGATGACAGCAAATTTGTTGCAGCTCTTAACGCTTAATCCTCGAACGATTCTCGAACGTCGCTAGAAAGAGGGGGTTTTACTGAAAGAGACCGGACGACACCAATCTACACACAATACACACACCCAAACACTCTCTTACACACACATGCACATACACACACACACACACACACACACACACACACACACACACACACACCACATAAACAGATACACATGCACACACCAAAACGCATACATGAATCAGCTCCGATACATTCATCACCAGCCATTGCACTCAATTTACATGAGAGCGATGTGAACGTTGGGAATGAAACCGTAAACAAGCGCCTAATGTGTCTTTTTCTATAGTCATTTGCACGCGAAAAGATTCTTTTTCAACCTACACAAAACTCAGTAATTGATGTGAAAGTGCACTTTGATGGTTCGCAGTTCAAATGCCACAATTACGAATGGAAATTTTGGGTTGTACAATGACATGAGTGATTTATGAAGGTTTTCTTGAAAATATGTGATAGAATACTGCACCTATCTCTTCGAAATGCTGTAGAAACGGCGGTTATCCGAAGAAATCAGTGGCATCATCGGCATGATAGTAAAATGTTCATGATGTAACGCGCTTTACTTTCGATATGGTGACATATCGCAGTCTTTTCTGTTAAGAGAATATCTACGCAGACTTTTTAAGAAAACTAGAACTCTTAGAACGATAAGAATGTAAAGTGAACGTGATGAGGAGGATATCATGTAGAACGCGGCAAATATTATTATCTACATGGACTATATCATTGAACAGAAATGGTGGAATGTTTGGAGATGAATTGAAGGAGGTGACGCGGGCAATAGAGACGAGCGCCCATGGGCCCTCAAATATCACCGAGCCTCAGATCTTACCGAAACGTACAACTAAGTTAAAGAACAGATCAAAGGCGAAAAATTTGAGAAGGGATGAAAAGGATATCTATCAACCACTCTGCCCGAATTTAAACTAAAACTCCACACAACTCAAGGTCGACCAGAAACGTGAAAGAGTATCTTGCCTTAAACGATCCATCAACAACTAGAAATTCATCAGTTGCAATAAACGGTAAATTAGAACCTGATCATCTACGCTCAGATAACATAGAGATGATTCAACACCAGAATAGAAAAAGCTCCATTAGAGTGACAGTATTGAGAAAGCGAAAACAAAGAGATTCTGGTAAATACTGAAAAGGAGATTCCGAAGACATCTTGCTTTGATTCCACCACAATATCACATGAAGTTAATAAGCTAATGAAAGGAAAGAAAACCGAGATCTAAGAAAATTCAAAAAACACAGAAAGTTTTCAACAAGACCTAATTGACGTGAAATCACTTGAAATCTATTTGTACACCGAATAAGCTCAAACATGAGATTTCAATAGACGGGTTGTCTCCTTCCATATCAAGACAATTCAGCCACATATACAACAGCATAAACATTCCGTTGCGACAAAACTCGCAATCCTTCGACTTGAGAGAATTAGATTATTATGTTCAAATTTGGAGACATTACGGAATTTCTCTTTTCCTTCGAAAGTGCTCCATTGAACGAAATAAGTGGTAGTCACTCGGCGCTAACTCTGGGCTGTACGGTGACTGCTCCTAAACCTCTCATCGAAGGCCTAACAAATGTTTTTTTTTTGTCACGGATTACGGTGCTTTGACTTCGACAGTAGTTGAGCGCTAAATTTGATTTCATAGGCCTTTTCATTTCGTAACTTCCATTACGGAGATTTCAATCTTCTTATTTCCTTGATAGTTTGCTCATCCTCTTTGAGCATTTATTTGATAATTTGCGCGAGATTGGCGAGAAAGCCAATTCATCTCTAATTGAAGAGTACTCTGTTATCTACAATTTGTAAATCTGTTTCGGATACTCTGGAGTATCAGCAACCAACTTATATACGCAAGCTAGCTGCGTTCTATTGATGAACTTGCCACCAATTCCTGCAGTAGCTCGTAAAAGAGTGAAAAGCCAAGCGACCTGCACGCACAGCTACTTTATTCTGCAGATTGTACACCATAGTTGTTTATTTTCGCTTGTTTTGGTGGTTTGAAATCTTTATCTGTTGCACTGCAGAGTGTTAGAAACGACAGTAGTGACAAGTAGTTTACCGACTAAAGCGTCAGCGCGCATAAATTTTCCGGAGCTCCACGACTCGGCTTCACGATATCAAAGCAAGTCGTGTTCTCGTCAAACATCTTCTCACCAAACCCAAGTTCTATGTTATAATAACACGCATGGATTCCCTAATGGACACATCATAATTCTCAAAGGAGTGCCCCATTTGCATGATATATACATAACACGAACAAAGTTTTGAAAATTTTCACTTTGTTAATTTTAGCACTGATGTGATATTTTGAAATTACGATATCAATAAAAATATTATATCAATGCTAAAATCAACAATATGAAAATTAACAGAAGTTTTTTCGTATCATGAATATGTTAAGCAAATGAGACACTCCTTCAAGAACCATGATCCGACCATTGGAACCATGTGAGAATCGATGCGTGTTATTATAACATAGAACTTAGATTTGGTGAGAAGATCTTTGGCGAGAACATCACTTGCCCTGATATCGTGTTACTGAGTAGTAGAGCTCCGGCGAACTCATCTAAGTTGACTCTAGAGTCGGCAAGCTACTTGTTATTACTGTCCCTTCTACCGCCCTGCAATGGTGCAATAGATTCACATTTTGAATCACTTTTCCTCATGTGTGTCAATCCGTTTGAAGCGAGTTTTACTATAACCACTTCATAATCGTTCGTATTTTCTAAGCTCTGACTGCCGTAGTCAAAAACAAACTAATGTAGTGCAAAGTCCGTCACAATAAAGTAGCTGTAGTTGAACATCGCTCCGAGGTAGTGCAAACGAAGTGATCAAGTGCTCGAATATAAAATGGCAGGCGCGCGTATATAAATAGGTCGCTGATATTGCAGCGTATTCGAAGCAGGTTTATGAATTGCGTATAACGTATGTATTTTGAAGTTTGGGATAAAGTGGCTTCTCACTATTCTAGCGCAGATTGTCAAATAATCTAAAAGAGGACGCGTACACTGTTAAGCAAATAAGAAGAGCGAAATTTTTAAAATCGAAGTGAAGAAATAGGAAGGTCTATGAAATCAAAATTTAGCGCTCAACTACTGTCGAAGTCGAAACAGCGCCGTCAATCGAGCAAGGATTGCACGAAGCAGAATGACACTCGAGTGGAAAATATTAGTTTTTTCATAGGCTTTGGCATAGGAGCAATAAACACCGACTTTTAACTAGAAGTACTCAAAATTGCTTAACAATATCCACACTGTGTGCCATCAGGCTGGGCATATTTCTGTCATCTTTCAGACAACAAGACAATGCCGCGGTCATAAAGCTGTCATTCTCGAATTCAAAGAAAGTTGTCACTCCTCGACGCAAATGGCTGATGCCTCGAAACTTCTTCTTGCTCATGAAATGCTCCTGCAAACGGAAGAGGTGATAGCGAGACGACGACAAATCAGTACTGCACGGCGGATTATTCAGCAGCTCCCAGACTAGTTCGGTCAACTTCCCCTTTGTCAAATTGGCAACATGCAGCCCTGCATTGTTTTGAACGAGGATAAGACAGCTGCGACGTCGATGTGATAGGGCCTATCACAACTGTTCACCTGGACACAAATCCTTGAAGCGTTTGCACGGCTATTTTCTCGACTGCAGTCTGTGCATCGCGTCCCAATACGTACTCGTAAGGCAGCAAAATGCGATAAAAGCTTCGTCGAGCAGCCATGGTGCGAAGGTAGGAAAAATTTGGTAATAAAAGACAGCTCAGAAAATTCTACACAAAGTGGCATTGGTTTGTTGCTCAAGAGGTATGAGAAATGGGTTCTATGTTGATGGCACACACTTGGAATAGTGATTTGAACCAATTTTGATTACTTCTCGTTAATAAATTCAATAATTATTGCCCTATCGCCATAATTTATGAGAAGACCTAATATCATAACGAATGTGGTCTTGTAACAAATACGACACAGTATAATATAACATGGTACATCGGCTCAATTCTATTCCTTGATTAAGATTTTCCACACAGAGTAGCCAACACCCACTAAAATTTGTTGCATACATATCAGTACAAAAAATAAAAGGTAACGTTTCGGCGATATCGCCATCTTCACAGCGTGCGAAGGACTATCTAATTCGCGTTACACTCAGCCAAATACTTTCGCAACCGAATCAAAAATAAGCATGATAAACAATTTTGGTCTGCATAGTAATTAGATTCTTTTTGCAGCAGCCACAGTTTTGTTGTTTGTAAGTCTTTCAGTTTTTCATTGAGGACAAGCCGCATAGAGTTCTTCATAGGATAGTGATTTGCATAGCTCACATCAAAACGAATTAGTGTGAGATATGGTGTCATCCTTGACTTTCATTTGTGGAGTTTTGGTATCTGTCCGATGGTATCTCTGCGAGTTTTCTGAACGCATATTTTGGATGCTTGTGCTACGATACTGACTTTTATACAAAAACCTTTCCTGTTATGTTTCCGTCCCCGATGCGTCCCTAGTAAAGTATTATGCTTGGCTTTGAGTTTTTGCACAAAATAATACTTAATGCAGTAGCGAAATAGTCTACCTATTTCTCCAGTGTATTCGCATCCATATGCTTCTTAAAAAGCTTGTCATGGAATACAGTAACAAAAAAAAAACCGCATTTAACGCCTAAAATATTACACCGAAGCTTCCAGAAGACACGCTTCAGAAAAAAGCCCAGAAAATGTAGTCAGGCTGATGGCGCAGACTTTGAATAGTATTGTTAAGTAGTTTCGATTTGGTGAGTAAATTTAGTGTTTAACCCCTAACGGACGACTATAGAAAGCAACGCGCAGAGCAAGTTGCTCGATTTTCGTTGTTTGATTGAGGTTTTATTTCTCGCTTGGCAAAAATTTTTGGAATTCCTCGTATTACTGTGATAGAATAACGCTTTTTCTAATTGCTCATATGCTATTGGTTCATTTATACGTGTTTAGTGTATAGAAAAACGCTGGTTTACTACGCCATCGTACTAGGCTTAACATTCAAACATTGTATTGCATCGTACAGAGCCGATCACATGAAACATCTCTAGTTTTGCTTTTCCTAGTTTCATACAAGATTTGAGCGTCATCACAGTATATAAAAATTGAAGAACAGCTAATAATTTATCAAAAATGATAATGCATCCACGGACCTCCCTTTTTGAGGGATCCTGCCCTGTTAGTCACGAGGGCCTATGGGCACCCCCAGGTTATGGACAGGGGAATAAACGAGAAACAAAAGCGATCGTGTGCTTACCAGAGACGCAGGTGGATTCAGGGGATGAGCTCCTTGCTTCTGCAGCGCTGACTTGACAAAAACTCTATTTCTACGAGTCAAGTCGGCTAAAAGCCTGCAATCAAGCTGCTGGGAAGTACATGGGAGGTGGTTAGGAGTCGCCTCCAACAAATAAGCTCCTCCCGCTCCTCCGAGGGAGACTGGCAAGATACTCGTGAGTACCCAGCCCTCACGTTTAGAGCCTGGCAAGCTATACATTGGGTATCAAAACGCCAAAAACATAAATACTGGCCTCATCCCCTGACCCCGAAAGAGCACCTAGTACGGCAGCGCCAGGTAGGACGAGTACGGAGAGGCTGCTATAATCTCAGGGCTAAACTAGGCTGCCAAGATCGAAACGGACTAAAATGACGACCTGTACCTACAATGCAGGAATCTTTGTTCACAAATTCGCTGTAGGAGATCTATTGATTCAAGCAAGAAGATAAAGGTATGACGTCATCGGTCTGGCTGAGACGAGAAGGCGCCATCATTTTCACGCTGTTTATGACACCGGAGAAGAACTGTTCCTTGGTACATGCAATCGCCGAGGTGTCAGCAACGTTAACGTCCTCGTCAAATCGAATTTGACCGTGAACGCCGATTCGTTTGAACAACCGACAATCCGTATCGGAGATTACGATTGAAACGATGTGGTTCTATGCCGGCTTTGACCATCTTCGTTGCTTACGCACCAACATCAAGCTATGACGAAGACGAAGTCAAAGCGTTCTATATGGACCTCGAAAAATTTTTCACAGAAGATCATGTACTCTTCAAGGTCATTGTCGGAGATTTTAATGCAAAAATTGGACCTAGAGGAACGTCTGAAGAACGTCACATGGGGACTCACGGACTAGAATGGAATGAACAGGATGGGAGGCTATCTGAGTTTATCATGACGACTTAAACCATCCATTGTAACTTGCAATTCCAAGAGCATCTCTCTCAGTGATGGACTTCGGTGTCTTACAATGGAGAATACCATAACGAAATAGACCACATCTTAGTAAATCGAAGGTCTTGCCTGACCTATGTCGCTGTTGTTCCAAATTCTACACTGAATCAGACCATTGCCTCCTTTGCGCAACGTTCAATTCTTCGCGCAGAGGAGAGAAAGCCGCTAAATTCAAACAACGAAGTCCCAGAATCGACGAAGAATACGAACGACTCGTTGAATATCTTCACGTTCGCGCTATGAAATCCGAGAGTCCTTAGATAACAAAGAGACGCTTGTCTCCGCAGACAATCGAGGTGATACGTCAACATGGAATCGCACAAACTACAGGCAACCGAAACTTTACGTCCGAACTTGCGAAACGCTGCAGAGAAGCGATAAAAGAAGATCTTAAAGAGAGAAGAGCAGCAGTTATGGCAGAAGCTGCAAAAGCTGGGAGGAGCATTCGCAAAGCACAGCGAAGCTTCGCCAACTATAAGACCAAGATGATTGCACTCCGATACCCTGATGGGGCACTTACAGCTTCGAGAAGGGCTATGGAGAAAAACATCCACCAATACTACTCGGATCTCTTCGCTAGCCATGTCCTCTTACCGTCATATAAATTGAGAGAGGACGAATATGTCGTCCCACCGGTCCTCCCTTCCGAAATCCGACATGCTATATCGTCGGGGAAAAACAGAACAACACCCGGTCCAGACAGGATTAGACCAGAACACCTGAAGAACTTGCCGCCAGTTCTAATCATCACCCTGGCTCGGCTTTTCACTCGCTACCTTCCAGAATGCAAGGTCCCCATTCAATAAAAAACCAGCAAGACCGTGTTGCTGTTCAAAAAGGGAGACCTTCACGACATAGGCAATTATCGCCCAATATGCTTGCTGTCCGTTGTCTATAAACTCTCTACTCGGGTCATCCTGAACAGGATTGACAGAACACGGGACGAAGGACAGCCATGAGAACAAGCAGGGTTCCGAAAAGATTTAGTACCCTAGGCCACATCCACACGATTACAAGACTCACTGAAGTTTCACGAGAGTACAAACAACCACTCTGTCTCACTTTCACCTATGTGAAGAAAGCCTTTGATTCAGTGGAAACAGAAGCGATTATAGAGGCTCTGGATAACCAAGGCGCCAAAACTCGGTTCATAATGACCCTTTGTGAGCTTTATAAAGATTTCACGACCAAAATATCTCCAATTTACAACAATATCACCATTGACGTAAGAAGAGGTGTTCGACAAGGCGATGTAATTTCGCCAAATCTATTCACCGCCACCCTACAAAACGTCATGCGAACATTAGAATGAGACGAAATGGGAGTTAAAATTGGACGATATGGGAGTGGAAATTGAAGGTTGACAATTTAACCTTCTTCGCCTTGCTGACGATGCCGTTCTCATAACACCAAAATCTAAATAAAACGCTGTTCATGAGGAACGGATGGGTTTTGAATGCCCCTTTCACGCTCAACGGAAAGACAATTGCCGGATTCTTCAGTTATATCTATCTAGGACGTCAAATCAGCATGATGAACGACCTAGCTCAAGAGTCGAGCAGGAGGAAGCGGGCGGCTCTGGGAACGTTCAAGAGCATCAAAGATGTAGTGAAGAGGACTAAGTACATCTGACTGCGTGCCCACTTTTTCGACTCGACGATTATCTCTGCCCAAACGTATGCAGCAGATACCTGGTCGCTACTTAAGCAGGATGAAAGATCACCTGGCTTTACTGAACGTGCAATCGAAATGTCGATGCCAGGAGTATCCCGTATCTCGCAAATGAGAGAAAGGATTTCGAGTTCCGACCTATGTCAGCGATCGAATATCCGAGAAGCCGTTCTTTACGCCAGAATATCGAAAATAAGGTGGGGCGGACGCGTGATGCATTTCAACGACACTGATGGACGAAAGCCGTTACCGACTGGATTCCTCAGGACATCAAGCGCTTCACAGGAAGACCACCGACCTGTTGGTCCGATTTCTTCACAAAAGCTATAGAAGAAAGATATGATGCTCAGCAAATCCCTAGAGCGAGGAGGACCCACCGGGCTGGTCTCGCACTCGATAAGGAAAAATGGAAGTGTTGCTGGTACTCGCTCGAGTCACTCGACTATCATCTGGACGACAGGTGATACAGGTCATACCGCCAATTTATTAAGTAATCATTCAATACAGATGTGAATCTCGTTAAAAGTTCAGGAGCCATTTCAAATTAGTATATGAATCTGCATATAGTACACATATCATATTACCATATTATACCTTTATTTCGAATGTTTTGTTAAGACCACGCTCAAATTTCAGTAGATCCTTTCATTATAATTTGAGCCAACTTGTCATGTGATCTGGTAAAGGCTCTTGTACAGCCCGATTCTTACAGACTCGTCAGTCGGGCAGAACTCGTCGTCTTTCGATTTTTTTTGTAGTCAGTCCTCCCGGGAGCCTCATACTACATCAGTTGTTCTCCTCCTCAATAAGTCGGACAGGTTCTCAAAACTTCGCGTGTCCTTTATTGGTTGAGGGAGAAATTCATCAAGAGCCCTCATATTATACCTAGGCGAATTGAGTAGTAAGCAAAAATGCGGCCTCGGACGGGAGTCGAATCAGCGCTCCATCTATATCGGGGACGCGTGCTACCACTGCACCAGGAGGCACATGCGCGTCACGACTCGTTCGTTACCACGCCGTCTCATATTACTTCAATCAGCCATCTTCCTCAGCAAATCGGATAACTCCGCAAAGCCTCTCGCCCTTAATTGCTTGAAGGAGTCCAGGACCATCACACCGCTTATCGTGGGTGAACATTAGAAATTCGTATAGAAATGGTACACCCTTTTTTTTTAGTTTATCACTTTGCGAGAACCATTTCGTGATTCAAGAGTCGTTGCCATCTGCGTAAACTGATTGTCGGAGTTGGCCACAAACACATCCTCCCATCATCTGGGCGATCTTGCAATAGAATGTTCACATTTTCTTGGTTACACTATGCTGTCCTTCTTATTAGGTGAGCGACTCACCCGTGTTTTTCTATGGATTCAAATAATTTCAAATTGCAAAGGTGAGATAGGTTTTGAAGATCTGAGCTGCGTTAGAACGCCGGATGTTGCGGTGTTGACTAAATTTGAGAGAACAAGTTCAGAACTGTGCACGTGGTGTACATACTACTTGGCGTCGTTTTAGTATTACGCTACCTCTCTACTGCATGACAAAGCGCTGGGAAGACTGTTAATTTAGAAAGGTGAGCACGGAGTTAAGGATATCCTATTTGGTCGATGACTTCATTGAAAGGCCTAAATGGAGCCCGTGCTGCTCCCCTTCTTCTGTTTATTTCCTCTTTCATGTCGGTCTTTATGTTCATCATTTAGTTCATTAAGCATCGCCTGTGCTTTACTGGTTCCTCCGAAAAGATGACGATGTCATCCAATTTTCATAAATTTAACTGATTTGTTTTTTTCTGTCCTTGAAGTGATTTTTCCTTTGTAATTCGTAGATCTGCCGATAAACACTCGAACGAAAGGGATAGCACAAATTTGCTGCATAGAACGCCATTACTGTGAGCTACCGTAGATACTGCTGCATTGAGAAGGATGCTAACGCACTCTACAAGATCGTCAAGAACACTAGTTGAGTAAGTCAACAAAAACGGACCGCTGATATGATCACAGCAAGCAATAATCGTTTGGTCCATGGTAAAATTGAAAGAGTTTAGTTTCTACCACCGAGGACTCGACTTCTAGATGACCTCGTAGCGGGTGCAGGAAAATTAGTGCAATGCCATATTTTTGTTGATAATTTTACTTGTCATATGCATCAATCAAGTTTGGGCGTGCATCACATAAAGCATTATGGCATGTCGTTTTAACCTCTGTTATTGCTGAAGACAAGAATTTACCAATTGTTTGTGTTATTTGCAAAATGGGTATGAGTTGAACTTGTTCTCAGCTGGGAGCATGTCAACATTAGATAAAGATCAACTGGATCTTGCTCTTCTCATGAATACGAAGGAAGTCTTTGTCATATGAGACAGCATTATGCTGCAACAACAGAAAACATTTGAAACCCTGCGAGAAACTCTTGTAGTTTTTGTGATAATGACAAGTGAAAACAATTTTTGACCTAAATTCTTGTAATAACTAACATTTTTTGCACACTGCTTACGACCACTTACTGTAATCCAAGCACCACTGAGAAGCTAGCACAATCTGAATGACCCGCTCAACCAATATTCTACGATGTTCAAAAAGTAGACGATTAGCCATGGTGTCCATACCGTTCATTCCTTTCACACCACGTATGCAGGGATTTCTGTCAGCATAGTCCGCCTTGACATTTGGAAATGTTTTTAATCACCTTGAGTTTTTTTCGAACCATTTTCTCAAAAGGAGCGTACTGGCAGAGCGGGTGTGATGCCTGTCGCGTCTTAAGTGGAGCCGAGCTCCATGTGCCAATCCTCTCAAGCGGTCAACAACAACGCTCCACGGAACGCTGCAGCCAGGCTGTTCTCGAGATTGGAATTAGACTCGCTCAACCAACGTGTACCAGCTGAGGTACACGATTGTTTAAATGTCTTTCTCACTGCATAAACGTTTTCTTTTAGACATTTGGTGATTATTCAAAAGCTCAAATCTATGCGATTTTGATGACTTTTTCGATTTCAGAAAAAAGAGCATCTTGTCAGGTTGCTGCAACGAAAATATAATTATGTTCCGCACTCAATTTGTCATTTGCTCTGCTGTAGCTCCGATATGGATCTTCACTAAAATCTTAGTAGTCGTCGGATATCCCAAATATCAATAATTTTGATGATGTAATTTTTTTTGAAAGGTTATCATGAAACGATGTAAGAGCAAAAAGAAGATCACATTTCACGCCTAATGATGCTACTTCAACGCTCGGACGTCATAGGTGTTCCATTGGTGAAGTTTCTACGTCAGAGGTATCCTATCGTCACACAAAGAATGAGACTTCACTAAGCAACCATTTACAGCGGATTTTCAATATGAAGTGTAGTTACCTTTCTTGAAATCCTTCATTTTTAAACGGTAGTACTACGTCTCTGTAAAAAAATTGAACGAACTGTCAACCCCTATTGTGCATTTGTATCGCCTGTGTTGCGTGGACGTGGCTTAGAAGCATATCTTTTACAACCAAACTTTTCTGACAGAAATTAATGTGGAGGTAATTCTAATATGTAACTCGAGTAAGTGTAGGATGAGCGTGCGTTAATCATTTCAGTATGGGAGCTGATAAAGGAAAAGTACCGTGACTTCTACTCTGGAGACTCATATTTCTGACCAATATTATACCGTTCTTACGAGTGCTTTATTAAGACCACACTCAAATTTCAATAAATCCTTTCATTATTATTTGTGTCGACTTGTCATGTTGTCTGGTAAGGGCTCTTGTGCAGCCCGTTACACGTGTTTCGTCTTTACAGACTCGTCAGTGGGGCAGAACCCGTCGTCTTTCGATATTTTTATAGTCAGTTTTCTCGGGAGCTCTGCTGCCTTACAGAGGGTTATCGAAGACAAACGCTTTACACTCTATGTCAAGCGAGATTTTCACCTAACACAGAGTGTTTTCGCACTCGATTGCTCGCTGGCTGGTAATTTTATCATATTATACCTTTATTTCAAGTGCCGTCTGTAAGGACGAAACACGTTTATCGGGCTGTACAAGAGCCCTTAGCAGACCACATGACAAGTTGGCTCAAATAATAATGAAAGGAATTATTGAAATTTGAGCGTGGTCTTAATAAAGCACTCGAAAAAAAGGTCTAATATAATAAAAGTATCAGCCAGCGAGCAATCTAGTGCGAAAACACTCTGTGTTAGGTGAAAATTTCGCTTGACATAGAGTGTATAACGTTCGCCTTCGACAACTCTCTGTAAGAGAGCAGAGCTCCCGAGAGAACTGACTATAAAACTATCGAAAGACGACGGGTTCTGCCCGACTAACGAGTCTGTAAGGACGAAACAAGTGTATCGGCCTGTACAAGAGCCTTTACCAGACCACATGACAAGTTGGCTCAAATAATAATGAAAAGAAGGAGGCTATACTTATCAGGCGGAAGTTTATGCAGGTTCAGGCCCAAATTCCAGACTGGACGAGCCTCTTGCGGATCGTGTAGTGAATGGGATTAATGGAGGACCTACTAGATCAAAGGAAGCAGCTATACGCTGCTAACTGGTACACCAGCATTCATCTCGCTGACAAGCTGTTGCAAAGGAGCACATACCTTATCGGGCGTGCAGAAAGAACAGGAGAGGTGTGCCAAAGGAGGATATGCAGGGGAGACTGCGTAGAGGCGAGTGAAGAGCCATGCAAAACCAGACTGTCGTAATAGTCCTTAGATTGATGGACAAGAGAGAAGTGAGATTGGTTTCTACACAGCATGACTCTACCAAAAATGCGGCAGATAAGTTTGAAGTTATTGCGCGCTATAACAAGAAGAGGGGATTGGTGGATCTCACCGATCAGATAGCTGTCATCTCTCCATTTCTCAGGAGGACTTACAAGTGGTACGTGAATTTGTTATTTCCTAGTTCAAAATCTGTAATTCCATACTTTAGGCACGTGCGTGTACTCTTCCACTACGTCACGCACATATGTTGGTTAAACCCCTATACAATGTGCTGCTCCAACGTAAGGAAAAATTCTATTCAACGCGCTCAAGAAAGCAATTTACACTCGCTATTTGGGAGACACTCCTTCTTCGCTGGCAACTACCCACATCCTTGAAGTAGAGCCCTTGCAACCTCGCAAACGTTGTTATGGGTGCTACAGAAGGATGGCCACCGTTTCAGGTTCTACGTGTACTGCAAATCATACTCGTAAAGTAAATAAATGATGTAGTCAATGGAAAAGCTCTTTTTTGTTTAGACTGTTACAACTCTGTTCATCAACGGTGCAATAAACGCTCTAGACTCAGCACATGTTAATCTCATTTATTCAGCTTAGCGAATATTGTTGATTGCGTCATTATTGTATAATAGTAAATGTATTATGTCGCCAAAATATCGTGAATAGTGTAAGAAAATTGTTGCAAATTGCTAAAGGCAGGTACTGATTTCTAAAGTAAATTGTTTTACGCAAGTTGTTGACTGTTTGATGAATGTTATCAACAAAAAATCTTTGACATCAACATAAAGTGGAGAATTTTAGTTGGTGACGAAAGTTCAGAAAATGGATTTTTTAGATCTACGTTTATAAAACCTCTGAGATAAAGCGAAAAAACGGCTAAAAGGCTTTGCCTTTCCAGGTATGCATTTTTTGGAAGCTAGAAATTTTTGGGACAAAGGCATTCCTTCCAACAAAATTTTACTTGCAGAAATCTTTTGCTGATGTAGTTTGCTTAGAATTTCAAATCCATTTCATGAGATTGGGCAACGCATGTGGTGGAGGAGAAACAACTCGCTACTGAAGCAAAAGGTCAGAAGTATAAAGATGGCGTCTAAGAACCGTTGAAAAATGCGCCATGCACTTGCCTCCAAATTGTATACTCGTTTGAGGCGATTATGTGCATATCTGGCCTTTACAATGGCTCGCTGTGGCCTACAGAGATATTTAACCAGTGCTGCTTATGCTCCTAGACAAGTTTCGCACAAATTTACCGATCCGAGGGGATGAAAAGCTCGGTGAGCTATGACTGCGATATCGAACCAAAGACTTCGTGCGCGATGCAAAACGTCTCTAACCACTGCGCCACAATCGCTCTTGAGCTCAAAATCATCTTTTTTTCTGCTAGTAAAGCTTGATATAAAATTGTCCCTATAAATAAAGTTCAATACTGAATGTTCCAGTTTTCGAGCTGTTGAATAATTATCAATAGCCTAATGAAAAGCTTTGCTATGGGAATAGGAGAGAAAGTAAGAACACATTCAAACGATGCGACTGCATTCCATTCAGCTCGTTGGGATTGACAGACCTTAAAAAAAAATGGGACGGTCTCTTAACCAAAACTATGTTTTCATGTGTCCCTTCAGTACTATTCTATCTAACCCAACTTAGAATATCTCTATATAACAACAAAAATCCAGTTGCGAAGTCAAGAAAATGGACTACGATTGCAAAACCTTTTATTGTATTGGTTAGAAAAACATGGTATGAAAGTTATACCACAAGCCAAGCGCACCATAATAATTGGCATTTTTTAAGCTATCGAATGACTACGAAAACATCAGCAAAAAAAAAAAGGAACAAATGTTAAGCAACTGTTGGAAATGTGTGGCTTCTTTTATTTAGAAATAATTTATTTCTGGACAAATGGCGTTCTTACAATTAAAAAATGCATAGAAATCTTCACAGGATTTTCTATGGTGATATTTCATTATTGAAGACTGATAGTGTTCTCTTGGCAACTCAATTAATCAAGTAATATCCGCCCAATTTCCAATCTCGATGCTTGCGCTGTAAAAAACTCCGATACGCAACGACACGAACCATGGGTCTATATGACCCATATGATTTTCAAAGTGGTTAAGCTAAACCTGACACAGTGCAGCAAAACTGTCTTCTCAAAAACAAGCACTGCTTTAGAATTGTCAAGATTTCCCCTATTGCATGATTAGTAATAGTCTATGAGGGAACCTTTGTCCAGTGAGAGATACGCGTGTGTAAAGACACAAATCTATTTTTTTTCCTCGATGCAAAAAGACTTTTCTCAGACAGAGATGCACTTCTGACTTTAGCAAGATTTACGCGAAATAGTCTGAGTAAAGGGGTTGTCTTGCAAAAAGTACGCGTGGTGACGTCTAATCTATGTGGAACACGGCTTTATTCTTAATGCTGCAAAGCTGAGAAGAGCCCTTCACAAAAAAAAGTAATCAAGTAATCACATTTTTTAAATTTTTTCAAAGTTAAAGCTTCCGGATGGTTACTGACAGTGCAGTAGAACATCTTTGCGTCACAACAAAGGCTGTTCGAAAACCATTCTCAATAACAGAAAATAGTCAGCAAAAAAGGCCTATTCAAAAACCCTCTCGATAATCGAAAATAACCTGTACTATTAACTACTGAGAAGGAGTAAAGCAGTGGTTAGCGATGCAGTGTTCCAAAAAATAATTTAATAAGCGATGCGCTTGTTACATCTTCTCCTAAATCCTAAAATCTCAAAAAAATCTTGTGTGAGGATATTCTTTGTACGCAGTTGGGAGTAAGCCTAGAAGGAGGGCGCTATTATCATTGTGTAGAGTACTTTCTCAAAAACAGCACATGCGTATTCCTGACCCATATTTTCACATCTTGCTGGTGCTGCAATCTTTTACATCGAAGACTTATTCCATAGTCACATCACACAGCTACAATCACCATCACTTTACAGCTAACCCAAAAAAATCACTGCCGGTCAGCAGTTTATCATCCTGTATAGAATTGTACTCCTCACACATAATCAAAACAATCAGTACGTTCGACCACACTTAAAAGTTAGTGCACAGTCAACAATTAAACCCCTAACCTACGGCTATAAATATCGATGCGTGCAGAGCGAATTGCGCTACTTTCGCTGTTTGATTGAGGTCTTTTTTCGTTTGGCGAAAATTTCTGGAATTCTTGTATTACTTTGGGAAAACACGATTTTCTCTGATCGCTCATGTGCTTTTGATTTAGTTATACTTGTCCTCTGTAGAGAAAAACACTGGTTCACTACGCAGTCGCACTAAATTTGGCATTCAACTGATTGTATTGCATTGCACAAGGAGAATCTTTAGTTTCGTGAGTCTCCAGAGTAGTATTTTTAAAACTTTTCCTCGATCCACGTCCACGTTCAGGAAAAAGGTACTTTTTATTCCTTGAGGTTTCAGTAATTACTCGGCAGCTTAAATATCGAGAGTTTGAAGGGTGTGTTTAGTTAATGAATTAGTTTTTGTATAATACTTTAGAGGCAAAGTAAAATTTTCTTTCGTACTCAAGCATCTTTTGCTGGACAGAGGTTTTCATTCAGATTTCCTATGATCACTCGATATCACAAATCAAAACAATCTCAATGATAAGCATGCTCTTTAAGTAGGACGTTCTAATGCGTTATTATTCTAGAAGATTATTGAGTTTGACATTCGGCTCCGTGTCGATCGCGCAGGCAGTTTACATGTGGCGTGCCATGCGCGCCGCGTGTGAAACTCAATATTCTTTTAGCTGTACGACGCACTAAGAAGTCTTTCCTGAAAATTAAGCACATCGTTAGATTTGCGAAGAGTTGCGCACTATCGAATATTCGTAAAGGTCTGAGAGAAAAGTCGTGTGCAGCGAGAAATACTCAGAAGCAAGCACTCCAGTGGAAGGCATACACGCCGCATTTGAAATGCAATATTAAATTCAGTATTGCAATGCAATAAAGAGATCTTTATGAAAACCAAAGACAATTTTATATTTTCCGAGGTTTGTGCTATCGAAGAATAGCTACACTTTTTGAGGAAAAGCTTCGCTCATCGAAAGTTGCTCGAGTGTTAAATAACAATTTCTTCCCATGTTACAACGTAATACAAAAACCTTTCAAAAAAAAACGTCTTTCAAACTTCCCGATATTTAACCTGTTTGTCTATCACCTATTATTATTATTACATTATTACTATTACAGCTATCACCTACCAACGTATAACAGGTTTCGTCGAGTAAGAAATATCGTTTTATAAACCCAGTTGATCTGACAGCCATTGTGATTCATTATACTCAAGATTTCTTACGTTCTTATTGCTGTTCGTAATGTCATGATGTCTCAAACAATGCTAAGCGGATTCAACTCCCGTCTGAGGTCGAATTTTTGATCACCACTCAATTTTCTTTGATATAATTGAAACATCAGAACGCTGCAAAAATACGATGAAAACGTAAGAATCTTGTGTGCACTCATAGTGTAATCAGTGACTCACAAAAATGTCAATGTTGGTTTCGGCTTACGTGTATGAACGCAATATAACACTTTCTCTTTTATCCACTGTTGATAGCTACAGCTCCACCATAAACAAAATCGAGGATCTTTGAGACAATCACGTGGTGATAAAGATGGCTTTCAAACATATCTATCGACCGTCTTTCAAACATGTCTATCGACTGTCAGTATTGCTGCAACCCATTTCTCTTGTGGCAAACATTTGCAAATCTTCGAGTAAATTAAACCTGAATTAAATGGCGACTAAGCATTCAAACTTGCGCAGGTGCCAAAAACGTTTTTTTGAACTTGTGAGCTTAAGAATGGCCACTGTTCAAGAAGCTCTTAACCGCCATTCTCACACTACGATCGGAATGTACATTAGAAATAGGTTACGAATATGTTTTATTTTATAAACTTTTCAATATTCAATCTTTTCAAACATATTTTCGCTGGTGAACTTTTGTTCTGACAGAAGAGAGCGTACCTTATGATACTATAGGTAAACTGCAACGCGAGAGCTATCCTTGACTTGATCCCATGTCGCAGACACACCGAGTCGTTTGCCGTTCCGGTGTGGGCAAATTGGTGTCAGACCCTTGTGGAAGGATAAAAACACTGAGTTGGCAAATTGCTAAGCAACCAATGTCATTTCGTCGGCTTTATAGTCATTCACTCAATTCTATGAGGACGTTACTTCTGCACACTACTGCAAGGTGCGTCACCCACATAGAAATGGAAACTGAATGCTTTGATCTTCTATCGTCTTAGTTCAGCACTTCAGCGAAAGTCATATACCTCGATAGAAGATATTATGAAGTTAGGAGAGCAACTAGGGCCATACCAGTCGATTTCCACGACTTTCCCGTACTTTATCTTAGAACATAATACTATTTTGACAGACTTCTTATGAATTAATCGCTTTTTCCATGCAGATGATGAGGTGGACGTCATCCGTGAAAGTTCATCCATTTAGTAACCTTTCATTCAAACCTTTCACGACCGTGCGATATTCACGAGTACGCTGTTGTATTTTCTAGTCATACATCTTAACTTTGATGCGTCTTCAATTTTAGGCTCAATGATACGCGATGAGGGCTGAACCGTCGCGCAAACACGTCCGTGATAGTAAAAGAGAAATGGTGTAATTTGACTATGAGGAGACAATAGAAAAACCAATTTCATTAGCTGGAGCGAAACTTTTTTTAGGGGCGTTAGTAACTAATCAAAACGAATTTCATGACACCGAATCGACGGTCAATAAACTCTCTCAAAAGTGGATTTCGCTTAATTCTATAGTAGAACGGAGCTTTCTTCGACTTATAGCTATCACAGCGTGTGCGTTGGAAAACCTGCAAATCAAATAAAAGGAGGTTAGGAAGAGGATTTGTGCGCCGAAATAAACTATTAGGAAATAAAAGACCTCAACAGAGGATATACATATTCCAAGCCCCTTTCATAATAAAAGTGCAGAGCTTACTCTTCGCGAGTGTCGTAAACATGGAACGTCATTCTTTTGACTCAAAATTTCATTAACATTTGACAAGATCACACGAATGATCCGTTTAATGATGCGGTTGCGCTCAAGGTGCAGATCTAACCTGACAGTGTCAGACAGCTCTCCAGGCATAACCCGGTAAGAATAAGAAATATCAAGCGTCCTCACAACAACATTAATTGGGACCAAGGCTTCATCTACGTCGATAAGTCGATAAGAATGAAAAGTTATCAGTAGGAGTGTACGCGCAAATATGAGCGCTGGTGATACATCTGTCTACCTACAATGAATTTTTCGGTTAGCTCTGGTTGCAAATAATAAGAACGACATTTACGAGATGTGAAATATGCAGTAGCAGAAACTAGTATCCTACTAATTTTTGCCATATGAATAATACTGTCGTGAAAATAGTTTCCAGTTCAGTCATCAACAACTACTCACGTCTTTCACATGCCACACCGTTGGTCGTCGAGTGACTCGACTAAGCAACAACAACACATCCATTTTCCCTTTCGCGTGCAAAAGTCGCTCAGTGCGTCCTCCTTGTCCTATGAATTCGCTGAGCTTCATATTTTTCTCATAGGCTTTTCGTAGAAAATTGAACGAGCGGGTCGGTGGTCCTTCCGCGACTGTTGCATATCTTGAAAAATTTAGTCGATTATGGCTCTCGTCCATCAATTGCCATTAAAACGAATTACGTGTGAGACCCATCTTATCTACAATGACCAAGAGTGTAGAACAAAGCGTTTTATCTACGATCGTTGACATAGGTTAGAATTTCGGATCATTTCTCTCATTTTCGGGATACAGGATACTCCTACGTCAACCTTTCGACTGTGTCTTCATTAGCGTCCAGTGAGCTTTCATCCTTCTTACGTCGCGACCAAGTTTTTGTGATGTATACGTTAAAGCAGGTATTATCGCTGAACCGAAGAGGTAGGCGCAAAGCCGAGTGTTCTTTAGTGAGTTCAGCACATTGTTGATGTTCTACTCCTCATGCCGCTCACTTTCTCCTGCTAGCTCAGTAATTAAGTCTATCATCATGATGGCTTCCCGACTTAGATAGACGTAAGTTGAGCACTGGCAAAAGAATGGAGCATTCAAAAGTATCGAAAGTAGACAATAACGGTATCTCTACAAAGCAGACCAATGATTTGTCGCAATTATGGGAGTTCCGAGACATTGTCAATTGATTTTAGTGGCTTTCGATCCATTTCGCATAAAATAGAATGCTGTGCAAATAAAGCAATGATCTGACCCTAGTAAAGTATTGGAATAACTGCGACACGAACTAGCCAGAACTCAATTCACGAAGATGTGATCTATCTTATTGTGGTACTCTATATTGGGAAACTCTCACGTTCTACGTTCGGCGTGGATATCTTGGAATTATAAATTACCATGGATGGTCTTGTTCGTAATGATAACATCAGACAGTCTCACTCCCTATCAATTTCATTCTAGCCCATGGCTCCCAATGTAACGTTCCTCTGGCGTTCTTTCAAAAATTTTACGCCTATAATTCGCTCGCTGAAGTTGATGTTGAAGTTTTGATTCACTGAATTTTCGAGGGGATACAAAATACCGCTCTGTTTCACATTCATCGATTTGAAGAAAGCCTTCGATTTAGTAAAAACAGAAGCGCTTCTGAAGGCTCCGGACAATCAGGGCGTCCTTACCCGGTACATATCGTGCTTCATGAGCTATATAATGATTTGACAACCAAAATATCGCCATTCCACAACGATATTACTATCGACGTAAGAAGAGGTGTTCAACAAGGCGCTACAATATCGTCAAGACTATTCACTGCTACGCTCCAAAATCTCATGCGAAATAAGAATGGGACGATATGGGAGTGAAAATTGACAGTCGACAATTAAACCATCTTCGCTTTGCTGATGACATCGTTTTCATAACACCAAGCATCAGCTAAGCGAAACGAATGTTGACCGATGTCAACAACGCCAGTGGAAAGATTGGCCTCCAACTAAATCTAACGAAAACGAAGCTTATGAGGGACGGATGGGTTGCGAATACCTCATTCATACGCAACAAAACGAACATCTCCGAATGCTCCAGTTACGTCTATTAGGTCGTGAGATCAGCATGACGAACGACCTAGCTTCAAAGTTGAGCAGGAGGAAAACGAGCCGCTTGGGGAACACTTAAGACCATCAAGAACGTAGTGGGAGATGACAAAGAGCATTCGACTTCGTTCCCACCTTTCCGATTCGACGATTTCGCCGCTCTAAAGTATTTTGCACATTCTACAACTTCTACAATAACTTCAATGAGACCGCATGTAAGTGTCTTTGGAATGCTCATCAGTACATAAAAGAAGATCCCGTAATCTGTCCTACCGATCGCGGAGGGACGGATGGCTTGGTCAGCCATGAGCGATAGACTGATACATCGACCTTGTGTTCAACGCAGAGCACCTGACCACTGCGCCACTTGAGTTCCTCTCATTGTAGAATGGGTAAATGGGCGTTATTTCCACTTAAACACACCTATCATTAAAATTGTCGTTATCATAACAATTGACGTTATTTTATCACAGTCAATACCATTATCACTATCAATCATCAGTGTCGTTGTCGTAATTATCATCACTATCACTATCATTGTCACAATCAATATCATTATTGCTATCAATGTGATTATAATATCATTATCACTGTCCTTACCGTTAACATCAATATTGTCGTTATCTCCGTCATTATCACTATTGTTATCATTACAATTACTTTACCGTTATCATCGTCATTACCACTGCTTTATCTATCGTTGTCACTTAGCGATGTAGTTTCTTCTTTGAAGTACAAGAAATTTAGGCAGATTATTTGAGACATAGGTGCTCTTCTAACTAAGATTGTCTCTGCAAAAGCTTTTTCAATGAAATATCATTATCTCGTGAATATGGCTCCCTCGAAACCTGGGTTCGTACTCCTCGCATACATCATGCTGTCTGTGCCTGTCTTCCCACTAGAAGTTCCACCTCTCACACGGAGAAGTGACGCGACCATTACTATTGCTGAGTGAAATGCGACGTCATGCGGACTAGGAAGAAACGTTCCACCTGGTCCTCAAAGCGATAAAATTGTGTTTAACATGATCCGCGCGTTATCGCGCAGATTTTCGTTGTTTATTTGAAGCCTTTTAACATGTTTCGCAAAAATTCCCATGCTTTTTTGTACAAATCCTTATAACAAACTTTGTTCTGTCGCATATGAAGCTTAGGCCTTCCAATTTCAGTCTGTATTTCCAAATAACCCACTACTAAGTCTACGCTAAACCTTGTGAGGGACAGCTATAGAAACCGATGCGCGCAGCGTGAATTGAGGAGCGGTTCACGATTTTTGTTGTTTGATTACGGGTTTCTTTCTCCTCCTTATCAAAATTTTTGGATTTCTTGTATTACTTTGATACAATACAATTTTTTCTTCTCGCTCATATGCCTTTGGAACATGTATAGCTCTTAAACTATGAAGCGAAGCCTTAGTTTTACTGCGCAATCGTACTGTTTTTGGTGTTCAGTCAGATGTAGTAAACTATAAAGAGGATATTAAGATATAAATCTTGGAATATTGAATGATTTTCTTAATATGCAGTATCCAAAAGTCATCAAAACCATCATGAATAAAAAAAATAGACACTTAAACTATAGTGACCATGCAAAGTGATTGCAGTACTATTTTGTTAGTGGGTTGCCCTCGAGGAGATTCCATTTATATCCTCAAGCTTCAAGAACTAAAAATAACTCCCGATATGATTGCGTGTAGGTGTTTGTAGCTTTTCATCAGTACACTATAAATCTGGTCGTCGGTTTTTATTCTCCTCGTTCACACGCTGCATACATGCAATTTGTCTATGCTGACGTTGACGAATCATTTGTGGTTCGTATATACGAAGAGAAGTCGAATGACTTGATGTAAACGGAAAAACTTTGTGCAAGAGCTGTAGACGTTTTTAGAGACGAAGAGTAAACTAACTCCGGTCCTGCAAAACTTGTTTTTTCGTTTGTCACTTAACACTTAATTCTTCGGACAGTGTCCCTTTGGGTGAACTGAGGCCATGTGAGGTCAATTTGACTTTTCTGAGCTTGATGAAAAAAGACCTTTGAAACTTTCAGCTAACACTGCATTATTTTGTCACAGATTACATCAAGAGACAGCTATGAAAAGATGATTAGTGCACTGGTTGTGAAAGGTGTTCTCACCTCGAATCTTACGCCACTCTCTGGTGACGATACGAGGTGTTTGAGAAAACCTAAGGCTCGGATGCAAGAAGCTAATCGGCTTCTACGTACTCTCCTTGCTCGATTTTCGACAGCTGATTGTATCACAGCATACATATGACGTTCAAGAAGAGTGATGTCGAAAAACAAAGACGCTCTCATTCTCACAACATAAGCGACAAGGATACGCATTAAGAGTAGAGAAAATATTTAATTTCCAGGGATGCTTTTATTAATCTGGCCGAAACGCATTTTTTGTAGGATTGGAGAGTTCTGTGCTAAAAACAACTATAAGACAGTCACTTTAGTGATGTTCCATGTTTTGACGCTAACGTGCCTCTAATAGACAACTTTGCTATATAACTATCAAACAAAACCCGTCCACCCAACGGATTGCCTACATTGAAGGTGAAGCGTACATTTCCCTTCGGCCGATATATCGCACTAAGAAGGTTTCTCGAAAAATCAAGCACTGTGCTAAATTCTACATTTCTCAAGCTATAAAGTGACAATTAGTCATCAGTGAAAGGGAAGGGAGTACAGCTCTTCACATGCACAAAGTATGAATCCAACGTAGCGAGGTTTGAACTGTTGACGGGTGCTAACCGATACAGTGGAGGTGATTTCCTATACACTGATATGAATTGTACAAGTTGGTGATTGATGGAAATCCAGGCTAAAAAATCTAGTAACATAAGTGAAACGAAATTGGGGGTGAAGAAATTGCACTAGTTTGGCAGGAAATACCCCACAACTGATGAATGCAAACTCTACCAGGCTTGCTTCCACTGAATTTCAAAAAATGTTGCTTACAAGTACATCTTTTGAAAATTGTGCATTGCTACGATGTGTTATTGAATTGAACACTTACGATGTCGTCGAAAGAATTGTGAAAAAATGTTTGGAAATGCGCTGTTATCCCAGAGGCGTTGCTTTTGTATTGAAAAATTGAGGACTCCAGGACACTGGGTGTTCTTCTTACAAGAAATGCACTTGTAAAAATTTCTTCAAAATTCGTCCTATCCTTTAGTTGCAACAATGTTTTCTCAAAAATCAAAATTTCACCATATAATTTTGAACAAAAGCTACTGTGAAGTTCAGATATCGAGCCGATTTCACCGATACCAAGAAGTTATCTTCTTTGTTTAGTAGAACACACTATAAAAAGATTTTTTTTACTGCAAAACAGGCACAGTATAAATATTGTGCTGTTCAAGCTATCGTGTGAATCAAAGACACTTCCTCCGTGCATTTTATTCTTTTTGTGGCGATTAAAACACTTCTAACGTGAAAACTAAACTTATGAGAGTCGAATAAAACAGTCCTGACGTCCAAGCGGAGAAATAACACTCCAAGAGTGAAATGCAATCTTCTTTTCGCTCTTACAAAGTTCTATGATGATCTTTCAAGAAGTCGTTAGAGCATGGAAATTCTCAAAATTTGGGCTTCTAATTAATCAGTAAAACTTCGGTGTAATAGCCATATGGAAGCCCCAGCCGAGTAAACGATGCGAATGGAGTGTGGAACATAATTTGATGTTTCGCAATGGAAACGCAATATAAAAGCTTTTTCAGTAATCAAACATGCTGTAAAAATCAAAATATTTGAGATTTTGAATGATTGCCAATTGTGCAAATGAAAGGTTTTGTCCAGCAAGAAAGCGCTTCAAGCAAATCGAGTACCTCACTTTGTCACAACGTCATCCCTTTGAGGTTAAACAGCTTAAGCCTAGACATTGAATGCATAATTTCGTGTAGAGCAGAAATCACCGAGTATTAGAGTCATAAGTTTTCATCGAGTTCTGTTTTGTTAAGAGAAGGGAAATCCTAAATTTGATAACAAAAATCTCATTCCACAGGTATATCCGCGATTGGGTAGTCTGTCAATCGGCGTTGGAGATCCACTTTACTTAAACTCCCTGGCCAACAGCGATACGCGGCGTGGCATAATACGTTTGCTCAACCTTATTATTTTGCTACAGTGAAGCTGAACGGACTTTTCAGGTAACAGCCACAGTGTTTGACTCGGCAAAACGTACACTATCTGGCAGAGCTATAATTTAGGGAAAGAGATATGTCGTGCAAGAAAATAGGCTTGTGCGAAACATAAAACTTTTTCTTTTTGCATTACTGGTCGAAAAAAAGGGCTTCTCCTGAAAAAAAGAGATATTGAACTTTCCCGACATTTAAGCGTTTTAATAATTAATCATGATTTGATGCGAAATCTGCGTGCCACAAAAATGATATCTTTAAGCATTCCTACTTGAGAACAGAAAGAATATATATATATACAATACATACTTACTTTATGTGATCAACATATGGCCAACCCTCCGAAGTTGGGCAGAGCCCACAGTACATCTTGCATCCATACCGCTTTTAGTCTCCGTGATAGTTCGCTCATGGGGAGGGGGGACTTAGATCGAGCATGGCGGCTAGCGCGAATCTCATAGCTTAGTTTTGTAAAACATCAACAGGTGGCGATTACTGTGGATCGCTTTTGCTTTATGACACATCCGTCAACATATGAGGTCGTTTTCGGAGGCGCCAAGTATTAGGTTGAAAAGAAGGTTTTGAGGCACTTGCAATTTATGCATAAATTGCGGAAAAAACAATAACGACTGTTCTCTGCAAAGTAAAAGCCATCGTTTTATACGACTTCCTACCATTAATCCGCCACCTATCGAATCTGGTCGAAGTACCATTTCTTCGACTGCAAAGCTGTAAAAGATCCTTGCTCTAATTATGGTGCAATAAAACACGAAATTTTTTACATCGTTGGACATGACGTAAGCTTGTAACAAGGTAAAAAAAGACGAATATATTTAGGTCTTAGTGGAATATCCCTTAGAAGAAACGTGATGTTCCTATGATATGCATAGGAGCCATCTCATGCTCATCACTTCAATGAAAGTGCCCCAAACCTTTTATTCAACCACAGTATTCGCGTGGAGTCCACTCTACAGTTTATTTCGTCCATGTTGTCTGCTCTTGCTATAATGTGACCGATAAATTTGTGCTTCGCAATCGATGTATGTTGCTATGAAACTCAAAGATGAAATCGTTTCAAAGATCTGAGATGCGCAAAGCGACTACATATTGTGAGTTGCTACTAAATCTAAGAAGACATCGTTTGAGCACGCTATGAGTTGTGCGCAACATTTTTTGACGCGCTCGAAGTATCAATGCGCGTTGCTGCATAGTAGAGCGCTGGGAGGCCTGTTGAATCGAAAAGATTGGCCTGGAGTTTAAGATCCGCTATGTGAACGGTGGCCTCCTTGAAAAGGCGAATTCGGCCCATGCTGTTTTTCTTCTTTCGATAATTCCTCCTTCATGTTGCTCTAAATGTTCACTGAAAGTCCAAAGTACACGTGGTTGGTCTCCGCAATCAGTGGACCGTGTATTTTGACTTGCTTACCTTTGCAACATGAATTTATAAACTGTTTTTTTTTAGACTTATGCGCAATTCAATTCCCTTTTTCTGCCTTGCTCGGTTCAATGAGCGTCGTCTCCGCTTCGCTGGTATTTTCCGAAGAGATGACGATGTCATCGGCGACACACAGGTTTGACAAGAATTTTCGATAAACACATATGCCCTTCTTGTCACATTCGAAGACTTCATCATTACTGCAGATCGGTAGTGAACAGTCGGTGCTCCGATAACAGTACGAAAAAATTTGTATTGGACGGATCCACTCTTTGATAAACGCATATGAGTAGGTTAAACGCTTTCCTATTTCTAGCAAAGTCTAGGACATGGGTGAGATAGTATTTCCGACACAGTTCTGTGCCCATAACACAAATCGAATATGGTCTTTGCAAAAGAATTGGAACTTTGCGTGCCTAACTGGTCCAAACTCGTTCAATGTTCCTGATGCGTGCAGATGGATGTGATTCATAAGGAACTTGCAAAGTACACCCAATAAGCACATCTCAGGATAGTTTCGCAGATCCTTTCGGCCATCCTTTGTAGGCGGGATGACCATGCGCGACGTCTTTTATTGTTCTGAAATGTTTTCCTTCCAAAAGTATGATGTTATACCTTGCAAGAAGTACACGTTGATTTAGACTTCTATACAGATTGTAAAAATCACTTAGTGATTTTTTGATGTCATAAACCATTTTTGATTTGTTTGATAAGGTGACATATTTTCCAACTTAGTGGGATGGTATCACAATTCAACCACGATTCAGTCAACCCTTTGTGGGCAAACCCTTTTTGCTGGGAAAAGCCTTCGCATAGATTTCAGTGATAATTTGATTACTTAAACCTGGCTATGTCATTACTTGTCTTGCAAAAGCCTTCTTGATATACAGCAACAGCGAAGGTTGATATGCATATGAGCGTTCAGAAGAGATTGTATTGCATCACCACACTGAAAAACGTATCTTTTTTGAAACGAAGAAACTTCTACATAAATAGCAAAAATCGTGCTCTCTCGAATCGCGCTGCCCGCAGCGATTTTAGCTATCGTCCCAAATGGACTCGATTTTCTTTTCAAACTTTCTCGCCGTATCGAAAACTTTTCTATGTGTTACATGATTCCAGAAATGACTTTCTTTCATTGTTCCACGGACCACAGTATTTTATTCGTATTCCTTACTAAATGAATCCGCAATGAAGTTCAAACTACAGGCTAAAAAGCGCATTGTTTTCTTCTCTCTTATATCACTCGATATAATCCCTTGCAAAGCATGAGTATAGTTTCAAAATTTCAAAATTTCGTTCTTACAAATGAATATTCATCTGCTTTTGGAATCTGTTAAAAGGCAAAGTATAGACTGTAACCAAGCAAAAAATGCACGCCAAGTGTGAGCCAAAATTTTTTTCTTGCCTCTGCTACAGGTAAATTTTTAAAAAAATTTTGATATCAGAATAACCGTTTCCAAGAAGTCGCATGATTACTAGAACTTTAGTTTGAAAAAACTTTGTTTGGCTAAAAAAGTCAAACAATCGTAAGTGCAAAGTACAGCACACTGGAACCAAAGTGTAATCTTCTAATTGTTGTCACAGCGCACGAAGAAAGCCTTTTTAGAGAACAGACGCAGTGCCAATGTCACAACTTTTTCAGCTTTCGATCGGCAACTATGAGACAGTGAAAGTTCAGTGGTCAACGAAATACGACGAAAAGGCAGTGAACTAGTTTTGCAAAACGTGGCTTCCAGAAGATTAAATAATGACAACTCACTCACACATGTGATGATGAGTCGCAAGACTCACACGTCGTACATCTTTTTTGTTCTCGCAAATAGTGTCAGAACAAAACAAGAAATAAAACATTTGTAAGGACATAAGAAAAAACAATCACTTCAGCAGTGAATAGCACCACTTGATAACAAAATTCCAACAAACTCACTTGCATGCAAATGAGAAATGTAACCGTGATCCAAAAAATTCAACAGACGACACTATGAAAGGAGATCAATGACATGGATTATGATTTTGGAAGAGTTGGATATAAAGATTAGGAGATGTTTAATTTATCACACGACGTACGAACGTACGGACGGTACTCACTCTATACAATTATACGCAACGCTTAAGGTGAAGGGTCTAGACTTTATAGAAGTCGTATCCCTCCATTCAACCGCTTTTTTGTAGACCCCGCCCAAAACGACAATGATGTAGCATCTTTGATTGTTAAAGTCTGAATGCTAGACAGGCGCCTGTTTTGTCCTACCTGAACTCCTTAGTAGCACAGTCACCTGTTTCAGCCGATCCAATCCCTTGAGGTTAGACTCATTTATGAAGTAATCGACGCCGAGTATCAGATCACTGCAGGTCAGGTGATAAACTCCTCTGACATTGCAGAGACTAGCAGCCGAGCTTAGGCTGTTAAAATGATTCATACCTCTTCAATCGACCGCTTTTTTCATGCTTCTTTTTAGAGGTATGCCTGTTTTAACAGCCACAAGCTCGGCTGCTAGGCTGTACAGTGTCAGAGGGTTTTATCACTCTACTTGCAGTGGAGTAAAGCCTCAAGGGATCGGATGAACCGAGGAAGCGTGCTACTGAGGAATCCAGATAGGACAAAATAGGAGCCTGTCTAGCACTTAAACCTTAATGGACCAGAACATGCTACATCATGATCTATAAAGTCACTTTCCTTTGGGTTTAGTAGCGCAAAACTTTTTCCAGCAACAACTTTTGGAACTGTTTGATAGTTCATTCAGACCAGAATAATTCAAAAGGGGTGAAGCTAAAATTCGCTTCCTACGTTGACGAATAGACTTTTTTGGGAATGAGTTTGGAAGACGACATTTCAACTTGGGGAGTATTGTTGTTCCATTTGGGTCTCTGAATGGGTCATATTTACAATAGAATACGCGTCTGTAAAAGAACGTTTTTCTATCACAGGCCATGGTTACGTATAGTAAATAGCATGCATAAAGTTCGTATCGACAGCAATGGAGCAAAATCTCTTCTCCAATTTGTTATGTTCAGAGCCTTTCAACTCCTTTAGTTATCGAAAAATTCGACTTAACTATAGAAAAACTGGCAAGGAGGAGACTAAGATTATCCTCAAAAGCAGAGGGCTATTTATCAATTGCGTGGAAGCACATGAAGTGATGCTTGACTATAGGTTGAGGAATTGGGACGGCTCTTCCAACATTTGATCACACCCAGCTTTTATATAAACACCATCACAGTGCGAGCGAGGCTGGCTTTCTCGTAAGCCGACAATAATTTGAAAAATAGAGCACTTCAGAAAGTGAAATGTCAGGAGATCTCCTTAATAGGCCGAAAAGTATTGCTTTATGAGCATAAACACGTTCTACTCAATTTACACAACTCGACACAAAATGATCCACGGATTGCAGTTGTAGGAAAAACAGGATTTTCCAAGAAAATCGTCCAATGAAAGTTAGAAAAGAAGAAGCATCCTCTTAGGATTTCTTTCAGACTTGGCAGTGATGGAGAACTGAATATTTTCTTGACAAACATAAACGAGTTTGTTGACAAATTTTTCAGTACAACACTGGCTGACGTTTCGGTAGCTGCACCATCGTTGGAGTCTGGAACAGGCAATTTGACACGCAACACACTCAGTCGAACAGTTTCGTAATCTCTACAGAATACGTAGAGCATGTACTAGGTTGGAAACAAAGTTTCCATTGTTTGATAAGCGTTCAAAATTTATGCATATATCCAGACAACAAACAACAGCAACTATTCATCAAAATGCAGGTCATCATTATTCACTACTTTTTTAAATCGGTCCACCAGGTTTCGGATCTGATCTAAGTACCACCCTTAACTTCATAACGACTCATTTTCCAAAACAGAAATCAAGCCTTCATCATCGAGTTCGGTTGGTCGTTGGATCTCGGTCTGTCAATCAACTCATCATTTCCGGTCTTGAACTCACGAAATCGCTCGCGGACTATTGATTCTCCAACCGTGCGGTCGCCCCAAGCATTGTTGATTAGGCGGGCAACATCAGCATCAGCATCAGCAGCATTTGAACCAAATTTGTACTCGTAAAGCATTAACATTTATCTTTTTTCCTGGACAATTCCATTCTACAGCAGATATAGACAAACTAAATATATGAATAGATGCACAAGAAGAAGAACTTTCAAATAATATGAAATTCACACACGATTCATGCGAAAAAAACGACATACCTATTCAAACGATGGAAACTTTTTTCCAGTCTAGCAAAATCATGTCACGTCCGGTGTAAAAATTTTCACGACAAAATGTATTTTTAGTATTGAATGAAAGGCTATTGAAAATTAGTGTTCGTACGGAAACAGAGCAAAGTTTATTCTATAAGTTAATAGAAATCCGAACTTCTGACGTACACTAACAATCAGAAAATATTGAAGTTTTCAATTGAGTTGAAAAATTGAGAGGTTTGATGAAGCGGGTTTCACGCAAAGGGCGGCACCATTTTGACAAAGCAATCGTTGTTTTCTTATAGTTGATCATTACGATGAATTTCCTGCACAATCTGAAATAAGAGTATGTGAAAACTGAAAGAAATAATAGATAAATGATTGGAGCGTTGGCAAGTATGAATAATATAGCATAGAGAATTTTTCTGTGAATGCTTGGCTTTTTCCTTCAAAAGTGCTGGTTATGAAGGAGGCATTTACTTTGTTTCTGCAGAAAATAACCTTAATGAAATATGTTTTATCATACTTAACCACCTACTGACAATGAAATCTCATTTATTGACGAAAAAAGTATAAATTTCACAAAAATACTATCCACATTAGCATTGGTGTTCGCGCCGCCAACCTTTCTTAGTGGCCGCCCCAACAGTCTGTCAAGCAAAAATAGCGTCTTCCACAAAAGCTTAATAATCGATCTCAGCAACTAGTTTTTGTTGAATCATAGATAACTTTCTTTCTGTTTATTTGTTTTTTGTTAACACTGCTTTCCTCTTTTCTTAATCTTCTTGTTTCTTTTCTTCTTCTTCATTACTGACGTTGTGTCACGTTGTTCTTGTTATTGCTCGTTTTTCAACTGTACCATCAGTGTTTTCTTAAAGCGGCTATTCTTTCCACTCTTCAACAGACATGTTATAATGCGCTTTGTGAAGTCATACTTTCCATACTGAAGTCATCATCTCGTACATTTCTTTGATCAGCTGCAATGTATCGTTCCTATACGACGAAGAGCGCATGTGCGCAGCGATTAGAGGCGCTTTGCGTCACAATCTAGGTCGATGGTTCGATCTCGTCTCATGACTCACCAAGCTATCATTCAATCTCGTACTCATGGCTCATTAACCATTTACCCTTCCAGGGTCGGTAAATTAGCACCAAGCATGTCTGGAAGGAAGCAGCACTGATTGATGTAGCGGTAGTCCACCGCGAGTAATTTGTAAAGACGAGACATACATTCGAGTTACCTCAAACGAATTTAGAACTGGAAAATGCACGGCGCGTCCCTGGAAGGTTGACGTTTGGAGCTCTATCCTTTTATCATTAACCCCTCACGGGCCCTTAGACATACTTCCCATAAGGATTATATGTCCTTTATTGACATGTAGCAAGTTTTGTTTTTTTCGCCTTCTTCAGCTACCTGATGCATAGAGCATTAAATGGGTGAGGCTTGTGTCTGCCCCGGTTTCACAAAAGTGGATCTTAGTTATGACGCGAAATCACTCGTATTGACGAGATACTCATTTTTTCGATTCACATATAAATTTTTGGAATGAATTCAATAAGCTTCGATAATTTTATGCTCTGGTAATTCACGCTCCTATGCGATGATGGATATTTCTGCTAATTATGCAATTGCGCTCAGTGTGTACCTAGTGGTGTTTTTAAGTAAATTTTATCCCTGTCGTCTAGGTGTTCTTTCATATGGATATAGCGTGACGTTCTTCCGATGTATTCGCCGTCGCACGCTTTACAAGAGATTCGTTAGACTGTACCTATGTTTATGCAATCACCATCTCTACCGTTAAGGCATATTTGTCATCGTTGCGTTGTCCATGCGGCCATATAGGGGATCGCTTCCTCCACGACTCCCACATTTACAGGGAAAAACCAATTATTAACGAAAAGACTGTACCTAAAACCTTTATCGAGCATTTTTGTGCTATACTCATCATACTTATTCACCTTTCAATCATTTCACTTTCAATCACACTTATCTTTCATTTCTTTCAGTTTCAAAGACTCTTACGTACACTTTAGACACTTTATTTGGCTCGACTGCGCAGTGTATTTTTTTCACTGTGCGGATTCCAGTACTTCTAGCATTCAATACGTGGTGCATCTTCTTATTAAACGTTAAACGTTATAGAATACTGATTGAGCGAGTCTACTGCAATCTCAAGAATAGCCTGTCCGTGGCGTTCCATAGGGTATTGTTGTTGACTGCCGGAGAGACTTGGAGGTGGGCTCGGCTTCACGCGCGCCGTGACTAGCATTACAACCACTCGGTCGCGGCTCCCCTCTTATTGTAAATGGTACACAAAATTCATTATAATGATCAAATATCAGAAAACAATGAATAATTTGTCAAAGATACTGCTGCCCATTACATGAAATCCCACTTTATTAAGAACTCTCAATAATTTTATGATTGTTAGTTCAACTTCAGAAATTGAAATTTTCATTGAATCATAGAAAAAACTTTGTTCTATCCTTATATGGATACCAACTTTTATTACCCGTCCATTCTATACAGTGAAACATTTTGTCGTGGATGTTTCGAAACTGGACATGACATGATCATACATGTTCTACGCAGTGTTTCTTAAGCGAGAGTTAGCTATGTGGCCTCGTGCGCCTCATCTAGTTTCCGCTCTCTCAGACAGCTCTGGTAAGAACAACTTGAGCCAGTTGCAGTTATACGTCAGTACCTGAAGTCCTCCTAGTCGACCACATGTCTGCGATGCATTTCACCCGCTACTAATATCATTATAAGGAATTTGTTTTCCGTATCGCTTATATCAGTGCTTGGTTTCTGAAAACAACGACTTAGGCAGTCAAGTAGAAGGAGGTTCGGGTAATAACGATGCAATGGGCGCAGTGGAAGCGATCGAGAAAGTGTGGTCGCCTGATAACCCTGCCCCACCCCTTCAGCGTGCTGGAAGCAGGTCTTTAAAGCGATGTCGTGTGCTTCTGGAACAAACCAGCCGATCGGCAAACTTATTGTAATTTCTTAAATTATTGATAAGCAGACGAATATCTGTGGTTAGCAGAAAAACGACGAGTGGAAATGTACGAAGACCGACGAGATGAAGAAAGTCTTTGGCTTGTGGCTACAGATGACTGTAGTGTCGTCGCCTAGAGTCAAAGATCACTAGAGCAACCACCCATCTTTTCATAGTCCTATTTTGTGAAAATCTGCGAAGGATCAATGAAGAGCGATGCAAAACTACAGTGGCATAATGGCGCTTAGGGACTGATAAGAAAAAAGCCAGAATAGTTTGTGCAGCACACCCACCCACACATTTCAAAATGTCGTATAGGACAACTACTCAGAAATCAACGTTCCTCTTTAACCGGTATCTAACCTCTTTCTAGAACGGACATCAAATTTACCACGATGAAGTAAGCGTGTACTGAAGGTTGCCCTAGTTCGCTGACGTTGTTTGTGCCACAAAAAAGACTAGAAAACTTTGTACCAGGTGTAGGCAGTATAAGAAGTACGCCTGCATAGAGTGCTTTTATATTTCACTCTTAAACGGAACACAGATAATCCATATGAGAGTTGCATATTATAGGCACGAGCTTTATATTGCATATTGTAGATCGCAATGGTTTACAAATAGATCGCCTTGGATTATGAAGGCTGTTGATTGTAGTAATATGCACAAAATGGTAAATATAATATACAGCGTCAGATCACGATACAAAACGCGGTAACCGCCAAGCTCGAAACATGCTTTCGCCATGGACTACAATCGCGAGAAGATGAAACGAATGGAGAAAATGGTGGAGTCCGGGCAGCTCGCGAAGACGGACCGCCTGAGTATCCAAGTAAGTAATACACAATGTGCAAATGTATTAATCGTATCGTAATATATAAGTTGGAAAATGTCAACCGTTGCTCATTCAGAGATTGCTTCTTTCTGTTTAATGCTGTCTGTACAAAGTATTGATTGTCGATTAATTATATTGAATAATACGCAAATAATATCAGCACTGTGCAAAAATCGGTTCGAACAGTGCATTCTTTCGAAAGAATAGAAAATGCTTTTTTTGAAGGTGTAGGTTTCAGATTAAAAACTAAGGATTTCTAAGACAACCGATTGTTTATTTATACTACTAGTAAATTTTTTTTTACTTAAGTACTAAACTGCTGAACTTTTACGCCTTAACATTAATAAAATCAAGCACCACAGAGGCGAAACGAAGCTTGACCGATTTTGACAACGCCTGTGGAAAGTTTGGTCTCCTACTAAATTATCGGAAAACGATGTTCATGAGAAACGGATGTTTTTTGCACGCCACATTTACGCTCAACGAAACAAACATTTCCGAGTGCTAGCTCGTTAAATTAACATGTTGAACGACCTAGCTCCAGAACTGGGCAAGCGGAAAGGAGCGGTTTGAGGAGCGTTTAAGAGTATCGAGGACGTAGTGAGAAGACGATGAACATCAGACTCCGTGTCCACATCTTTGACTCAGCGATGATCCCTGTCCTAAGGTATTCATCGGGAACGTGGTCGGTACGTATGCAGAATGAAAGATCACTTAGCGCGCTGAACGAGCAGTCGAAAGATCGGTTCCAGGAATATCCCGTATCTCAAAAACGAGAGAGAAGATTTGAACGTTCTATTGACGTCATCGATCGTAGGTCAAAGATGCCATTCTACAAGCCAAGTTATTTTAATGAAGGTGGGCTGGGCACGTAATAAGCCCAGATGGCAACCGATGGACGAGAGCTATCACCGAATTTCTCAGAATGTGAAGCGCTCCATAGAACGACCACAAACTCGGCAGTGTCTTTACGAAAAGTCTAAAAAATGATATGGCGCTGAAAGAATTCCTTGAGCGAAGAGAAATCATTGGGCTACTATTGCATGCTGTATGAAAAGTGGAAGAAATATTGGTATCTGCTCTAGTCTTTTGGTGATTAGTGGTGCGACAGGTGATGCAGGTGATAAGATTCGTCATCACAATTTACTGTACAATTCTAGCACTTTTTACATTCTGACTGTGTTCAATTTTTAGCTTCTTTGAAAAAAAAAGCGCGAGAATCAGAACTCCAAATCGATCTCCATCACTCTCAGAATACCGGCACATTTAATTTATTGAAAAACACTTATTTGTTGTCGACCTTTGTGGCAAGTGCTTCCCATGCAATATCTGACCACCGTAAAAAGCCGATCTTCATAGCGCGGTCATTTGTGACTGCTTTCACGATCTCATACTATCAGGTTCAGGAAACAGTTCCTTGACCCTCTCTGGAAATTCAAGATTTATGTGTAGATTCAATTAAAAACATCAATAATTATCTGACATACATATAACATGTTTTGAACCATTCAGGTCTAAGTGCTATACAAGCGCCTCTTGCATCCTACCGGGCTTCATCTGTAGCACCGTCTTTATCTACTATCCAGCAGCACTTGGACCTTAAGGCTTAAAACATGTTATGTCCTGATCAGATTATGAATGAGCAAGGTGTATAAGAAAGCGGTCGAATGGGGAGGTGCAATAATAAATTTTCTTCAAAATAAAGACAAACGTTGCCCTCTATCTTCTATCAACAATCTGCAAGCTTCAGGAGCTGCTCGAATTTATTTGAAACAGATTCAAATTGTAAAACACCTTCAAAATCCACTAAGCGAGATTATGACTTTTTTGCCAACAAATTTTGGCGTGCAACTGATGGTCATCATTTGATATTTAGAGAGTAAATCAAAATTTGATGTGCCATAACTAGCATTGTTGAAACAAGCATAAAATTCGAATTTTTGGCGGGTGTTAAGGAATTTTTTTCATGACGAAGTAGTATGTGGCATCGTGGCACAGTATAAACGAAGCATAACGTGGTACAAACGCCGATTATCAGTCACCCTTTCTCATCTTACTCTAACTACATCCATTTGACTTTCTACTTTGCACTGCTTTTTGTATCAATGCCAATTGGTCAGTGACATATTATTCAAATCCATGACATGAATGAATTATCCTCATCACACTGCTCTTTTCTTCCTCTTATATTCTCATATAGTATAGAATTCAACGAAGCGTATAGCAAGTGGTTAGAGGCGCTCTGCAACATCATGAAGTCACTGGATGAACATTGCATCTCACCGAAGTCAAACTTTCCACATCTTCGGCGTCGGTAAATTCCCGCTACACCTGTATGAGACGACACAGTCAAATGTTGAGGGTCATGTTGTACCCCATAAATTCTGTCACATTTACGATCTTACGGCAAGAGACGAATGCATTGTGCATCTCTATGGGAGCAATCGCCACAAAACTATTTATCCGTTATCAAATCGAGACGATGCAAAGTCCTTCAATAGGCGAAACCAAGCGTATTTATTCATTGCACGTCAACAGGCCTTAACACCCACAACTGGTCCGTGATTCGTCGCTTCCAGTCTAAATGAACATCGCCTATCTAGAGAGCAGCATGAACCAATAGCGTAAGAGACGGTGCTTAGTGGCACCCTGTCAAAAACTGCACAACGACCATCAGTTGAAGAATTACCACTTGTCAGACAGCCAAGAATAAATGTGCTTGCAGGATTTATTGGTGAGTTCGTCTCTCTTAATCGTTACAATTCCAACATTCTCTCAAGACATCTTCATTTTTTCAACAATAATTCGATCTGCTTCATATTGATTAGGTGGTTAGATCCGGTGATGGTTGGAAGTGAAGACAAGTGACAATTGTTTTATTCATCCTTAGGTGGCCTATAGTCTGCTTTATGATGCCGCGAATAGTGCTGAAAACATGTCCACTAATAGAATGTTTGGGTTGAATCACCACTGCGACTAGATGTAAGTGCAAAATTAGCGCTATGACACCTAAAAATTGCTGAAAACTGACCTCCCGATAGAGCTCAGTCCAATTATTCTTTAGTCCGAGATTTCGACGAATTTTCCGACGAGGAACTCTTACAACCTATATGATTGATGCGGTATTAAAAGAAGAATCTTAAGCCATCCATTAATTCTAGCAAACGCTTCATTTTCGAATCAGTGCACAAACCTTAAAATTATCACAAAATGTGGGTTCCTCGTCAATATACATATGTGCAGCAGCCATCCATTTCTCGTCGACTGGACGAGATCTCGCAAATTCCGCTGAATCAGTTTCAGTTCATTTGCATACAAATTTTGAAAGTAATGAACCACTGCGAATACCCGGTTTCTGCCTATCCGTTTCTTTAGTAAGTGGCGGAAGCTCATAGACAGTACCAGAGAATTCAGTAGAATATGTAGAGTAGCTGCTTCCTGTATCGACTTTTAAGTAAAGGAAGGAATAAGCAAGAACACATCAGACTTAACACATCTAGATCGTAAGTGTACTGCAGTGTCCTAGTCATAAAACATAAAACGGAAGTGGTTAGTTGAAACAACCAGTACAACTGAAAGTGATTGAGAGTCAGACAGATCGAACGTCTCGGTGGTGTTATTGCAAATGCGTACTGTCTCGGAAAGGCGCGATGGTTGTTCGAGCCCTTCACATAGGCGTTGGACATCAAATTTTGCTCGTTTTTTGGCGCTCTTACGGCTATAGTTCACATTATCCTGCCGCATCAAATAATTACTAAGCATATAGCCACATTCGTTCATTTAGGCTGTTGATTTTTGAACTGGATTATTTTTCGACAGCACACTTGTACGGATCATATAAATCAAATATGGAAAGAAATCTTATGGGTGCCTAAGTGAAGATTGAGAAGAGTTCATATAATAATGATTATGCAATAATTTTCATTGATTCAGAAATTTTAGAAGTAAGCGGCTACCAGTCGTATTCGCGTCAACCACATAGATGACTCGATGGTGTATATCATAAAAGGCGCTTAGCACATTGCTTTAAAGTGCCTCGAAATATGCACAGGATCGGTGAATTAATGTCATGCCCCGGTGAGCAAAGCCTTTCGTTTTCCAACGGTCGACAGTTTGGCCCCAGTTTTTTCCTGAGAGGATAAAAACGCTAATTTGGAATATCAGTATGTCAATGTAAGACATTGTATGAGCCAGATATAGATTGAACCCCTACATTGCTACGAGTGGCAACTGGTGCACAACATATCCTTCAGAATCTGATCAACACCACGAAATAAAGCATAATCTAAATTCGGCATTCCCATTTCGAGACTCAGCCAAAAGTAACCTGAGGAAAACTGAACTGAGTAAAAAGTAATTCTGAAAATTGCTATCGTAAATGAAGAAATGTAGTTGCAAAGTGACGATGTTCCCCTCTTCCAAAATTACTTTTTGTGAGTGTTGCATGTGGTCAGACGACTTTGAAGTACCTGACCAGAGATCTTAGTGCTACGGGGAGAACCGTGCACAAGTAGTAGATTTTGAGCTCCGTAGAAAGTCAGCAAAATGTAGTTAAACAAACCGGAGTCTGCTGTGTTTTCATCAGGAGACGAGGATACGGTCGTCCCAGATGTGATTGTTCTGCTGACTGATTTATTTGATGCATTTGACCTGCTGGAGCAGTCCGAGGATATCTTGGAGACCTCCCTAAACAATTCCATTCACTGTTAAAATAATATCACGTATTGAAAGTGTTCTGGAGATAACTAACCCTTCAATTTCCATAGAATCGTAAATGGTGGTAGACTGTAAGCCGACAAGATAGCTTAACAAAAATTATGTCCAATAAATCAGAGAAAAAACTATTTCAATTGTAAGCTGACCTCTAATGAGTCCTCGACAGCACTTGTTCCAAAAACGCGGTGATCAGCCAAAGCGGTTCGCTTGCGGACAAACTCGACAATGAAGTCACCGGATGCTATGAAACTTTTTCTTTTCGGGAGTTATCACACAGATAAGACATGATCGAACGTGTTTTTCAAGATTTTGGAGCACTGTATTGCGCAAGATATTGATTTTGTGATTTCAAGATATTGTGCTAGATAGTAATTCAAAATATAGTGGAACAATATCTACGAGCGATTATTCGGTTGGAAACTGAGTTTGTCGTCCTTCAATTATTTTTATTTTTACAATAAATTAATTTGTTGTTTTTTCTTATCGCATTTTATGCCATTCAAAAGCCTGTGATTTCGAGAGTTTGAATAAACTATTCTATTTCTCGTAACTGCATGAGGATTTTTTTAGTATTCGTTTTGAGTGTTTTCTCGAGACCACGCTTAAATTTCACTATGATGATAATTATTTTTTTGCAACTCACGAGGCGGCAAGGCTAAAACACAGTTATGCATGTATGGTTATAAAATATTCAACAAGCATATTGAAATGTGAGCGTGATCTCAAGAAACACTCGAAACGAAAAGTATGATATATTAACGATACCAGCCAAGAGCAATCGATTGGACTCCATTCAGTGATAATTTCACATAATAAAGTGATAGTAGGTGATACAGTTCTTATAGAAGGGATACTGCTGATTAACACCAATGTTCTTTAGACAATTGCCGTTTCCTTCGCCGAATTTCACTTGGTTTCACAACATACCAGTAGTTCTCAAACCTTTATTAAAACATCTCGTCTTCTCTTCCTTCTTCTCATCCGCCATCCATCGATGGAAGGACGGAATGTCGCTGCTGAAAGTCGTAAATAGTGACGACAACTAAGTGACAAGTTCTCTCTAGAAGAAACTGTATATACATTAGCTCGAAATCGTGAGAATTCACTTCCTCCCTTCCCCCTCCCCTCCCCACACCTTTTTTTAATAGTGACTACGATAGGTATTTTCATATATAAATTGCCAAACTTACATTGCTGTTATACTTTGATTCAACGGACATATTCTCCTTCTCGAGTGCTGTGAAGTTTTGAGTGCAGTATCCAAATTAACTGCTTACGGCTGAAAGCATTCTTTTATTTCGAAACTATCTATGTACAGTTTTCAAGCTCATGTGGCGCAGTCTTTCGAGGTGCTCTGCGTCGCACATAACTCGCGCTCATGGCTCATCAAGCCATCAATCTGTCCAGGTTCGGTAGAATGGTGCCAGGCTGGTTCAGACTTGTCTGGGAGGGTGAGCAGCAATGACTTGGTACAGCGGTAGGCCACTGCGAGTCATTGTATAAGTCAGATATGCTTCTAAACACCTTAAACTAAGTTAAAAGTTGAAGACAAATGCATAGCACATCCCTCAGGGATTGACCAACGCCGATAGCTTTGTCGTTCTTACACTCTGTGAGATTGTTTAGTGCCTTTGCGAGTTTTGTGCGTCAGAGGCTTACGTGCGTTTCGCCGACATAGCCCGATTCATTTAAAGCCACACGCACCACTTTGAACGCTACTTTATAGTGGTGACGGAGAGTAGTGTGGTGTTAGCACGTGATCTTATGTTGTCAACTTTTTTCAGTCGATTGATTACGGCTGGTAGTGAATATGTAGAGATCTATCTGATCGCCTATTTGAGAACCTCACTTTAATCCCTATTTGACGACGTGTGCCAGCTGAGTCACTTAAAGTCTTGGAGGCCTTTCTCGCTGAGCAAAACCTTTCTCATGGGCGCTTGGTAAGCATTCTAAAGCTTAGATCTCTGCGATTTCAATAATATATTTGGTTTTTGAGAAAGCCTTTCTATTACGCCGTAGCAGCCAAAATAAATTCATGTTTCACATTCAGTCTGTTTTATTTGCTCGGCTGGGGCTTGCATAAGGCTCTTTAGCAAACTCTTACTGGTCGATCGATAGCCAAATCTTGTGAATTTCGAGGGTGTAATTGGTTTCTTGAAAGGTTATCACAAGACGCCGTAAGAGCGAAAAAAAGATTACGTTTCGCACTCAAAGTTTTTATCGCACAGAAAAGTTGTATATGTATGAAAAACATATGAACATGTATAGAAAATCATGGAGTATCAGAATAAACTGAGATACCCTAATATTTTCCTTTTAATAGGAAAAGAACCCTAATTGAATAACCAAAATTGCGCGCCTCTTGCGAGATGCGCTGTGCGATCGAGCAACTGTCGTTTTCTAAAGGGTTAGACATTCAATATAGTCTGTGAGAATGTTTTGAGCCTTGTCGAAGTTTCTACATATTCACTACTAGCCGTAATCCATCGACTGAAAAACTGGTGATAACACAGTATGACGTGCTATCACCATCGACAACGTCTCCTCGTCTTTACTATAAAATAGGGTTCAGTGTGACGCGTGTGGCCCTGGTGAAGCTGGCAACCCAGCCGAAACGTATGTAAGCCACTGGAATAACTCGAAGAGGCTCTAAACATTTTCACGGACTATTTTGCATCTTCAAAAGCAGTTGATGAGATGTATATGTTTTCTTAGTTAACCTCTCTTGTAGTTTGCAATGATATGATGTGATAAATAAGATATCCGAGGTGTCTGAGTGATTTGCAAGACTTTGTAGCCAGGCGGGAGTCGAACTCCGTGTTACACCCATG